>CM022950.1:11187684-11743248 GCA_012931725.1 Litsea cubeba | reverse complement strand
AAGATGGCACCGTTCGAGGCGTTGTACGGCAGGAAGTGCAAGACCCCAATCTGTTGGGAGGAAGTTGGTGTCAGGAGTTTCCATGGACCAATCTATTGTCGGCGACACCAGTTGAGAAGATCCACCAGATAGTTGGAGAACCTGAAGATTAGCCGCAGTCGACAGAAGAGCTATGCAGACAATCGGCGCAGACCCACTCGAGTTCCAGAAGGGAGACCGTGTCTTCCTGAAGGTTTCCCCAGCTCGAGGCACCCTCAGATTCGGCGAGAAGGGCAAGTTAGCACGGAGGTACGTTGGACCCTTTGAGATCAAGGCTAGGATCGGGGATGTCGCCTACAGACTTCAGTTGCCAGCAGAGCTATCAGGTGTGCACGACGTCTTCCATGTCCGATGTTGAGGAAGTATGTGGAGGACCCTACCCACATTCTGCACCACCAGCCACTCGACATCCAGCCCGACGCATCCTACATCGCCAAACCAGTCGCCGTCATCGACACCAAGGAGAAGGTGCTTCGGGACCGAACCATTCAGTTCGTGAAGGTTCAGTGGGAGCATCACACTCCGGAAGGAAGCTACTTGGGAGCTACGAGACCAGGTGGCAAGAGATTATCCACATCTTCTACCGCAGGTATGTCCCTACTTTGTTTTTACATTTGGGACCAAATGTTTAAAGGAGGGAGGAATGTGAGACCCCACCCCTGGTGGGCCCTCAATGTGAATACTATATATTAGCCTAAGTATTTTAATTATACTAATTATGGGACTTAGTGAGGGTAGCTATGTATTTTCCTAGGGTTAGACTAGTGGTGTAATTAGTAGAGTCAATAGGGGGTCTTTTGTTATTCTTAGAGTTAGTTAGTTTGTTAGAGGCCCTAGCTAGAGTTTGTAATTTACCATAGGGGGTTTGCACCAAAGAATCTTCTAGAAGCCCACCTAAAGACCTAAATACCCTCTACCCTAACCCTAATCCTATTCTAACCCCAAGGGCAATTTGTCCCTAACCCAAAAACCCAACCTATATAAACAAAACCCTCCCCTGCCCTAACAACTACTGTTCATCTCCTTTTTCTCAAGTTTCAATCTCTTCTCTCTTCTTCTTCTTCTTCCCCAATTCCCTCCAACGAACTATCATCTCTCCTCCGATCTCTCTCTTCTTCTCCCCTCGCCCCAGAAATCCTCGACAGAAGGCCAGCCGAGACCAACCTGCACCATAAGAGCTACTGTCGAGACTTTTCTCTTTTCCCCTGTGGTTCTCTCTTTTCCTTCTACCTTCAATTGATCAAGGCAAGTGCACTGTGCTGGTAGTTTAGATTGCATGTTTCCTTCCTTTGATTGGCAGTAGAATTTCAATTTGTAATATATATGTTAGATCGATCCTTGAGCATGTTTGTTTGGTTCCTTTGGCCGTTGATGGATGGGATTACCTCATTTGGATGATCAATGGCCGGTTGATGATGGGGGAATGATGTAGGAATGATTTATTTGCTTCTGTAATGGTCTATGGAGAAACCCAGGAGAATTGGGTCACAGGAATGAGTTTCCGGAGATGGGTTCTTGTCATCTCGCAGTATTGAGATCGGAATCGAAGAAGGACCACCCTTGGTAGATCAGGACCCTACGTCTATGTGAGGGGGCCTGTGTGACCATAGGGTGCTACTTGATCTGGATTCTGATCAGAGGTGGACCACCATTCCTGTGCTTAATGAAGAAGAGTTGTGTCCTGTCGCAGAACTGGGTTCTGTAACAGAACACAACACTGATAGGAGAGATGGGCAGAGTCCAGCGATGGCCGAGCTCAGCATTTGCAGAGCCCAGCGGTTTGCCGAGCTCATTGTTATCACAGCTCAGCAACTGCCGAACTCAGTACTTGCAGAGCCCAGCGGTTGCCGAGCTCAGCGTTAGCGCAGCTCAGCAACTGCCGAGCTCAGCACTGGCCGAACTCAGCGATGGCTGGATTCAACACTAGCTGAACTCAGAGAGTTCTGCCGAGCATAATGGTCGATGAGATCTGCGTTTAGCCGAGCTAAGTGTCTAGGCCGAGCTCAGTGCTCAAAGCCGAGTTCAGTGTTACGGCCGAACTCAGTGTTATGGCCGAACTCAGTGTTTTACTGAGCTCAGCGCCAGACCGGGTTCCGTTGCCAGACCGGACTTCGAGCTTAGCCGAACTCAGTGCTTAACCGAGCTGAGAGCTAAACCAATCTCAATGCCTAGCCGAACTCAATGCATTTTCTGAACTCAGTTGGGTGGCCGAACTGAGCTAGGCCCTTTGCCGAGCTGAGCTAGGTGGCCGAACTGAGTATCAATTGAGCTCCATGCTTAGCCGAACTCCGAGATGGATTTCCAAAAAGGCGGGATTTCAACAAAGGAGACTAGAACCTGGGACATTCCCTTTAGCCAGAATTCTTAGTGTGCACGGCCAACTACCCTGGCCAGGGAGTTAGCCGAACTCACAGGAAGTTCTGGACAAACAGGCTTTGCCTGTAGGGTGTTTTTCCTTCTCTGGTCCCAGTGTGCCGAGCTGACCGCCCAGGCCAGGAGGTCGGCTGAGCACACTGTGTACAGTGACGATCCCCAGATTCTAATTTCTATTGTTGCAATCATATGTAGGGCCCATTGACCATTCAAATAGACTTCCATCACTGTGCCAGCCACGAGTCAATGGTACGGCTCAACCTTGACTCGTGGGGTCCACTAATTAAAGTCCAGGTTATGTAATCTAAGATGATTCGACCTTTATACGTTACCAAAATGATGCATATAACTTCTAAGCACCAAACACAATATTCCTTAGCATCTGTGGTTTCACTTAAAGATCGAATTACCTGAGATGGACCTGTATCCGAAAGTGGACCATTTACCTAGGTTGGACTGTTGCTATCTCCCTTTGATCCTTGTACTTGGAGATTCATCTCCCTCATACTATGACTATCACTCGATTGTCCTTATTATTGCTTATACCTGTTAATTAAATGGAAAATGGAGGACCTAAACCTAGGAATACGTAGAGGTGACCCGGTAATCTGATTTGGTGGATCATTGACCCGTGTCTGTGGCTAGGCGGGCCCTTTTTTTTATGGCCTAAGTTGGATGGGAAATTACCCTATAATGGAGAGGTTAGATTGTATGGGCTTGTGACCCATTATGGATGTAAATGGATCATATGTTATTGAACATGAACTTGTATATTATATGGACTGTTGTAGACTAGGCCATGTATTTGGTGGGCCTTGGTATGGATCCAATGATTGGAATTGGACTTGGACTATGATCCACAATTTGTATTGAGTACTGAGACCTCTTAGGGACTTTTGTTAGGACCTTGTTCACGCAAGGCAAAGCCTAGACAGACACAGACCTTTATTGTTTCCGAGTCGGCATAGACATTCACTCAGTTGATTTAAGCTCAGCCAGTTGGACTGATCATCACTGGTAGGAGCTATTGAGATTTGTTGTGTGGCTATCATGATGAGCACTGTTGGGACGGACGGTGTGATGCCGGTTCCGGTCGTTGTGGATGATGTTGGTGATATTTTGCAGGGTTAGTAATCCCTAGCATTAGCTTAGGATCCCTACCGCGACTGTGTTCAGTATGGGAGGGCCGCGGCATAATATCCCGCGGTGACCAGCTTATGTGGATGTGCCATATTGTGTAGGTTTATTACGGTTATGCTTATTATGATTCTACATTGTTATCTTGCACGACTGCATAGCATATGTACCTTTGTTACTCTCTTAACTTTATACATGTCTCTACTCATTTTGATGCATACATTCTATATTATCTGCATATTGTGACTTGCCAGATCTTTAGATCTGACCCACTCTTGGTGCTTAGGTCTTGACCCCGAGTTCGAGGGCGATGCGTTCGCACTCGTTGAGGTGCCCGTAGCAGGCGACTACGGATTGGGGCCGGCCGACCATGAGGTCGAGCCGGAAGGTGGAGAGCCGACACTAGCTGCAGGGGTCTGAGTGTTCTTTTGTCTGGGTTTTGAGAGACATTTGTTGTGAGTTGGGTAGTAATGAAAAATATGTAATTAAACTTTGATTTGTTATCTCTATACATTTAGGCTGGACATCAGCCCATCTACATTTGACATATATACGATGATACCTTATGCTTCCGCTATCTCTGTATGGCTTCCGCTTATAATACGCTTCCGCAATAATAACTGTTGTTACATATTCGTTCAAAAAGTTTTAAATTGGACCTCACTGCGGACCTACGATCTTGGAAGTTCTCGGATTTTCCGGGAAGTAGCGCGCCAATTTCGGTACTTTGACGATTTTCTCGGTATCCGGAATTGGGGCGTTACAGCAAACATCGCCTTTAACGGCAAAATAAATGAAATCGCCCCTTACGGCATTTCAAAGTCATGTCTCTTTTCTTAAATATATGTGCAATGAAACTCGAAAGATGTTTATTTCCTTTTCTATTTGTGAAGGTCGATTTCTGGATCACCATTTGCAATTCCAAGTAGAGTAGAAAATCTGACACACCCACCCACATAAAAAATGTTGATGCTCGCTTTGTCCTCCCGGGCACGAAAGGGTCGTACCCCACGGACTCTCACGTCCGCCGACCTCAGTAAGCGCGCACCGAGCGGCAGAAGCGCGGCCCATCACTAATCATGGGTATGCATGTGATCGACACTTTGATGTGCAACGCGGCAAAGTGACTACGGTGTCGTCAAGTAGTAAAGGACTAAAGAGTCTGGATGATCGATAACATGGAGAGAGGATGAAACAAGCAATGAATCCAATTAAAGTAGATTTGAACTAAGATATAACTAATATAGATAATTGAAGCGAACAATTAAAACTATTAAACTATGTAATGTAAATAATTAATTAACAATATAAAATATGAAATTAATAAGATCTAAGCTAATCTAAACAAGCTACACTAAACTAGTGGATGAATGGTTGTGGAAATGGAATATTTAAGGTGAAGATGTGGTGTGAAATGTGTAGGATTTTAAAACAAGTGATGTGAAATGTAGATCTAACAATCTAGAAGTGAAAATAACAAAGCAAATAAAGATTAAAATTAACAACAATTAAAATAATAGATTAGGCAATCCAAAATCCACTAAGTATATAATTAATCCAATCAATGCATGTTCTAGTTCAACTCTCAAATCTACAATCCAATTAGTAATATCTTGCCTAATTGGATTAGATGATACAACAATGAAGATTACAGTAAAGAAAATCAAAAGTCAAGATCCTAGATCATAACCTAACTACCATAACAATTAATCATCGATCAAAATCAAGCTACAAAAGATCGAAGATAAGGGCTTTAAAGCATGCTATGTAAGAGAACTTATTCCAACTACAAAGCATCAATTGAGATTATCTAAGCATCAAGTGTAGAAATAGAGCATGAGAAATGTGAGAGATTAGCACAATTATATCTAAAATCTACTAATCAATCAAGGTACAAGTAGGGAATTTAAACTAAAACATCCATGTAATTGAACTAATCACATTACTTAGTTTCAAAAGGAGAGCCTAGTCCAAGAGCTTTAGCCACTAAACATTAAGAAAGAGATTCAAATATTCATTAATGATCTTCAATTACACACTCTCTCTAGATTAGTTATACTTAAGCTCTTAATTACAATCTAAGAGTATAGAGAAGGTAAAATAAAATTGCTAAAAGACTAACTTGCCAAAAAATTTCCTCTCTCTACACAAACATTCTTCAAAAACATATGTGTTTTTTTGTATTATGTGGTTATTTAATTTGGAGACTTTTGATTGGCTAATATCCTTTCACATGGATTTGTGTCATGTAAAAAGATAAGCAATTGTTGGGGTTTGAACTCATAACCTATTTCATACCTACCCAAGCTCTAACCAATACACCAACCACTCCTTTGTGTTAGAAAATAACTTCTTTTATTCTTAGATTCTTCTCCTCTTATTTTGGAATTCTTTAACTTCTTAAGACTTCATGTAACTTCTTTTATTGAAATTTCTTCTTGATGCCTTGGGACACTAGTTGGAAGGTTGGGGGGTCCACCTACACAAGAGAAATTACATTAAAATGCACTATAAAAAAATTATCGAATTTATATATGAAAACTTTGCCGCTTCATAACTTCCTCGTCCGAACTCGTATGAATGCAAATGAGTAGCCGATTTCGCTCAGAATTCCACGTCCAATGCAATGATGCAAAGAAACGACATTATTTTGTGAGTTAAAATGAAATTATAAGCGATGATAATCCGATAATCCATTAATTTGATAGAAGGATAAAATCTCCGTGTAAAGCAAATGATATGCACATGAGATGCTAATAAAACTCAGACTAATGAGGGGTAAAAATATGCAATATTTAACACTCATCAGCATAAAAGGTAAGATTCTATATATGTTAGAAACGGGGAAGATGGGAGTCCATAAGTGGGGGAAAGTATATTATTGGAAACTGGAGGGAGAATATGTTAGCAGCTCTAGAAATCGAAAATGACTTCCAGTCAAAATTAAAAAGCATGGTCAAAATCAGATACAAAACCTTTCAGCCTAATATATTATAATGGTTTTGAGACCTCTTTCCAACACTTAGTGCCATCATAGAAAAGTCATCTTAGAGTTCCCAAAATCCAATTCTACTCACACTTAGGCTTTCAAATAGGCATACTTAAGAGCATTCAAAGCTTTAATCAAGTGTGAATTGTGATATCACTTTCTAAGGAACCTTGAGCCTACAAAACTAAACCTCTTCCTTCCTAAACTGAGACTCCCTAGCCCTCTTGGTCGTGTACACATTAGAGCATCATAAACACCAAAGAGCAAAATAAGGAGTCAAAAGCTTGGAGCAACATTCATGCATCAAAGAGTACTCTCAAGACCTAGTAAAAAGGCAAGTGTTCTTGTTCTAATTTGTAAATCAAGATTGTGAAGTGGATTAAACCTTCGTGATCGAACCACTATAAAAAGTAGAAGTTGGTGGATTAGATCTTTGTGACCGAACCATCGTATCAAAAGATTGGTAGTGTATGTGATTGGAGGTGTACCTTTATGATTGCCTTAAAATAGTGGAATCAAGAGTGGAAACTCTTGAGTGTGGATGTAGGTCCGGGAACAAACCACTATATATCCATGTGGCCATCTCTCTTTGTTCCATTTGCATATTTAATTGTGGGACGCCTGTGATATTCTCTCAGTGACATACACTTCACATGTGCTAGGCTATATTGATCATATTGGAATATGTTTGATTGATTAGCACACACTCTATTTGCATCATTTAACTTGAAGTTTTGTTATTACATAATTATACACATATTGTTGTGAAATTCAAGTGAACTGGTGGGTTTGCTTAATTAGATTAATTTGTTTAATTAAGTAAGAACTTGTAATTAGTCTTATTCACCTCCCCTGATAAGTCCACAAAGTCAAATCATTAAGTCATCATTTCATGTGAATTTGTGAACTTAATTAGGATTAATTGCATTCAATTTCATAAAATTTCATAATTTCATGCATTTGGGGGCATTTGAGTTGAAATTTAGGTCAAAATCAGTCAAAATCCATTAATCTACATGATTTCATGAAATCATTTTTTGCTTTTTCATCACACCAATTAGCTTTTTTATTTCAATTAAACACGCCTAATATTTTTATACCATTGTGTAATTCATGGAAATTTGGTCAAATTGGTTCATTATTATGCATGTTTGGGTCCCATGTATAGCATTGGTGAATATCTTACATATTATTATAGCTGAAATTATTCCTTTCAATTTGTATAGGGAAAAAAAATTGGGGCCTGTGCATTGATGAAATTAGAGAGGTGTCAAAGAAAGATCAAGAAGGAAAGATAAGAAGAGAAAGAATTGCAAGAAACATCACACTAAGGTGTGGGGTCCACCTTGGGCATGAATCCCAAGGTGGGCGTTCCACATGGATCTGTTAGGTTTTTGTTTATTGCAATTTGATGGATGCATCATTCATTTTATTCATCATTTGAATTCACACACATGCATTGATTTAGAAAATCTTGAAATCTGGTTTTACACATGCATTGTTTTAAATCTTGTAAATCATATGTTTCATGCATGTTTTGGTTTTCATCTTGGATGCATTTTATTTGAAAAAGGATTTTTACAAATCAAGCTAGCCAATGATTTATAGTTTCAAATGATTTTTGGCTTTTTATGTTTCATGATTTTAAAATACTTAGAATGATTTAAAATCATATTTTCAAGCTTGATTTAGTGGCCCAATTGTCCCCACCTGAAAATACATTGAAATATGCAAAATATGCATTTTTGGGGGAAATGGTCCAGGGGACCCGGTCGACCCGCAGTGTGGCCGGTCGACCGAGCCCATGGACCCGGTCGACCGAGCCCACTGCGGGTCGACCGGGAAAGAGCCAACAGCTCTTTTTCAAACGGTCAGTTTTATGACCGTTGAAGCCCAGGTCGACCCGGGAAAGTGCAGGTCGACCGGGCACTCGCAGAACTCAACTTTTTGAGTATAAAAAGGGGTTCATTCCCATGAGAAAAGTGGTTGATCAAAGTGGAACTCTTGAGCCTTCTTGAGGTGTTTAAAAGAGAAGAAAAAGGGGATGAACTAAGAGAGACCAAGAGGGTCATTAGTAAAGCTCAAGCTTGGATTAATGAAGTTAAATCTCCAAGTAAGCTTTGCTTAAACTAATCATATGTTATATGCTTTGTTTAAATCTTTGGGAAATGTTTAATAGCATGATAACTATGATGTGTTGAATCCATTCTTATAATCTTTGATTTTATTGGATTCTTCACTTAGATTCAAATCAAGGTTGTTTTAGAAAACTTCTTAAACATGTTTAGTCAAAATCTTTGATTTCCTTTATAACATGTTTCTTTAACTTGTTTGAATCCTCTTTGTTGTTTTCAATCTATTTGAAGTTTAGTTAAACAAATTTATTTTTGAAAACAACATTGAACATGCATCACTTGTTTTAATCTTAATTAGTTTCATACAACTTGTGACATTTTGATTTTCATAATCATTAGCAAGTTTGCATTTTCTACAAGTGATTTGGATCACACTTCAATCATATCTTTTTATGTGGATTAAACTTTTAAATGCTATTAGCATAAATTGATTGAGCTTGCATTTTTAACTTGATTGAAGTATTCACACACACACATCATGAGCATACATCTTTGCATTTCATAGAGTGTTGTGTGAGTTAGTTTTTCACTTTCACATCCGCCTATTTAGAGGCATTTTTCTTTGAGCTTAATTGTAATCTCTTAGAGTGTTTTGTGAAAACACTTTCTTTGAGAGAAATCATTTGATTGTAAGGTTATTGCTTAGCCATATAAAAGCATTGTGTAAAGGTTATTGCTTAGCCTATAAAAGCACATTGTAAGGTTATTGCTTAGCCTAGAAAAGCATAGTTGTAGAGGTTATTGCTTAGCCTTTTGAAAAGCATAATAGTGGAAATCCGGTGGGGTGTGAGGAACACAAGCCGGTAGTGGATGTAGGCATTGAGGCCGAACCACTATAAATCTTTGTGTAGTGGTGATTGCTTTTGTGGTGATTGTTTTGTTTAGCTTCCGCATTATGTATGTTAATCATCACATGTGACTAGTTATTGTAAAGAAATTAAAATTGGTCATAATTAGTCATTAATTGTAGCTCACCCTATTCACCCCCCTCTAGGGTTAGGATCCCAAGGTCTTTCAGGATCCCCCTCTTTTGGGCAAGTGTTCAAGAACCTTTTGAGAAGGTCAATTTTCAAAACTCATATATGGAATTCCAATTACAAAAAGGAAAATTCAGATTTGGAAAGACCCATTGCTTGCCGAGTTTGAAATTCAAAACCAAGAAAGAGGAATCAAGAAAGGAAAGTTTGCTCAAAGAGAGTTGAAAAGTCAAACTTGTAAGCAAAGCAAACAAGCAAAGAAGGAAAGATGACCAAGGAAGATTTCCACATGCCATGAACGACCAACAATGGGTCCCACTTGCTCTTGGACGTCCCATATGGAAGGTAAAAGTGTTGCACAATTATTTCCATTTTTCTCAGGAACAACAACTTGTAACGCCCATAACTTTCAAACTGAGTGTCAGATCGGCACAATCTACTCACCGTTGAAAGTTCTTTTCAAGTAGATATCTGTATAATCCAAATTTGCGTCAATCGGAGCCGTATTGGTGGAGATATGACATCGGAGAATTGACTGCTGTAATTTTAAGCGGAGATTATAAGAAACCCCAAACTTTGCAACATTGAAGATCCTTTGTGGAGCCTACATCAAAAGACTTGGAGCTTAAGAAATTAAATTTAGCAAGGAACCTTCGCAAATTCAATTTGTTGCTAACTAAAGAGCCTTTCTTAAAGACTAGGCAAAGAATCAAAGCCAAAGAGGAAATGACTTTTTGCAAAAGAGAAGGTGCTTAAACTATAAAAGAACCACTAGGGGAGGGGGACGTCTAAGCCTTGAATATTCACATAGAGGATGTCCAATACACACTCCATCCATTCCCTTTCTCTCTCTAATCCCCTTCTTCCACTACCCCCTTCTAACTCATCTAGGCACTCGTTGAAAGACTTGGTTTAGGAGAGTGATGAATGAGTGTTTTATTTTCATGTAATTAAAGATTCAGGGAATGAAACAAGCTTTTGATTGATTATTGCATGCGAACAACTTCTCTTAGTGTGAGTGATTGATTTTCTTTTGATTTAGTCTTTTAATATGTTATTTTCGGTAATAGATATATCATATACTTAGGGCTAATCATTGAAAAATATTGATTTTGGCGAACTTGAAGGCTAAGCAGTAACCTCAACAATATACTTTTAAAAGGCTAAGCAATAACCTTTCAATATACTTTTCTAGGCTAATTAATAACTTATGTAACGCAAGAGTTTTTCTCTCTATATACCACAAGGGTTTTTCTCTCTAACGTGTGTCTACAATACACTTGAAGAGATTACAAATTGAGTACAATACAATGCCTCTAGAATATGTTGATATGAAAGTGAAACTCAACTCAAACATACACATGATGATGCAAAGATGTAAGCTTAAAGTTTATGCATGATGTCCTCAATCAGATTTGAAATGAAGCTCCTAAATGTGTCCCAAAGACTTTTGAGAGTTTAATATAAAAATATTTTGATTGAAGCAAGAAAAATACTAATCACATGCCAAACAACTTGTTATAAATATAACTACCCAGGTTAAGCAGGTTGTGTGAAATCTCAAACTAGAGCATGAGATACATGAACGTTGTATTTACCAAATTCAAACTAGTCTAACTATGAGTCCACGTTATGGAAGACAACAAGCTAGAGATCATGTAATCATAGAGAACAAAAGTTTAAATAAGCATGAAATTTCTAAATCATGGAAATCAAGCTTACTTGAATGATTTAAATGAAGAGTCCAAGCATTTTAATTTCCATTTTAGTCTCTAGCTCACTCTAACTCATTCCCCTTGTTTAGACTTCAAAACAACTCCAAAGATTCACCCAAAGTCTTCTCTCCTGGTCTTGGAATGAGTTGGAGAATATATAGAAATTGCCCAATGGCTAGTTCAGGTGGTCGACCTCGTACATGGCCCGATCGATCGCATTTCCAATGGTAAAAAAAACTGTTAGTTTTGCTGGTTGGCTGCGGCCATGTACTCAGTCGACTAAGTACACTGGCCTAACAGTCAAAATTCTAGATTTTCTGATTTTTCAACTTTTTTCTCGTGGAACTTCTGGGCAATAAAATTCATGCTTAGATTCATGTTTAAATCAATCCAAAGGTTTTTATCAAATATGTTTAAATCAATCCAAAAATGTTTTTCAAAACATGAACCTATCATGCCTAAGATGATTTAACTATGAGAGCATGGGCATGCATGACCAAAAGCAATTTAATCATGAAGCTAATATGCCAAAAATGATTTAACTATGATATCATGAGCATTCATGATTAAGAAATCAACTTTTCAATATTAATGCATCTAAGTTTAAAATCCAAAACATGCATGTAAAACCAAGTTTTAAAAGTTATAAAATCAAGCATAAACAAATTCAAGATTTTCAAAATCAATGCATGTTTGAAAACTCAGAATATGATAACATGACATGCATCCATCAAATTGCAACAAGCAAAATCCCTAACACTATCCTCTCCCACTCTCACTGGAAATAATACAAAGAAAGAGATCGGTATTAGATTTAGATTTTGCCTTATATTGAGATGACAAATGCATGCAGAGGATAGGGAAAGAGAAAGATGATTAGGGAAATGATAAAGAATGTGGAAACCCATGATTGAATGACTATGTAAAAAAGCTCTTACCTTCTTATTTCTAAGATTCGGGGATTTAATTCCCCTTAGGATTTCGTCGCTGCCATGAACGGTCTGTCCTTTGCTAAATTGGAGAGGTGGAAATAGAGACAAAGAAGGAAGGATAAAAGAGAAAGAAAAGGAGGGATCGGAAGATAAAAAAAATGCAGAAAAGGACAAAGGAGAGAATGAGAAAGGGATGAGTCATTTTCTTCTCTTACCTACCCACATTGATTAGAAAAAGACTAGACTCGAGAAAGATTGCCGGCTGGAGATAGGGAGAAGATGCTACTGAAGATAAGCATGACAGGAATCCCGAGCCCAAGGGAAAAAGGAGGTACGGTTTTCGAAGGAGAGGCTTTACCGATTTGGGGCTGGGTTCTCAAATTGAAAGGGTTTCAAAAGGAAAGGCTCTTTCAAGTGGGGTGGGGTTGGGTTTCAATTTGGGCATGTCCTTGTTGGCACACAAAAAATCCATTCATTAAATATATTCCATTCTCCAAGGAAAAATACTCATTTCCTTTAAGAAAAACTATCATTTTTGCTGACCCCTGGAGCTGGCTGGTCATAACGATAGAACTTCAACGGCCAATGCACACTGGACTTCACCGGCCACTTGAGCTAACAAAATGCTGGCCGCTGGATGCATACTATGACCGTCGCTCACCACTAAAGCTCTAGCCACTAGGCGCTACAAAAGCATTCCATTGGCCGCCAGACGTCTTCTTCAATGGTCACCGTGTAGTTATCCCCCACGATTTGGGCGGTTACACTTCTGCTAGCCGCTGGAGCTACAAGAAAGGTAGTTACAACCTCCATTAATTGCAGCATTTCTCTCTTCATTTCTTTATACTTTTGTACTTTTTCTTCTCTATTTGATCTCCTAAGCCTGATGAGGTGGTTGTATAAAAACTGTAAACAACCTGCACTTAAAAGGTGAGATAGGCAGAACCCATGTAAACAAAAGTGAAAGTTATTGACCATGCTAAACATGGGCATATTGATTGATCTAGATAGAGATGCTCATGGACCGGGCCGGCCCAAGCCCAAGCGAGGACCAACCTACTTTGGGCTGGGCTTTATAGCCTTGGGTTTTGGTACATGATCCAAACTTAGACTTAAAATTTATATAGGTTTAAGATATGGGCCAGGCTTGGATTCAGTGGCAGAGAGCCCGAAGCTCGGTTTGACCCAAATAAGATACATAATTTAATAAAAAAAATATATTTATTAATGAAATGGAGATTAAAACACATTCACTTTCTCATACGCATACATGTCCCAACCAGCTGAGCTACTACTTGGAGCTGATAGTGATTTTTTTATATTTTATGTAAATATTGTCCACCCGGGCTCCCACCTTACCTTTTTTAGGCGAGCCGGGCCAAGTGCTATGCAGCTGAATCAAAATGCTTATTATCATTTATTCCTTCTGCTGAAGTGTATAATAAAGCTTCATTATAAAAATTTAGAACAATACAAATTCTAGATGATATCTTTTTTTTTTGTTTATTGTTTAGGTACATTTTAAGTATTTGTCTTATACTTTATTATATGATTGCTTAGTTTGCAACTATAGTTAACTAAAGTTTTTATCTATTTCCTAATTATTTGTCTTATACTTCATTATATGATTGCTTAGTTTGAAACTATAGTTAACTAAAGTTTTTATCTATTTTCTAATTAAATGAGTGCAGAAAAATGTGACCGTGCTCGACACGAGCTACGTTTCTAGTTTATTCATTATAGTGTACGTGACATCGTCTTTGATCCTGTAAATGGCACTTATGCGTTAGCATAAAAAACATGTAAGTCAGCTACTCGGGAAAATTAGATTGGTACCCTAGGACCAAGCTTGTGTCCATGCCCAAATTCCATTATGACTTTAAAATATAGGCTTGATCCTGGCCCATTCCCAAACAACTACATCAAAAGGGCCTAAATACCACACCATTTACGTGTTAAAAATAATGGTTAGAAACACTCATTTCTAATCCATAGTTTACAACATCGTTGATGGGAAAACCACACAATTTAATGTGGGAAAAATCGTTAAAAAATACATCAGATTTAGACACTTGTTTAAGTTGTTATATCCCACTATTTTAGACACTTGTTTCTCTCTAATTCTTAAAAAACAAAAAAAAAACCTTGCCGATGAAAATTTATTTCGTGCCTCTCCCTGCAAAATCATGAGTCTCCCTCCAAAACTCGAGAACCCTATTTCTCTCTTTGCATTCTCGAGCCATTGTTGGAGAGCAGTTTCTACCCATGTTGCTTCATCAGTTGATTTACATAGGGAGCGAATTTCCTTCATTTCCATTTGGTTTCATCTTCAGGAAGCTACGATTGAGCAAATTGTTTCATCTCATGCAAGCATCACTGGTTGGATTGGGTTCTGCAGCCATTAACCTTTGATCTCTTTTTCTTAAGATCTTGCCCTCTCTCTACCCTCTGATCTCTTTTCCTCCGGTCGCAACATAGATATTTTCTCTCACCTTTTGTTTGTTTGGTTGTGTGAATCAATACAAGCTCATGTATGGATCTCATTTTGTGGATTTATATGGGAACGTTTAGTCTACCCAAGACCTGTTTGAGAAAATGCCCGAGACATGTTTTAGAAAATGCCTGAGACATGTTTGAGAAATTGTTTCTTGTTTCTGGTTAGTTTGTTGATGGTGTATTAGCTATCAAGTTGGAATTTATAATTACCAATGTGAAGTTTGATGGGTTTAGTGTATTCAAGGTAAGTAGGCTTTCAATCCCAACTGTTTAGGTTTAGAAGATGTTTGGATTTTTTTTTGTGTGAGTGGTTACATTGATACTCAAGTTCTTGATTAAGGACTGATTTCAACCAAAGAGTTGATGCTATTTGTGTTATGTGAGGTGTAAAACACCCAATTGAACCCAAGGATGGGCTTAATTATAAGTCAAACTCCATTTACGGGGTACATGTCTTGGCCGAATCCCTATTTGGGGACCAAGCCTTCGCTAAACCTTCTACATCCCCTTTAATTGTTGTTTATGATGTTCCTATTACTTCTGCGGCATGGTAATCTCATTGATAATTATTGACGAATAAATATCTAGTTTCACACATAAGAACTGTTGTATTGCCATGTTTTGGAAATAGGTGGGCCTCTAGGATAGGTTTCAAAAACTTTGACCCACTTGATGCAGGGATCAATTATCCAGAAGGCTCTAAAACCCAATTCAGGAAGTAAACCCTCAATCTCACACATCATGATCAGTAAATACAATCTATCCAGAAGATAGAACCAGCAACATATAAGCTACAAATAGGTTTTTTCCAAGATCCAATGATCTTCCACGCTATGATCCGTATCAGATTCTCTTTTTCTCAAGAAGATGGTGGGATCTCCAAGAGAAAGCTACTAGGAGCTCAAAGGAGGAACTAGAAGAGAACTAGAAGAGGGAATAGAAGAAAACCATGTGCAACTCTTGCACACAAAAGATGTGGACGTCCAACACTAGAAGCAGGACCCTCTTGGGCATGAATCCCAATGTGGAATTATGCATGGACGTCCAGCCCTATAGTTATCCTCTATTAATAGCTTTTGCAAGCCCCACTTACTAATTTCTATTAGAAGTCTTGCTTCCACATAATTAGTAACTATCTCTTCTTAATTAAAATAGAAGTTTACTTCCATTAATTAATTAGTAACTTACCATATCATAATTAGAAGTCTCACTTCAAATATGATTAGTAACTTTCTAATTCCTTTCTAATAGACGTCTTACTTCTACTAAAATTAGTAAGTTCACTATTACTACTATTAGAAGTCTAGAAATAGTAACTTTCCTTTTAGAGTTCAACTAGAATTAGTATCTTTCTAATAATTGGGCTAGCATGGGACCACTAGGGATTCCTTAGAAAGCTGGCTCCAACTTGGAGTCGCGACCCCACATCTCATGTGCAATCCGGGCCCACAGTTAATTGCAAATAACTCCACTATATAAATGCAATTGAACTCCAGTCTTAGGAATATTACATAGAATACCCTAAACTTCCACATTACCACAAGTAAGTCCCTCTATCAATATCCATGGATCAATTGGACCTGTCTTCCAAACTTAGATCCATATCTTATTATTCTTGAGCCCCAATTAATTATAATGATCATAGGTACATTTTCAATTAATACTTAATCGGAATGGGTGCGCACTTATCAATGATAAATCCATTAATTGGCACACGGGGGTATTAGAGATAGATTCCATCTTGACCATTGAATGTTCTCACAACTCTACTACCATGTACCCAAATCACCGAGGTGTTGACCTACAGTTGGCCTGACTCATTGGTGACTCAAAGCAAATGAATAGATAACTTGAGTTCATTAATGTCTCAGGATTGAGAGCCTATTGCTAGGGAATTATGAGAGCAAACCTTAAAGTAAAGACAGTGTTTATGGTGCTTCTCATGGTCATTCAATACATCCAATGTACCAGCATTATGATCCAGAATCTTACATTTTGATGATCGAGACAAATCACACTATCTCATAGTGATCAAAGTGCTGCAACCTTGTCAGTATGAGATGTCCAGTCTCATCACTGGTTGTGAAGATATTTAAGTATAAGATTTGCCACACATGTCTCCCGTATGTGGATCTCATCCATACACATGTATTATATCTAATATCCTTATGGATTTCGGTTCATCTCATGAACCATCATGTTATTCGTATTGGTTATGTGCAAGTATATAATAAATCACAATTCATCTCATGAAAGGAAAGCATGAATATACTGATAAATAAAGAAATTAATCAATTTATTATATCATCTACTGGATTGAGTCCATAAAACCAACAATCTCCCACTTGGGCTCAATGCTAGCTAGGGTTGTATCTCATGCACATCCCTTTTACATACCGCTCAAAGACTTTGGTTGTCAAAGGCTTAGTAAAGGGATCTCCCAGATTGTCTGCAGAGGCTACCTTGGTGATCGTACATCACCTCTCTGCATAATCTATCTGACCATGTATAACTTCCTCTGTACATGTTTTTGGCTCTTGGGTTCCTTGGACTTAGCGACTGCCCTGCTGTTATCACAGTAAATTGTGAGCGGCTGTCCTGCCAAAAGTACCACTTCAAGTTTCATAAGGAATCTTTTTAGCCAAGCTGCTTCCTCAGCTGCTTCTCGAGCGGCTACAGCATAAGCACATACCCAGAAGTTGATTTCCTGGAATCATGATCTGACTAGAAGTCAGTATCTATGTAACCGACTTGAATCAACTCATCACTACTGTAAACCAACATGTGATCTCTAGTCCTTCTTAAGTATTTGAGAACACATCTTACAGTAATCCAATGATAAGGACCTGGATTAGACTGATATTTGCTAACTATGCCTATTGCGTGATAGATATCCAGTCTAATATAAAGCATAGCTTACCGTACCAGAACCTTATATATGTACACATCATTGGGATAAGCCTATCATCCTATTTTTCCGGTCTCAATAGGAATTGATCCATAGGATGTAGCTGGTTTATCCCAAGTCCTTTATTATCAAAAGTCTTTGCCAACCTAAACTTTTACTGTTGACGATATCCATATATCACTCCATGGGAGAAGGATGTCGTCGACATATAATACTAGAAAAACTACCCTGCCTTTTTGACTTTTCATGTATACACATGACTTATCCGAATTCTGACAAAAATCAAATGACTTGATTGCCTTGTCAATACGGATGTTCTTGTTCCGGGATACCTGCTTGAATCCATAAATGGACTTATGCAGCTTGCAAACTCTCTGCACTTGGTTATTAGCTATAAATCCGTCTGGATGCATCGTATAGATGTCTTCCTCAAGATTTCCGTCGTGAGACACTGTCTTGACATCCGTTTGCCAAATCTCATCAATGAGATGTATCGCAATGGATAAGGGTATCCTGATGGAACTCTTCCATCTGGTCCTCTCTATCTTTTGTAGACCTACTTGCACTAAATAGGTTTGCTATTGGCAGGTAAGTCCATAAGTATTCATACCTGATTGGAGTACAAAGACTCAACCCCGGCTTTCATAGCATTTAGCCAACTTCTCGAAATTTTATCATTAACTGCTTTATTATAGTTACAGGAATCTTGTTCCGGTTCTTCCGGGATTGCCTCGTAAGACTTTCCCAAGACCGAGAACTTGTCAAGGGTCCTGACAATACTCTCACTACGACAAGGTATTGGTGTAACTTCTGGGTCAAGTAAGGGCGGATTTTCTTAAAGTTTGGTTATTCTTGGATTTGGAATTGATCTCTCTCGAATTTCTTTTCAAGATAACCATTTCTAAAGATTTCCAGTTAATCTTATAATCTCCCTCCAGAACACCGCATTGGTGCTGCCAAGCACTTTCTGCTCTGGGATTATAGAGCAACTAACCTTTAGTTCCCTTTTGGGATATAATATAAACATATATACTTCCGACTTCGATTCCAACTAATCCATCTCATCCTTCAGCACGTGTGCTAGACAACCCTGAAAACGTTGTAGACTAGGCTTTCGCCCTGTCCATAACTCCCGGGGAGTCTCAGGTATAGACTTAGATGGAATGAGGTTTAGTATATACATTTAAGTTTTCATATCCCAAAATATAGGTAATCCCGAGAAACTCAACATAGACTTGATCATATCTAAAAGAGTCTTGTTCCTTCTTTCTGCTACTCTTTTCTGTTGAGGCAAACTAGGAGTAGACTACTGGGATCGAATCCCATTTTCTGATAGGCATCCCATAAAATTAGCGGAGAGATATTTTCCTCATCGATCTCATCGAAGAGTATTTATACTTTTACCTAAATGCTTTTCCACTTCCGCTCGAAACTCTTGAACTTTTCAGAAATCACGGACTTGCGGTGCATAAGGTATATGTATCCATATCTTTAGTATTTATCGGTGAGAGTGATGAAATACTCGTATCAATATCTCGCTCTAATATTATGGGTCCATACACATCAGTATACACTAATTCCAATAAATCTTTAACCCTACTGCCCTTAGATGAATAAGGGTTTTTTGGTCATTTTACCTTCTAGACAGGACTCACAGATAGGCATTGGTTCTACCACTAATAAAGGCAAGATACCATCTTTCATTAGCCTGTCAATCATGTTTAGGTTTATATGACCTATCCTCTTAGGTGCGAAAGTTTGTTGGATTAGATGAATGTGACTTCCTCTTTTAATGATAGTCTATTATTAGTTGCAATGTCATGTATCTCATACATTGTGAGAGTTAAACAAATAAAGGCCATTGATTACCTTGTCAGAATATATAAGAGTACCGTTCCTCTTTAAGACAATTTTATTAACAAAAGTAATAGAATAACTCTTATTCATCATACTAGAAATTAAAATTCCGTCTTAAAACGGTACATTTAATGTATCTAACAAAATCAACTTAATATCTGAAAATAACTAAGTTATTACTTCCACTGACACTGCTTCTGCCTTGGCTTTAACACTGATTTTCTCCGCCAATATTCCTCCTGGTTACTTGTAACTCCTGCAACGTATTACATATGTGATTAGTTGCACCGGAGTCTACACACCAGGATTCTAAAGTACCAGTTGAAAAACTAACTTCAGAAGCAAGTGACTCAATCATACCTGAGGTCTTTTCCTTTGATAGAAAATGTGGACAATTCCTCTTCCAATGTCCTGTCATACCCCATTGGAAACACTTTCCCTTTACTCCCATATCCTTGGCCTTGGCCACACCACTAGTATAACCATTCTCCACCTTAGGACCCTTGATGACTGATTTCTTCTTGTTATCCCGGTCTTTGCCTTTCGGCTTAGACTTAGCAAATGACTTTTCTGTCATGAGGGGAGTTGATATTTCCTTCATGATTTCCTTAAACACTACCAGCTGGCGAGACAACTCAGCTATGATCATTTCCAATTTATTATAATTGATCTCGAAATATTTGAATGAGTCCGGTAGTGATTGAATGATCATGTTGATTTGCGATTCTATATCAATCGTAGCTCCCAGTACATCTAACTCATTCAATGCCAACATCAATTTTAATAAATATTTTTGTACTGGGGTTCCCTCAGCCATCTTAGTCTTTATCAGCACTTTTATAGCAGCCTGCCTAGCAAGCCTGACCTGTTCTGCAAACATCTCCTTTAAGTTCGATATAATATCATTTGCTGACTTATAAGATTGATGTTGATCTTGCAAAACACTAGACATGGATGCCTGAATAAAACATCTGGCCATCTTATTGTCTTTGGTCCACTTGGTGTAAAGGTTTTTCACATCCTGTGGTGCATCAGGCTCAGGCTCAGGAAGGGAGGGTATAGTAAGGATATATTTGCATCCTGAAGCTGTCAGGATTATATCCAGGTTCCTTTTCCAGTCTACGTAATTGGATCCCACCAACTTGTTCTGGTTGAGGATGGTCGCAAGTGGATTGAAAGTATTCGAATTCATGCTGTATAAATGAAAGCACATAACCATACATCAATGAAAGAATAACAATGACATTAGGGTTTAGTATTCTACCAAATTCATGTGGGAATCCTCATACATCAGAATCCCAATCCCATAGGGCATGCCTCTTAGGAGAGTGCGAATGTCCTTGGATTGGTGCGGATCAAAGTTTGTCAAAATTGGAATTAAGACTAACTATCCATGATCCCCATCATTCATTATCATCTAGGTATCTCATACCAAATAATGTATGACCCCCGATTAGCTTTGGTTTCTAAAATACATGAGGGAAATTCTAGGGGATACTACATCATTATTTTAGTTAAGTGTGACCCACCAACTAGTATTGCATGACAACCGTTGTGAGCAGCTCCTCCTAGGGGAGTACGTCCCCACCTCGTCTTACCAACACTATCCATAAGAGATCCATATCTAGTAGCCAAATAAGTAAAAGCCCTCCGAAGGAACGGCCACACTCTTGGTGGCCGAGGCCAATACTTTCCTTACAATGGACCTATGGTGGAAAACCATGGGGATTTATCAATTTAAATGCCCCGCTCCCACTTAATATTTTAGAGTTGAGGATTTCCTTTTAAAGGTATTAGGGCTCACATATATAAATATGAGCATCAAATCATCTCATGATATGACCAAATTGGTTCAAAGTCAAGTTATTTTATGGAAAGTCCAGTTTCTTAAATTAGTGTTACCAATATGTCCATCTCATGGGTCATCAACACTAATTAGAACTCTTTCCAAAAATTAATTTGATTTGACCAATTTCAATAACTTGCTATGTTTGGATTAGATTTGGAAACATTCTAAATTAAGCATTCAACTATAAATAGAAAATGCAAAAAATAAAAACTAGTCTTCTCCTCCACATGGCTCAAGCGGAATAGACTTCTTAGACTTTTAGACTTTCCTAAAATTTGGAATACCTCAAACACTTTGGGAAACTCCAAAACACCTTTGGAATCTTCAAACTCTTTGATTAGGAGTCCAACTTCACATTTCTTCTACGTCTCAGACATCGCCAGAATTTACAAATTTAAAAAATTACATAAATTCCTATGTCTCTACGATGAGACTTACATGGTGATCTATTAATGGAAATAAAAAGACTCATAGGGAATTTCACCATGTCTTGCCTTAAACAGGGAAACTAAGGAAAACATGATGCCCTTTACAACTTGCCAAAAATAAATATTCATCCATAAAGAAAGTAAAAGACTTGTGGGCCATATGGAGAGGACATGATAGCTTGTATGTTAGTATCTCATACTAACAAAGCAATTTACAAAATCGGGCTACCAAACAACAATGGAAAGACAAGATGCCAAAAATTGCCACTACTATAAATTTTGCGCTTCGCAGAGGGGGTCCGGGGGTATCCCCCGGTGGGGTTTGAACTGCTTGGTCAGCTCGAGGGTGCCCAGGGGGCAACCCCCTAGAAATAAAAAATTGAAACTGCGATCTGTTGTGTCAGTGTCTTCGGTCGACCGACCAGAGGGTTCGGTCGACCGACCTAACGGAGATCTGCAGGTTGGATTTTTCTATTTCCTGTCCAAACATCTCCAGAACTCTTCTGAAGACTCCCAATGACTTCCTACCATCATTCCATCATTGTTAAACCCTTTTGTGACTATCCAAACATGGATTCACTAATTTTCCAAGCAAAACCATCAAAACTGATCCGTACATAGCCCTTGATCCATCCTCTTCGCATATCATGCAAAGATTAGATCAAGCTTACTGATCTAACATGATTAGAGATGAGGTAAGGCTCTGATACCAATTGTTGGAAATAGGTGGGCCTCTAGGAGGTTTCAAAAACTTTTGACCCACTTGATGCAGGGATCGATTATCCAGAAGGCTCTAAAACCCAATCGAGGAAGTAAACCCTCAATCTCACATATCATGATCAGTAAATACAATCTATCCAGAAGATAGAACCAGCAACATATAAGCTACAAATAAATCTACAGCATGCAAGGAAGTAGATTATACCTTTGGAGCTCGGTTGTGCTCTAATGGAGAATTTGCTACTTTCTTTGATGACGAAATATTTCGCGAAGCAAATAGGTTTTTTCCAAGACCCAATGATCTTCCATGCTATGATCCGTATTAGATTCTCTTTTTCTCAAGAAGATGGTGGGATCTCCAAGAGAAAGCTACTAGGAGCTCAAAGGAGGAACTAGAAGAGAACTAGAAGAGGGAATAGAAGAAAACCATGTGCAACTCTTACACACAAAGGATGTGGACGTCCAACACTAGAAGCAGGACCCTCTTGGGCGTGAATCCCAATGTGGAATTATGCATGGACGTCCAGCCCTATAGTTATCCTCTATTAATAGCTTTTGCAAGCCCCACTTACTAATTTCCATTAGAAGTCTTACTTCCACATAATTAGTAACTATCTCTTCTTAATTAAAATAGAAGTTTACTTCCATTAATTAATTAGTAACTTACCATATCATAATTAGAAGTCTCACTTCAAATATGATTAGTAACTTTCTAATAGAAGTCTTACTTCTACTAAAATTAGTAAGTTCACTATTACCACTATTAGAAGTCTCACTTCAAATAGAAATAGTAACTTTCCTTTTAGAGTTCAACTAGAATTAGTATATTTCTAATAATTGGGCTAGCGTAGGACCACTAGGGATTCCTTAGAAAGCTGGCTCCAACTGGTACTCGCGACCCCACATCTCATGTGCAATCCGGGGCCATAGTTAATTGCAAATATCTCCACTATATAAATGCAATTGAACTCCAGTCTTAGAAATATTACATAGAAGACCCTAAACTTCCACATTACCACAAGTAAGTCCCTCTATCAATATCCATGGATCAATTGGACCTGTCTTCCAAACTTAGATCCATATCTTATTATCCTTGAGCCCCAATTAATTATAATGATCATAGGTACATTTCCAATTAATACTTAATCAGAATGGGTGCGCACTTACCAATGATAAATCCATTAATTGGCACAAGGAGATATTAGAGATAGATTTCATTTTGACCATTGAATGTTCTCACAACTCTACTACCACGTACCCAAATCACCGAGGTGTTGACCTACAGTTGGCCTCACTCATTGGTGACTCAAAGCAAATAAATAGATAAAAACTTGAGTTCATTAATGTCTCAGGATTGAGAGCCTATTGCTAGGGAATTATGAGAGCAAACATTAAAGTAAAGACGGTGTTTATGATGCTTCTCATGGTCATTCAATACATCCAATGTACCAGCATTATGATCCAGAATCTTACATTCTGATGATCGAGATAAATCACACTATCTCATAGTGATCAAAGTGCTGCAACCTTGTCAGTATGAGATGTCCAGTCTCATCACTGGTTGCGAAGATATTTAAGTATAAGATTTACCACACATGTCTCCCGCATGTGGATCTCATCCATACACATGTGTTACATCTAATATCCTTATGGACTCCGGTTCATCTTATGAACCATCATGTCATTTGTATTGGTTATGTGCAAGTATATAATAAATCACAATTCATCTCATGAAAGGAAAGCATGAATATACTGATAAATAAAGAAATTAATCAATTTATTATATCATATACTGGATTGAGTCCATAAAACTAACATGTTGTACATCTGAATATATATTCAGAAAATGGGGACCTCAACCGAACACCAATGGTGGGGCTTTTGGCATATTGAACTAATAAGTGGAGATGAGAATGTGGCCTATTGTAGTTTGGACTCGCCTACATGGACTATTTGTTTTATATGATGCTCTGCTATTCTATAATCTGAAACTTGATTAATGTGAAAACTGAATCATGGCACTTGGGATTTATAGAAGTTGGAATTGGGTTTGGAAGCAGGGTTGAACCCCTTTTGAGGAGATAAGCCTTGCCTAAATGTATGAAGACCTAACATTGACTAATTTTCTTCCTATGCTATGCCACCCAATTTCATTCCATTAGAAAACAGGAAGACATGGAGTTCTGTTAAGAGTTTAAGTGCATCTACGAAATAATCACACCCATCTTGATTAATCAGCAACCCATTTATTCTTTTGATGCCTTTTATCTCTCTCTCTCTCTCAGTGTGTGTGGATTGAAAACGACTATATAAATCGGTATACACCTTTCCCTCCAGATATATTAATCCAAAAACTCTCTTTTTCCAACATTTATTAAATGAGAATGATCAAGTCCATCCATTGTAACAGAACTCCTTCAACGCAAAACCACACTGATTGCTTTCTCTTTTTTTCCCTTTTTTTTAATAATGTGTGATCTGATTTTCTGTGTTAGTGGAATACATCTTGTTGATTTAGGTTAATGGAGAAATAGGGTTTGTTTGGGTGTTCCCAAATCATGATCAATTCTAGCAACTTATCATGATGGAATTTTTTTATGGTTTGTGTTTGGTAACAAGGGGAAGTTGGAAGCTACATCTGGTTGGTATTGGTTATTTGGCTTAATTCAATGGTAGAAGATGATTGGATTAGTATTAAATTCAGATGAGTGCCAAATCACAAGAATAAAAGTGCTTAAATTAATTAAGTTAGGCTCGCGGTATGGTATTACATTTTTTTTTTCCAATTTGACATCCAACTAAATGCAGTCAAATGACTGCTATTAATTAGAACCAACCATGCACCATCTGTCTTAATATGCAAGATACAGAGCATGGTAAGGTAGATATAGGTAAACACTAAGAAAACTTTTGGCCAAGATATAAGCCTCCTTCCAGTGAACTGAGACATAAAACTTGCATTTTCTATCTTTTTATTCTCAAAGTCTTACACGTATAAGTTAATAGGGAGTAGGCATTTATAAGAGATCTATTAGCTACCGATAAAAAAAGAACGAAAAAAAAAGAGATCTCTTAGCTAACCATATTAGTTTAGTATACTGGTTTCATGAATCAGAGACCACAAGCTACTAAGTAACATAACACTATATGAGATTATGTGGAAGAATAACAACAACAGCAAATGACTTTTATTTTCATTTTAATATTTATTTATTTATTTATCTATTGAGATGATGGTTGTTTGTGGGCTGTCACATGCCCCATGTGGGAGAAGAAGAAAAGCAATGAATCTGATTGGTATATGTTGCTTTCGTAAGTGGTGTCCTCATGTGATGTTGATGATGGAAAGGATCGAATTACCCAGTATAGTTAAGTGAACATATGGATCGACCTGTATCGGTGTAGTACAAAATCCATCTTACTTGGTAGATATACTTTCTCATCTTCCTTGAGCATTTTGGGTTTAAATTTATTTTGTAAGCAACATATCTATAATTTGGTCATTTGTTTATTTATTTGCTTGCAACAATAATTCCCCTACCATTTTTTGCTATTTATGCATGTGTGTGTATCAAAGTTGGGAAAATCCCTCAAGTGAAGAAAAAATGCATGGCCATATCTAGAAGTCTCTAACATAAATCTTAGCCTCCTATCTACAGCCCCATTCATCTCCGGTACAATGCAAGGTGATAGGCAAAGGAGTAGATCTCCATTTGGTAGGGGAGAAAATCTCTAAAACACAGGTACCACACTTCCCCTCATACATGCCACTAGGTTGCAGCTTATTTTCAGATTTATCCTTGGAAGTAGATTGGGTGTATAATAACTTTTGTTAATCCCAATTATTTTTTATAATATGTAATTCTCATCTTTTTATGCATGTTATCCACCTCAAGAATACATGATTTTCCCTTATAAAACATATTTAAATTATTACAATAAGCACCTCGAACAAATCGTCGCATGAGCTCATTGGACCAAGCATTTTATTTTTCAAATATCTTTTATTAATGGAGTTATTCTATTTGATAGACAAAGTGCATTCTAGTGCAAACAAGTATGCTCTAAATGTAATCTGATCTTCAAATGCTTTTGATAATGAAGGTTTTATTTGAAAAGGCCATGAAATATTTTTCAAATGATGACTCCAGGCAAGGAGTGGATGAAGGCACCGAGGTTATCTTCTAAATACTTGAAAGGGGTTGATGCATAAATCATTCCCAAAGGCATGAAAAGGGAGGGGCTAGTAGCAAAAATGATGATTCGTCCATGGGTATGGTTAATATGGCCTGTAGAAGCAAACGGGAAGCAAACATATCCTGTTGGTCCTTACAACTTGTCCTAAACAAAGAGACAATTGATTTGTAAAACCTTATGCAGTTTGAAGGTTCCCATCGGGTACAGTGGATATTAGGTGAATTTGGAAGACAATCAACTAAATGGTCTAAAATCTCATGACTATCACATTTTAATGCAGCAACTACTACCGGTGTTGTTGATGCACGCATTTAAATCACATAAGCCATTGCATGCCGCCATTCGACAATTATCAACATATTTCAATGTGTTATGTTTGAAGACCATCGAACATGCAGAGTTGGGCAATATAAGAGAATGCATTGCAGAAATACTATGTGTGTTTGAAAAGTACTTCCCTCCTTCATTTTTTGTATCTATGATCCACCTTGTTGTGCACCTAGTGGAGGAGGCCCAAATTTGTGGACCTATTGGGTACCGTTGGATGTGTATCCATTTGAACGGTGAATATAATAATTTTTTTTCATTTTTTTTAATTAGTAAGTTTTGAGTATTAACTTACAACATTTGTGTCAGGATGATGAAACATATAAATGATATGTGGTGAATCTGACATATCCAGAGGGTTGTATTACAGAGTGCTTCCTTCTGAATGAAGTAATGACGTATGCTATGAACTACATGCCTGATGGTAGAAAAGGTAATCATAAGCAAGGTCGGGGGAGGTGGATGGATGATGATGGTCAATCCGGCTACCCTATTGATAAAAGAGGGAAGGTCTACAAATTTGGCCATGTGCAGTACCAACAAGACGCAAATCGGTATTAAACATGTATGCTGAGAATGGCGAGTGGGAAAAGTATGAAAATTCTAAACTTTTTTTTATGAAGGTGATTTATTTATTACATTGCCTAATCATTTTGTATATTCATCTACAGGAATTACGATAGTTACGTACAAAGTCTCGTATCTAATGTTCAAAATCGAAGAGGCGCAATAAGAACTGAAAAAACAATTGATTACATTCCTTGGCTTAGGCAGCAGTTAGAAAATGAAGAAAATAGTGTCATGAAAAGGCTTGCCGATGGACCTAAGTTTGAAGCCATTTCATATAATGCATATATACGCAATAAATGGTTATGTTTTTTATACAGCTGATGCGCAAATGAACAAAATGACACAAAATAACGGGGTATCCATGAATGCTCTAACTAAAGCTAGATCAGGTTGTCGGGACAAGGAATTGGTATCTGAAGAGGCCACTTACTACGGCATCGTGAAACAAATTTTAGAACTAGATTATCATGACTTCGAAGTGGTAGTACTCAATTGTGAGTGGGTGCATACAAAAGATCCAAACAGTCATATGGTTGATCCAGAAACAAATTTGGTATATGTTAATATGAGTCGGTTAATGAGAAATACAAAAGAAGTGGATGAATCGTTTATGCTTGCCTCTCAAGCCACTCAAATATTCTATTGTAAAGACCAAAGTCGCCCTATGGATGAGTGGCATGTTGTGTTGGCTGTTCCAAAAAAATTGAATCAGGATGTGGATTGTTATGAAGATCCATTAGTCTTTGTGGGAAGAATGAATGAAAATGATTGAATGGCAACATTACAAGATGATATCCTAGAGGCCGATATCATTGGTGATGTGGAAGATTAGCCTTGGTTGTAGGTGATCATGTCATGTCAACAATTATTTTATTTTCATGTAAAAATCAACCCTTGTGCATATCATATATTGTTCATGTAGCATGTCACTAATTTTTTAAATGCATACTATTTGCATGCATAAAGTACATTGTAATATATGTGGTTATAGGAAACATGCCACATGGAGCTTCCTCCTCCGCACCAGCATCTATGGCTCCGGGAAGTGGTTCCAATGCGAGTACATATTTCTTGATTTCATTTATTCTTTTACTTATTCAGTAATTCTCATTATAGTTTTACTAAAATTAACATATATTTGCAACAGATACTCTTACCCGCAATGCTTTTAGCGTTGATGGCCAACCTATAGGACCTGATTCAATGGCGTTCTGCTCACATATAGGGAATGTAACAAGGACTAATACCCCACCCAACTATACCAGCTGGAAAAAAGTATGGGATGCCGTCTGCGTGAGTGTTTTGGGCAATTGTCACTATTACTTATATATATAGTAATTTGATATGGTAAATGCAAGAATTAACTTATGATATTACACAATTCCTCATATGAAGTTCCAGTATGCCACAAATGGTGGCTCTTAAAGAAAGCCAATGATAGTTGGAGGGACTAGAAGTCATTTGTTCGTAGCACTGTTTATGATAAATACGAGATAAATACGACATAAACGCAGAGAGGAAAGCTCATGTCCCCTCGCATGTCAGATAGGAAGATTGGGAATCATTCGTGGACATTAACTTGACAGAGCTGGTCCAAGCTTCTAGGGAAAAGGATAGGATTGCTAGATCCAAGATGATTTGCCCTCACACTTCCTGAAGAAAGGGCAGGCTAGGGTGGTAGAAGATATGGAAGTGTAATTTTTAATTCGCCCATGATTTTTATGAATAAACTAAAGTTTATAGCTTCAATTATTCACAGCGACATGAAAATCCTGGTGTGGAGATCACTCATATAGACGTATTTTTAAGAACTCATACTAAGAAGGACGGATCAGTTGCATTCCCGAAAGTGGTGAGAACGTTTTTTTTTATTCAAATGCATTTTATATGAATCGGTATGTTGTGAATAATTTCTATTTTTATGGGTATGGATGTCTTAGTGTTACACTCATCTGGACTGCTTAGGTTGTCTTCGACAAGTGTAACAGTTGTTCCTAACATCTGTTTCCGTCAAAGACATAGAACAGGATATAAGTTTCAGCTCCCAACTAGATAAGTAGGAAACTTACTTCAGATGCGAAATAACCTTGCAATCTGAGCAAGCTTGCTTCCTAATCTCATGATGAGACTGGGGACTGCATGTTCTGGTATGACAACCTTCAAAATGATACTGAAAATATGATGAAATTCAAAAGGTAATTTTTTATACATCCATATACTAAACACCAATCTGTATGGACCGAAAAACTTGAAAGAAAAACAATGCATCCTTACTGTTCTGGAAAAACAAGAGATTGTTAGATTCATCATCATGTTTTGTGAATTCTCATTTAAATTTAATCCTATATACAGCCATACATTCAATAATTCCATAATACATTAAGTCTTTACTTACCATTCAATTAACTCTTCAAAACATCTTACTGAATCAATTTCCAAATTCCTGTATGCAACCCAAAACCTAAACTATCTTCTTTGAACTCTCGCTTTTATTGGAGGTGCCTGAAAGCTTACTCTTACATGCTCATTTCTAATTCTATCATTTCTAGAAACTCCACACGTCCCTCCTAGAAATTACAATGTACATCTACTAACACGTACTTTCACTTCTCAATATTTCTTATCATGTATAAAAATCGAGCTATAGAAGTGCTATGGTTGAGAGTAAAATACATTTTTAGTTTGGAGGGATAACGATGAGTTTATATGAAGTAACCCTAGATGAACATTTGCCTTCATTAAATGATAATCTGTGAAGAAACTATATTCTAATTTTATCTTCAGTCACCATATTCTTAAATGATGCAATGTCATGAAAAACACTTGTGAGCGAGCTGATAGTTTTTTGACCAATCAAAAATCCAATTCCACGTTTTTGCAAATGTTCCAATAGATTTCAATTTCTCGGTCTTCAAAAAGTGTGACATGTTTAAGAACAAGCATGTAAATAACACATTAGAAAATTAACAGCATAAAAACCAAACAGTAACAACAAAATAACTCGATCCATCTACCACGAGATGATATAAATACTTCCAAGTACCCAACTTTCCACCAAATGTAAGGTTAGCCTTACATTAGCAATTTCAAAAAAACCTATGAATAAAACCGCCACTTACTTGTTGCTGCCAATCAACCTGAGAAGTCTTTCCTAACCATCCATCCAGGCCAAAAAATGCACTGCAGAATACACTGGGTCAAATAGTTTGGGAAATGGAAGAGTATAACTCAACAAATATTTTCCTTAGAAATCAAACTTAGAAATAGCAAACTAAAGTGAACGGCCATGTTACAAACCCAAATGGCTGCCCAAAACATCATGAGCATTTCATCTCCTTTTGTTTTCTTTTTCTTTTTCTTTATTTTTTTATTTTTTAATGGCATCAGCATTTCATCTTGAGCAAGAAAGAACCAAAAAACATATTAATGCAACATTACACTCATAATGTTGATCCTATAGAATGTTGAGTTTAAGATGAAAATGATGAAAATCAAAGTTCAGTTGCTCAATATCATGCTCTAGTCCTAAACAATCAGGAGTTGGATCTCAAAAGCATCTCAACCAGTAACACCTTCATTCAACAGTGTGCACTCAGAATGCACTTTTTTATGTATTTGTATCCAACAGGTTGTAGATAAAATTTAAATGCCCTCCTATGAAGGAGAGATTGCTAAAAACTTTAAAATTTTTGCTGAATTGGGATTTTCTTTATTCTTGTTATTTATTATTTGTATTGTAGGATGTTGTTAGAAGTCTTCATGAAGCTAATAGATCTCTTGCATAGCAAGATCTAAACAATGACCCTGTTGCGAAGGTATTATTCATTGAGTTTTCTTGTTGATCATAAAGATTTGCATGCTTCAATTTTGAATTTGTCTAAGTGTTGACATTATTTTCTTTTACTTCCGCATAGCTCATTGGACGTGATTCTTGAGGACGTGTTCGAGGCTTAGGCATGGGTGTTTCTAAGACTAGTATCAGTTGTGGTGCTCCTTATATGAAAGCTTTAGCAGATGAGAAATCTTAACAAGAAAAGATTGAGAATAAAATGTACAGTTGATGGAGGAGACCGGTGGCCTCCGGAAGGAAATTGATGAGCTTAAACAAAGTCTGTCCCAAGGTGGGACGCTGATGCGGTCATCCACCCATCATATCCATTATTCTCAAGTACAATATTTATTTTCCATGTATTCCAGATTCCCAAGATTAAATAAACATTACGATTGATGAAATCTTAACACCATTTATTCCTAATAATTTTGTAGGCTTGTAATGATTCACCACATCAAGGGACACGTACCAACCGAGCAAGCGAACAGACATGAATGACGATGCGTCGGTTTATGCATTTTGGTGCAGAAATATGTTTGTATTGCTTATGGGACAATGATTGTTTCGTCGCTTGAGTATCCAGAATGTTAGCTATAGGATTGTTATGGAAGAGATCCTTGATTATTCTACCCAATTAGTCAACAGAGATAAAACTTTTGGAGATCTCACTTTAGGCGATATGACTGATTGGCTCATGTATAAGACTTTAGATTAGTTTCATTTCATTTTGTTGCACTTTCGATTTTAGTTGAAAAGATTGTCTTGGAATGACTTCAAATGAGGCATTTGGTTTTTTATTTGTTGGATTGAATTTTAAATGTAGTAAATCTAATTATGCTAATTGATGATTGTTGGTATCTTATGTGCTATTGTTTGTATTTAATGGATGGATGGTTATTTATGTTTATTGAATGTATGATTATATGAATTCTATAAATATGTGATTTTCATTAAAAAAAAGAACAAAACGACAGCTACTGACACTTGATAATTCGAAGAATGTTCCAGATGCTAAATTAAATGACGGTCTTTAAAACTTGATAATTTATGAAAAATATTTTTTTTAATGAAAAAACGACAGTTTTCATAAAAAATAACGAGAGCTAATGACACTTAAAAAAAGACACCTCAAAACACTTGTTTATTCTCATAATTCCACGACAGTTGTGGGCACTTGTTTCCAATAAGCTACACCAATATTAATGACGGTCCAAATGACGGTTTGGATCGTCGTTTTTTCAATTAAACGACAGCTCTAAACACTTGTTTTTTGCCCCTTTGACGTAGTAGCACCTTTGCCCGTGCCGAGCAGTACTGTCACATTTTTCTGCATTCATTTAATTAGAAAATAAAGAAAAACTTTAGTTAACTATAGTTGCAAACTAAGAAATCATCTAATAAAGTATAAGCCAAATACTTAAAATGTACCTAAACAATAAAAAAAAAATGATATTGTCACACCCCGAAACCGGGCCCTGCAGTGATCCGACCTCGGGGTGCGAAATTTTGGGATAAATTTGAAACTTTTGCTATGTTTCCCAAGATCCGTGTGAATGAGGATAATCAAATTCCAACATGATCAAAGTATATTTTCGCGGAAGCTAAACATGGTGTTACGACTCGGAATCCGTGGCCATCGGGTTCCGTGTCGCACGCAACCAATATCATAAAGCTATCACATAAGCAGACTGGCACAAGTCATAATCCAAAGAACACTGAGCTGGTAGTAACAAAACTATTATTTCCCACATGTTCAAATTTCAATTAACAAATGTCTTAATTACAAACCCAATGAAAAAGGCTAACAAAGCCATACAAATAAACCACTAAGTGACATACTACCCCAAATGATTTTTCGAGCTCCGGTGCCAAACTTGACATCTAGATGATATCAATGGGCAGCCTCTCACGTCAGACCGGCGGTTCCACCGCCTCCTCCGATCAAACACCTAAAAACAGAAAGAGAAGAAACTGGCACCAAACAAACAGGGTCAGACACGACGGTCTGGCAAGTAAATAAACAAGTAATATGAAACAAAAGGACATTCATAAAACCTGATGAAATCATTGTAAAACCGATGAAAGAGTCCAAACAATAATAACAATAAATCACGATAAAATGATCGAAAGACCGAACATCAATATCAAAGCAAGTAAATGAACAGACACTGAGCATAAGTGTCTTGAAAAGGTAACAGTCTACATAAAACATTTAATAGTTGGAAATACATTTCAAATCCCGAATAATAGCGATAATATGATAAATGATCGATATCATAAACATTAACCAATTTAAAGCATGAAGAGTATAAACAACAAGAACCATAAAACAAAGTAATACGCAGATAAAACATTGGCAACCACACATAGCTATATTCTCCTATTACCGAAGTAACAAGAGCAGATAGAAACGTAGCCACTGAACGTGGTACCGGAAATAGGATCAGAACTGTAGCCATACAAATGGGACTGGCAGATCAAAATCAGAACCGTAGCCATACAAATGGGACCGGCAGATAGGAACCGTTGCCATGGTCGGTACAGACATAATCCAAGCTGCAGCTGGCGGATAAATTAAAGATCCCAAGCCGGGTGATCAGCCCGACAAGGTGACCTAAGCGTAGTGGTGCCTTTAGTTTTCAAAACTCGAACCGATACAAATCTAACCATAATAATAATCCCTTTGGCTCAGAGGCTCACACTACAAAGCTCTGGCCCCGTCTTGCCTCGAGGTTTTATTTTCAAAATACTAGTCTTATCAAAATAATAGTCTCATCGAAGAAATCCCGAATGTGACGAACCACTCCAATCTCCTTTCAAATCGATTCGGAGAAAACATACGAATATCCATAGTAAACCGCTCAAATACACATCAAAGTGATTTGTATAAAATCATACGATTAATCCTTTCGAACATGGAAAACCACATGATTTTATAGCAAATCACCGATGCTATTTAAATTAGTTCACCGAAGAATACAAATACAAATACAAATACATTTTTCTGACTTGAAATGGAATGGATAGTGGAGAATGACTTAATGATTTACCAAGGAACCATCTCAATACGCATTTAACCTTTAAACATTGATTAATAAGAGAATATATTTGATGCCAATGAAAATCCACAACATTTAAATGATAAAGTGCGCATTGAGACTCGAACGATTCCCAGGTAATTTCACATACGCTCATTCTCTCATTGTCCCCATTCCCATTTCACAAATTCCAAATATCACAAATAAACCCAAACTTCCAAGGGCTCCCATACATCATTAGAGGCTAAATGGGCTTCCAACAAATGGAGGGAGATGGGATGGAAAAGACCCGGAAAAAGGGGGAAACAACCCAAGCAATGGGCTGCAAATGAACCACAAACCAGGCCTAAAAAGGGCCCTGGACTGGGCCCAGGTCCGCTCGAGCGGACCAGAGCTCGCTCGAGCGGACCCCTAACAGAACCTGGTCCGCTCGAGCGGACCATGGGCTCGCTCGAGCGGCCCAGTTCTGCTGGGTCCGAAATTGAGTGAAGTTTTCACTCTTTTCTTCTTCTTCTTGGATTTTTCTTTCCATCCTTTCTCTTCCATATATACAATTTCCACAAATCTAATGGCCTCTCCTAACTCCACAAATCATCAATTCATCAACCATAATCAATCCAATTAATCCAAACACCATACTTTGAAATCAAGGTTTTCTTCCTTGGCTTTGAACCCAAACACTTAACATAAAAACTAAGTTTCAAAATGATCAAAGTGAAAACAAACTTTCAATACAATGTAAAACAATAACTTAAGAGGAAATCAAGCATAACATTTCTCCATTTGTCCCAAAACAAAACTATAAAACATGAGAAGGTTAGCACATAGCATGAAATACCATGAAATAAAGCAAGAGAAAAGAAAACCATCATATTAATTGAGAAATCTACTTGCCTCAAGTCAATTGAGAGAAATAAGACTCCACAAACCAAGCTCTAGGCCCTCAAGCTCCCAATCTACAAAAACCCCAAATTTTCCAAAGAAAACCCTAAAAATCCATTTTTCTCAAATCTCCAAGGAAAGCTCTTGAATGAGTGATGAAAACACTCTAAATGAAGAGGAAAACAAAGATCTAAGGTTTGGAAAGCCATTGCTAACCTTGAAAAGCCCAAACGAAGAAGAGGAGCTTAGATGAGAGCCTTGCTCTAGCTCAAAATCCTTGAAAAAGGCATCTTTGGGAAGCCAAGAGAGAGGAGAAGAAGATGAGGAGATCATTCCTCCATTTAGCATCAAAGAACAAGAGAGACATGAGGAGAGAGGAAGGGGCTGGGAGAAGAACCCTATCTCCTCCCCTTTGTTGCAGGAAAATGAAGGATGGGAGAGAATAGAACCCAAATGGTGGTTTTATAAGGCTAAGTGGGCTGGGCCCCATGGGCCCCAATCTTCACAAGGCTGAAACTAACATTTGCAGGCCCCGAATGAAAACGACGAAGAAGACAAAAATGATCATCAAAATTTCTACTTTCCAAAAAGTATATTTTCCCCAATTTCTGAAATTTTCGAAATTCATGGACAGATTTAGTGCGAAAAGTCAGTTTTGCCCCTTTTTCTCGAAAAACGCATTTTCTGATCATCAAATCAAAATGGTCAAAACATGAAAGTTGTTAAACTTCATAAAATGAGTCAAAGTACACCAAATTCAGAATTTTTAGAAATCGGGAGTAATTTCTCATAAAAATACATATCATAGGGACCAGGTCAAATCAAAGTCAACGGTCCTCAAAATCTCAAAGGCTATGGAAAAGTCTAGTCAAACTCAAAAACAAGGTCAAACCAACTCAAATCTTGCTTAAAAAGCTAAACCACGATTAAAACAATACTAAACAGAGGAATTGGGGGTCGGGGTCTTACAGATATCATCTAAAATTTGTAATGTTCTAAGTTTTTATAGTGAAGCTTTATTATACACTTCAGTAGAAGGAATAAATGATAATAAACATTTTGATTCAGCTGCATAGTACTTGGCCTGGCTCGCCTAAAAAAGGTAAGGTGGGAGCCCGAGTGGATAATATTTACATAAAATAAAAAAGTTTTCACTATCAGCTCCAAGTAGTAGCTCAGCTGGTTGGGACGTGTATGCGTATGAGAAAGTGAATGTGTTTGAATCTCCATCCCATTAATAAATACTTTTTTATTAAATTGTGTATCTTATTTGGGTCAAACCGGGCTTCGGGCTCTCTGCCACTGAATCCAAGCCTGGCCCATATCTTAAACCTATATAAATTTTAAGTCTAAGTTTGGATCATGTACCAAAACCCAAGGCTAAAACCTAGCCCAAAGTAGGTTGGTCCTCGCTTGGGCTTGGGCCGGCCTGGTCCATGAGCATCTCTATCTAGATCAATCAATATGCCCATGTTTAGCATGGTCGATAACTTTCACTTTTGTTTACATGGGTTCTGCCTATCTCACCTTCTAAGTGCAGGTTGTTTACAATTTTTATACAACCGCCTCGTCAGGCTTAGGAGATCAAATAGAAAAGAAAAAAGTACAATAGTATAAAGAAATGAAGAGAGAAATGCTGCAGTTAATGGGGGTTGTAACTGCCTTTCTTGCAACTCTAGCGGCCACCATAAGGCCCTGTTTCTTTTCCGGAATTCCTGACAGGAATTCCGGTTGTCTGGGAATTCCGGAATTCCTGTCAGGAATCCAGTGTTCTTTGGCAAGAATTCCTAGCATTCCAAAATTCTGGTATTTACAGATGCCAAAAAGTAAGCATTTTCAAAATCCACCTCAACACCTGGATTTCCAAAAACCCACCATTGCAGGAATTCCGACTGAGCTTTCCGGTACTCAACGGTCATCCTTGATTTTGGTTTTCCGGCCTCGGCAAGGAGAAAGAAGGCCAGTTTCTTCTTCTTCTGAGCTTTGAGATGATTGGTGTAATTTTTTTTCCATCTTTTCTCTTCTGTTTTGGTTTTTTTTTTTTTTAGAGGGTTTGATGGAGGGGTCTCAGTGGTCCATCAACAAGAAGAAGGAAGAAAACAGAATGGAAGAAAGAAAGGAAAAATAGAGAAAGGGACAAATCCAACATCTGCAAGCTCTTGAGTCCTCCCGGTGAGATTGTTGTGGGAGAGATGGATGTATACAATATCTGTGTATTTAGGGATGAAGCCATCGGGGAAGGTGCCCACCAACCCAGTCGCCAACAGGTCGAGCGTTTGGAGTCCGGCGGGGAGCTGGAGCAGTGAGAGGGAGAAATAAGGAATGAAAGAGAGAAAAACACAGAAAAGGAAATTGGGAAATTAGAAAGAGATGGACAGGTGGGTTTTGTGGTGACTAGCAGTGGCGACGGTGGTGGCCGGCGGCGGCGGTGGTGGCTCGGCGGTGATAGAAATGGGTCGGAGACGGTGGGCAGCAAGTAAGGTGAGGAGAGGGAGTGGAGAACAAGGGAGATGGGGTTGCTGTGTGGAGTGGAATGAAGAGGGTTTTGTGACCTCTGGGATGGGAAAAGTGAAATGGGTGGGGGAGTTCTACACGTGGATTAAAGGGGGTGGGGTATGTGGGAATGAGATGGGGAGGTGGGGTTCACATGGGATAAAAGGTGGGGACTTTGAATGTGAAAATGGAGAATGATTACAATGATGAAACCATATCTGGTTATGGTTTGCATAGATTATGTTTTTTTTTTTAGCTTCTTGAATTGTGAAAGTGGGCCCAACATTGATTCCTACATCTTACAATTAGTATTAAACACATTTGCGTATTGAGTTGTAAAAATACATTGATGGGTTAAATTGGTATATAAAAAATGCATATAAGAGTAAAATTCTAGTCAAAAATCATTTTTGTTATGAAACAGAGAATTCATTAAATTCAGAAATTCAGAAATTCTCAGGCAGGAATTCAGGCATAAATGAAACAGGGAATTCAGAAATGACAGGATTCAGTAGCATTTCAGAATTCCAGCATTTCAAAATCCCAGACAGCTACCAGACATGAATTCCAGAAATTCTAGGAAAGAAACGGGCCCTAAGTGTAACCGCCTAGATTGTGGGGGATAACTGCATGGCGACCATTGAAGACGTCCAACAGCCGGTGGAATGCTTTTGTAGTGCCTAGTGGCTTGAGCTTTAGTGGTGAGCGACGGTCACAGTATGCATCCAGCGGCCAGCATTTTGTTAGCTCAAGTGGCTGGTGAAGTCATGTGTGCATTGGCCATTGAAGTTCTGTCATTATGACCGGTCAGCTCCATGGGTCAGCAAAAATGATAACTTTTCTTAATGAAAATGAGTATTTTTCCTTGGAGAATGGAATATATTTAATGAATGGATTTTTTGTGTGCCAACAAGGACATGCCTCAGTTGAAACCCAACCCCACCCCACTTGAAAGAGCCTTTCCTTTTGAAACCCTTTCTATTTGAGAACCCAGCCCCAAATCGGTAAAACCTCTCCTTCGAAAACCGTACCTCCTTTTTCCCTCTGGCTCGGGATTCCTAAAATGCTTATCTTCAGTAGCATCTTCTCCCTATGTCCAGCTGCCCATCTTTCTCGAGTCTGCTCTTTTTCTAATCAATGTGGGTAGTTGAGAGAAGAAAATGACTCATCCCTTTCTCATTCTCTCCTTTGTCCTATCCTGCATTTTTTTTTTATCTTCCCATCCCTCCTCTTCTTTCTCTTTTATCCTTCTTTATCTCTATTTCCATCTCTCTAATTTAGCAGAGGAGAGACCGTTCATGGCAGTGACGAGATCCTAAGGGGAATTAGATCCCCAAATCTTAGAAAGAAGAAGGTAAGATCTTTTTTACATAGTCATTCAATCATGGGTTTCCACGTTCTTTATCATTTCCCTAATCATCTCTCTCTTTCTCTATCCTCTGCATGCATTTCTCATCTCAATACAAGGAAAAATCTAAATCTAAAACCGATCTCTTTCTTTGTATTATTTCAACTGAGAGTGGGAGAGGATAGTGTTAGGGGATTTTGTGTGTTGCAATTTGATGGATGCATGTCATGTACTTATCATGTTATGAGTTTTCAACATGAATTGATTTTGAAAATCTTGAAATCTTGAATTTGTTCATGCATGATTTTATAACTTTTAAAACTTGATTTTACATGCATGTTTTGGATTTTAAACTTAGATGCATTAATATTGAAAAGTTGATTTCTTAATCATGAATGCTCATGATATCATAGTTAAATCATTTTTGGCATATTAGCTTCATGATTAAATTGCTTTTGATCGTGCATGCCCAAGCTCTCATAGTCAAATCATCTTAGGCATGATAGATTCATGTTTTGAAAAACACTTTTGGATTGATTTAAACATATTTGATAAAAACTTTTGAATTGATTTAAACATGAATCTAAGCATGATTTTCATTGCCCAGAAGGTCCACGAGAAAAAACTTGAAAAATCAGAAAATCGACTGTCAGGCCAGTGTACTTGGTCGTTTTAAATCGACTGTCAGGCATGATAGGTACACATTTAGGAGCTTCATTTTAAATCTGATTGAGGACATCATGCATGAACTTTAAACTTACATCCTTGTATCATCATGTGTATGTTTGAGTAGAGTTTCACTTTCATATCAACATATTCTAGAAGCATTGTATTGTACTCAATTTGTAATCTCTTCAAGTGTATTGTAGACACAAGTTAGAGAAAAACCCTTATATAGAGAGAAAAACTCTTGCGGTACATAGGTTATTACTTAGCCTAGAAAAGTATATTGTAAGGTTATTGCTTAGCCTTTTAAAAGCATATTGTAGAGGTTACTGCTTAGCCTATTGAAAAACATATTGTAAAGGTTATTGCTAAGCCTTGAAAAGTATATTTTACAGCGGAATGCCGGTGGGGAGTAAAGACACAAGTCAAAAGTGGATGTATGCATTTGGCCGAACCACTATACATAGTTGTGTTAAGGTGAATGCTTGTGGTGATTGTTTATCTTGATAGCTTCCGCACTTTATTTTCATAATGATCAGTTGTGCTTAATTGTTTAAGGAAGTTAGAGTTTGGCATAATTGGCTTAAAAATTAAGCTCGCCCTATTCAGCCCCCCTCCAAGGGTTCGGATCTCGAACTTTCAAATAGTCATCAGTCTACATCAATAAAGGGTGTTGAATCACGTGCTGGGTCTAGTCCACTTCCCACCTATTGATCTAGAGGCGATAATGTACACAAGGCAGCGGTTCAACTATTGCTTGTTGATCTAGATGTGCATTATTTGATGGTTCTGCAACTTGCATTGGTGGGCCCAATCTCTTTCTCTGGTAGCACAGGTATCATCCCTCTCTCTTGAAAGTCTAAGCTAAACCAATATATCTCCTAGAGATGGTGTTCAGAGGTGTTGAGCACTCCCAAGTGCAAGGGTGCGCAACAATATGCCCCAAATACTGACTCTTTATTCTCTCTCTTTTATCTTGACAATGAGCTTCAAACAAATTAGATTTGGCTTGAGTAAAACTCTCTTTTTAACACTAGAATAAATTGGACAATGATTTGGAGCAATTTGGCTTTATAGCAGTCAAGTTTAACATGACGACTTAAATATTACAGTGGAAGATTGCACTAGATTATTTCCTTATAGATGACAAACCATGGAGATGTTCTGACTAATTAAGTCTTTCATTAGTTACAAAACAACTGGCCATGACATCAATGCTCCCAACCTAGTAGTTTTGTCTTTTGTTGATCCATTCTCATTCCATCATGGGACAGCATCTATTCTACTACCCCACTATACGAATCTAAAATTAAGTTGAAAATTCAAAGCTTCCAAGTTCCAAGTATAAGTGAAAATTCAAAGCATGTTAAAGGTAAGACAGAAGACAAAAATAGTCTTGAATGCATTAGAAAAGTCAAAAGTCATGAATTAAATTTGGACTTTTTTGTAGCTTTAGAAAGGCACTCGTGGTTGAGTGGTGTCCATAGGTCTCACTCATGCTTGAGTGGTGTCCCATCACTATTCATCTGTAGACCAACTTGGAAAAAAAAAATGACTCGTACATTGTTAGTTTTATGGACTCAATCCAGTAGATAATATAATAAATTGATTAAATTCTTTATTTATTCATATATTCATGCTTACTTTTCATGAGATGAATGATGATTTATTATATACTTGCACATAACCAATACGAATGACATGATGGTTCATGAGATGAACCGGGGTCCACAAGTATATTAGATGTAATACATGTGTATGGATGAGATCCACATACGGGAGACATGTATGACAAATCTTATACTTAAAATATATTCACAACCAGTGATGAGACTGGACATCTCATACTGACAAGGTTGCAGCACTTTGATTACTATGAGATAGTGTGATTTGTCTCGATCATCAGAATGGAAGATTCTGGATCATAGTGCTGGTACATTGGATGTATTGAAGGACCATGAGAAGCACCTTATAAACACTGTCTTTACTTTAAGGTCTGCTCTCATAATTCCCTAGCAATAGGCTCTCAATCCTGAGACATTAATGAACTCAAGTTTCTATCTATTCATTTGCTTTGAGTCACCAATGAGTGAGGCCAACTGTAGGTCAACACCTCGGTGATTTGGGTACATGGTAGTAGAGCTATGGGAACATTCAATAGTCAAGATGGAATCTATCTCTAATATCCCCTTGTGCCAATTAATGGATTTATCATTGGTAAGTGCGCACCCATTCCGATTAAGAGTTAATTGGAAAGGTACTTATTGATCATTATAATTAATTGGGGCTCAAGGATAATAAAATATGGATCTAGTTTGGAAGACAGGTCCAATTGATCCATGGATATTGATAGAGGGGTCTACTTGTGGTAGTGTGGAAGTTTAGGGTCTTCTATGTAATATTCCTAAGACTGGAGTTCAATTGCATTTATATAGTGGAGTTATTTGCAATTAACTGTGGGCCCGGATTACACATGAGATGTGGGGTCGCGAGTCCCAGTTGGAGCCAGCTTTCTAAGGAATCCCTAGTGGTCCCCATGCTAGCTCAATTATTAGAAAGATACTAATTCTAGTTGAACTATAAAAGAAAAGTTACTATTTCTATTTGAAGTGAGACTTCTAATAGTGGTAATAGTAGACTTACTAATTTTAGTAGAAGTGAGACTTCTATTTTAATTAGAAAGGAATTGGAAAGTTACTAATCATATTTGAAGTGAGACTTCTAAATGTGATATGGTAAGTTACTAATTAATGGAAGTGAGACTTCTATTGTAATTAGTAAAGAAGAGACAACTTGCAAGAGTTATAAATAGAGGAGAGGAGGCCTTGGACGTCCAAGCACTATCCTTGCATTGGGATTCACGCCCAAGGCCCCCTAGTGTAAGTGTTGCACAAGTTATTCCTCTCTTCCCTCTTCTAGTTCTCTTTCTAGTTCCTCCCTAGAGTTCCTAGTAGTTTTCTCTTGGAGATCCCACCATCTTCTTGAGAAAAGGAGAATCTAATACGGGTCATAGCGTGGAAGATCAAGAGGTCTTGGAGTCCCTATTTGATTAGTGAAAGCGTTTCATCATCAAAGAAAGACGCAACTCCTCCATTAGAGCACAACCGAGCTCCAAAGGTATAATCCACTTCCTTGCATGTTGTAGATTATTATGGATGCTTGTTAGTTGCTGTTTCTATCTTCTAGATAGATTGTATTTACTGATCATGATGACTGAGATTGAGGACATGGATCTTGAATTGGGTTTTATAGCCTTCTGGATAGTTGATCCCCGCATCAAGTGGGTCAAAAGTTTTTGAAACCTATCCTAGAGGCCCACCCTATTTCCAACATACACAAAACGCGGCATGGAGCTTTTTTTTTACCCTATGTGGATTCAAACCCTCATGTGGCGTTACCACTGAAATTGCTAACCAACATACCTAAATTGCTGACAGTAAAAGGTGCTGCAACTAAATACTTAACATGAGTTACTCAAAATAAATGTTGTTTAACCAATACACCCAAAATGTCCGGACATTAAAGCTGCCACAAACTAACTACTTAACATGTGTTACTCAAAATAAATGCTATCAGGGTGCATGAGATGGTCCCTAAATTCTATTCCAATAGGAGTAGGCTCCGGCGTCAGATTGACAATATCATGAATTATGATGATTGATAAATTTAATTAATAATATGCATAAGATTTGTTAATCATGTTATTTATCACATGACCTATCTTTCGGTGGGGCCATCTTGTATTTAAGTACAATTTGGGGACATCCCATATGAACTCAGGGCGATGGTTTTGAGTGGTTGGGGCTTTTGATATAGGTTGGCCCCTCTGTGGACCAATTTAGAGTAAATTGAAAATTCAAAGCTTCCCAATGTAAATTGAATATTCAAAGCTTGTTGAAATACGAGACTTAAATGCACTACAGGAATCAAAAGCGAGTTAGTTGGATAAGGATTCCAAGTTTTGTAGCTTCCGGGAAAAAGGATGACTGAGAATTTTGTGGCCCTTGTTTCGTCAATAAACACTAGAGAAGCACGGCAAATGTCTTCCCAACGAGTGCCAAACCAAACTCAAAAGAATTCATCAATGGCAACTGAGGGTGTTGTTGGCTTCCTGCTTTTAAAGTTGGATTCCTTCATTAGCAAGAATGTGAGCTTGTTGACAGGCGTAAAAAGAGAAGTCCAGGAAATGAAGTCTGAGTTAGAAAGTATCAAAGCCTTCCTAGCTGATGCTCCTGATCCATCAATAGAAGAATTCGTGGTTGAAGAACAACTGCAACTATGGATTAAAAACGTGAGAGATGTGGCTTACGACATCGAGGATGTTTTAGATGAGTTCACTCTTAAGATAGAAAATGATTCTCGTAAAGCTCCAAAGATTGCCAAGCGCCTTGGGGTGGGCAAAAAATTGGAGGATATCAAAAGGCGGCTCGATAACATCATTGAGCGAAAGAATAGATACTTCAATAAATGGAGCATTCCTGGAAATGATCGATGGCAAGATCCACGGGACGATTTTCATCCCACAAGTGCAGCCGACATCGTGGGGATTGAGGACCAAGTGAAAGAACTAAAAGAATGGTTGACAAGGAAGGACTCCGGTACGGAGATGAAATATGTGGTGGGGATGGCAGGCCTGGGCAAGACCACTCTAGTGAAACGAGTCTATGATGATGAAAAAGAAGGGTTCGACTGTAGTGCTTGGGTTAGGGTGTCTACATCCCGCACAATCAATGATAAACACTTGAGGTGCATGATGGAAGACTTCTCCACCATGGAAGGAGTATCAGTTCTTGAAGGAATAGACTCCGTGACAGGCGATCAGCTTTGGCTGCGGCTTAAAAAATTCTTGACTGGAAAGAGGTATGTGCTTGTCTTGGATGATATTTGGTACACAAATGCATTGGTTGATGTTAGAAACAAATTACTTTTCTATGGAGCTGTTGATAGCAAGATAATGGTGACAACACGAATGCTTAATGTTGGAAGTTACGGAGAGGTTTATCATCTTAAACCTCTGCAACTGCAAGAAGCTCGGAACCTGTTTCGTAAGAAAGCACTTGCTCCGAATAGGCCAACTGAACCTTTTCCTAACCAATTGGACTATCTTTCTTGCGAAATTGTAGATAGATGCGCGGGATTGCCTCTTGCAATTGTCCTGGTATGTAGTCTATTGAGATCCAAGAGCCCGAATTTGATCGAATGGAAGAAAGTACACAGCAATCTTGCTTCAGAATGTTCGAACGACTCTTACAAATATGCAATGAAAATACTATCATTCAGTTACAGTTGCTTACCTCATAAACTTAAATCTTGCCTCCTGCATTTGGATCAATTCATTAAACGTACGAGATTAATTCGATTATGGATGGCTGAAGGATTCATTGAAGGGAATGATTTCAAGACAATGGAGGAGGTTGCGGATGATTACCTTAAGGAGCTCGTAAATCATAGTGTCATTCAAGTTGCAGAGCGGAGTCACTGTGGAAGGGTGATTAGCTACAAAGTGCATCCTCTCATGCGTGAGTTCATTCTCTGGAAATCTAGAGAGGTTAATTTTTGCGTTCTCTCTGCAAACAGAATAGTATCAAACACAGAGAAGTTCCGCCGCTTATCAATCGATGAAGGTATTAAAAAAGATGATTTACGTGCCTCGACACTCTCTCATGTTCGTTCTTTCTTTGCTTTTGGGGCTGCTAAATCATCCATAAGTGAGGTTTTCTCGAAGTTTAAGTTTCTGAAAGTGCTTGACCTTGAAAATGCTCCGTTAGAAAATTTCCCTGAGTTATTGACAGAGCTCTTCTTTTTGCGGTACCTAAGTCTAGAGAACACAAAAATTAAGTGGCTCCCCAAATCGTTGGGGAAGCTTGTGAACCTAGAAACCTTGAATCTTAAAGGAACCTTTGTATGTGACTTGCCTCGTACAATTGTCAAGCTCCAAAACATGCGCAATCTTCTCGTCTGTCATTATGATATGAAAGCACCGCATTTCTATTCTGTGAAAGCAGTGAAATTGCATGCTGGAATTGATTGTCTAAAATCCTTGCAAAAGCTGTCATATATAAAAGCAAATTCAAAGAGGGGCACAATTTCAGAATTAGGGAAATTGACACAACTGAGGCGCTTAGGTGTTGTAGGGGTTAGAAAAAAAGATGGTTGCAATTTGTGCGCATCCATTGCCAATATGAAGAATCTTCTTTCTTTCTCTGTGAGATCTGCGGTTGCTGATGAGCTTCTAGACTTGGAACATCTTGAAACTCCACCTCCGGGTCTTCAAGGTTTATACTTGGGAGGGCGTTTGAAGAAACTGCCTCAATGGATTTTCCAACTTCAAAACCTAGCCCGCTTAACATTGGGGTGGTCTAAATTTGAGGAAGATCCATTTCCACTTCTAAGTAGTCTTCCCGCCTTGGTGGAACTTAAAATCATTGAGGCATATTCTGGAGAAGTGCTGAGTTGTGGGAGGTATAGCAAAGGAAGAGGCTTTCCAAATCTCAAGTCGCTGTGCCTCCGTGGACTGCCTCAACTAGAATCTATTGATGTGACAGGAGGAGCATTAGCATCACTTGTAAAGTTGGAGATCGGATGCTGTGGAGCGCTGAAGATGTTGCCTCCTGGTATTGAACACCTTACTAATCTTGAAGAACTTCATTTATACTGTATGCCTACCAGATTCCTGGATGACCTCCATAGACAGAAAACTGAGGGTCGGATAATGAGTATTAAAAGCATCCATGTTCGTAAGGACCAGGGTGAGTTTGGGGGATTTAAGCATGGAGTTTCAAGCATTTCTGTGGTGAGTTTCATTTCCTTTCCTTCCCTTTTGTTTCTGTTGCTTTCTCTCTCATTAACTTGTACAATATTTTTCACTCCAGCTCTAGAGAAATTGAGCCTAAAATGGATTTTTCTTTTACCAAGTGTTGGAACACTTATATTATTTCAAATTGAGAATAAGACTGAAAGCTTAGCTTAAATATCTACTTCAACTAATTACATTTTCTTCTCTCTTGATCAGGTAGATTAGAGACGATGGATTGGCATTTCCACTAAATTCTAATGTATTTAATTTGTTCTATAGCCACTATATAGTGTTGCGTGTTCATCAAGTGAGAAAACAAGGTAATTAGAAAAGAGGAACATAAACAATGCCAATGGATGTAGCACTAGCAGAGTACATGCAGCAGTTAAGAGGTAATAAGACCACATGGACTCACTCGCATTGGAACTTGGCGGCGGTTTTCTCAACTTTGGAGGTGGACTCTCTCACTCCGAGCTCACACCAAATATGCAAAATCTCAAGTGTTTTTTGTCAAGGAAGAAGTCATCCAGTTCATTGTGAGGAAATCATATGTATGTAGACACACACATGGTTTGACTATGAAATGCCTGTGCATTTTTTTTTTTCCTTAATGAAATGCCACTTTAAGTAGATCTTTCTGGATCCATGACAATCAAAGGAGGCATGGCAATGGAAAGGTTTGGACTTGGCCTTGGGCCTCTTGCCATTCATGTGATTATGCCTCAGATGTTACCCATCTGGTTTTGACTCTACTTGGGCATGGAGAAGGCAAATCCAGACAGAATTCTTCTGTGTCTTGTTTTGTAGTTTTCCTTTTTCTATTGAACAAATCAAGGATGACTTGCATTTCTGCTCTGTTTTTTTTTTCTTTTTTGGGTAAATTTGCATTTCTGCTCTTTGTATGTCTAATGGACTATGGTAGAATGTGTAATTGCATCTAAGGAAGCGTTGTCACTTTTTTTATCATAAGGAAAACCAAAGAGGTATAGGGTCCATTTTTTAAGTTACCGATGAGTATTTTTAAGACTGAAAATTGGTTTTGTTCATATGGAACTAGAGATCATTGTTGTGGGACAAACTTCATGGTTCATGGTATGAAACCCAAAGATCCAATAATTTCAGACAAACAACAATCAGTTTTTTTTTTTTATACTTTGGAAATGTGCACCTGTCTTGATTTTAACCATGAAAAAACCGGAAACCTTTATATAGTTGGGGCAAGTTGATGGATGGTTTGGTTTGGAGAATCAAATGATCCAAATAGTAGAAATGCAGAAACAAGAAATGGTTCAAATGTGTAAATACTTGACCGTTTGTCCTCTTTGCTAGAGTATTCAAGATGAGAGGTTTTGCATTGTGCTTCTCACCTTATGGCCAACGATTGTGATTGAATCAACATTGATGAGTCAGGCCCAAATGACCCAACAAGTGATGGTGAGTCAGGTCCAGGTGATCCGGACCAAGCCCAAGTGACCCATTCCAGGGTGATGCGTCAGGCCAAAGTAACTCGATCCGTGATCTGTTTAGTCCGTTGAGATCCGAGGCTTGCTTCACCAAGCCTCGCCACGTCAAGGATACCACGTCGCTTCCGAAGAAGTCCTCTCCTTACCCGCCTTTACCAATTCGTGCGGAGAAGATCTCACCTGCCTCCACCTGCCCCGTCCCTCGAGGGCAGCTCTAAGGCTCCAAAGAGACGTTGCATTAAAGTCGTCCCCATCAGTTAGGGGAAGACTACAAATAGGAGAGTCCTCTCATCACTTGATGGGCAATTAATATCTTTCAATTTTTCTACTCTTGTATTCTCCTAGCCTGTAATCCTTACTCATTGGAGAAGTAAAATACCACAGGCAACCTCTGCCTTTATGAAGTGGATGTAGGTCACACAGACCGAACTACTATAAATTTCCCTTTCTCTCTCTCATTTATTTACTGCATTTATTGATCGGTGGTGTCCGAAATCCAATTTTGGCATCATCAAACATGTCTGCTAGAACATGATAATTTAATGAGGGAGCTACCGGATGAAATTACCAGTACAAGCTTCTCTCTCTCTGAGGCTGGGACTCACCAAAAGGGCAAGTCTTCCAATTTGGATGGGCCACCTTTTTAGACCATACTACAATGAGTGCAACCAGAGGGCCCTGCTCTTTTACGGATTCTTGACGAGAATTTGTGAGGTTGAAAATTTCTAACAATTGTCATCTTGGCATTTAGAAATACTATATGTTTCTTTTTCCTAAAATTCTAAATTCGAACCAATTGAAAAGTTAAAAATATCCTTTCGTATTATCTAAATTTCAACCTCTTTAAGATTTACTCCAATTTGGAAAGTTTTTAAATTCTCTAAATGAGAATTCTCTGAATTCTGCTAAAGAAATAAGCCCAATAAATGAATATGAATATCCTGGGGTTTGGTTGGACCCCGTGGCTCAACTCTGATCTTGATTTGGATTAGATGGCAAGTGCCAAAGCCCAATGAAACTGGACTTGAGCCCGCCTAATATGGTCGGTTATCAGAGGTCTGACTCAATTCATAAAGGTAGGGTCTGGTAAAGTCCACATCTAGATATAGAAACTGGCTCTAATTTTGATTTAGTGTAAATAAATACCAAGGCAATATTTTTAATTTAGGTCCTAGTTGAAGTCTGAGTCGATATAATGTGAGCACGGACCCTCGGCTCCAGCTCAAGTTAGATATCACCCGAGTCCTATGTCCTAAGTTTGATTATGTTTCAAGTCAAAAAAATCCCAGTGGTTGACCGATATTTTTAGAAAAGTATAGGTGGTTGTATGGGTAATAGTAGATTTTAAGGAAAAATGAAAAAAAAAAAAATCTGAATCTTACTAGTAGGGCTGTCTAAGGGCCAGAACGAACTGGGCCTTTGTAAGCCTTTTACCCTCATAGATATGGGCCGGGCCAAAGTCGAGCAAAACGGTTCGGCATCGAGGAGAGACCTACAATTTCTAGGTCTTTACCGTTTCAAGACAAAGGTCGGGCCAAGAGAGAATGAAAGGAAAATGCTTTTTTAAATGGATTTTCATTGGTAGTAAGATATCTATCAATTATAATATATTGAAGAAAAGGGTTTTGGATTTGATTTTGATTTGCCTCTTACCTTTTAAATAACCTACTAAACCACTATAGCAAATACTTATATATGTATATTTATTTATCAAAAAATGTCAAAATTAATTAGATGGAGTGTGGACCCTAGCCACATTTGTCATGCCCATTTCGACTTGGGGGGAGATCCAAGATTTTTATATGAGATTTGGTGGCAAATTCAGAATTTTCATTTGGATTTTCGAAGCAGACTAGAAATTTTCATATGCATTTTGCAAGTGGGCCAAGGTCCATTGGGGGCGACTGCCTCCGGAAGCTTGTACGCATGTCCCCCAGTGGTCATGCCGAGCACGGGTTATTAAGTTAGTAAATAATATAATAGTTGTAAATGAATTTTCATGTAAATAGATGGTATCTACAAAAGATAGTAGTATGCAAATGGGCAGTAGCATGTGAACAGTCTAAATCATAGTTTTAAATGAATTTTCATGTAATCGGATGGTATTGTAAAATGCACACTACAAAAGATATAGTAGTATGTAAATGGGCCGTAGCATGTGAAGAGACTCAATCATAGTTTTAAATTAATTTTCATGTAAATGGACAGCACTGTCTACTGCACTATAATAGACATTAGCATGTAAGTGGATTTTCATTTAAATGGATAGTAGCATGTCGATAGACATAACCACAAATATAAAATGTACTTTTCATGGCCACTACTATGTACTGCAATGAATTTTGTGTAAAATATTAGCAACAAAGGCCCACGCTAAAATAAAACATATTCAAATTCACTATTTTTGAAAATGTTATTAATAAAAAGTAAATTAAAAATAAATAAATATATTATATAACAACAAAGGCCCGTGTTAAGCCCTGTCCCAAAAACTAGTATATAATAAAAATTGGACACATATTATTAGAAAGAAAATAAATCTAAAAGAGAAAAAATGTATTATTTATCACTCTTAAAATTATATGTATCAAAATATAAAGGAGAAATGTGAAGTAAATTAAATAAATGTTAATTTTAGTAATATTAGTTTATCAAATCATATTCTAGATAAAAAATAGCATTCCATAGAAAATCAATACTTAGAGCTGGCCCTTAGGGCATGTTTGTTTGCACAAAAGTAAAATAGAAGAGGAGTAAATTAGCTTCTAATTTTGGAATATAGAAGTGGCTAATCCGGGTCAAGCCAGAAGTGGGGTACATATTTTGGACTCCAACCCGAGCCCGACCCGTTTTCGAAATGGGTTGCAAACCTACAACCCGAACCCATTAGGTCTTGGGTTGGGCTAACCCATCTAACACACATTAGATGTTGGTCGGGTAGGGTTGACCCATCACCTAGCTAGGCTTGACTTTTGTTTAAAAAATAAAAGATCTCGCCCATAAACACATGATATCATGGGTTTTATTAATAACATAGAAATATAGTTACTTCAAAAAGTGGGAAGCTATTTTTTTTTATACTTTCACCATAGTTATAGTTTTGAAAAAAAAAAAAAACCACTCTTGGTGACTACTAATTGAGATTCAGGGACCGCCCCCCCCCCCCCCCCCCGCCCGTTTTTTTTTTTTTTTTGACAATTTCAGCAGAAAACCCATAATGTTCCCCCCGTTTTTTTTTTTTTGACAATTTCAGCAGAAAACCCATAATGTTGTGGGATAAACCGATTATATTGTGGGATTAATTTTACTCAGTTATTTCAAATCAATCAGAAAAATAAATTTTTTCTTTCAACAACTGGTAATTTTTTATCCCAAAATTCAATAAGTAACCAATGATACCATGTAATAGACCATGATATTGTGGATTTTGACCCAGGGAAAGACCATAAAAAAGAGTCTAGTCAATGCACTCTGTTGACATTTGTTGTCATTTACCCTTAGAAACGGAGTTTAACAGGTATTAATCGATATAAAAAAGTCAAAGTCAAAGCCAAGTAAAAAAATTTTCCAACCCGGTCCCAAGTGCCTCCTTCCTCACCCCTACAAATGCTCCATCATCAAGTTGCCTTCAAGAGGTTTCTAAAGCAAGCTATCCAAGATTTAGGGCAGATTTGGTACATGGGTTGGAATCGTCTATTGAGATGATTCTCTCCATCTGTTGGATCCTAAGAGCATGTTTGTGCAATGGTGCAGCCATTTTTCGTGGAGTTTAAAATTTGTGGGTCATTTTTTCCTTAAAAAGTAAGGATTTTAAGTTCTCATGGGGGACTGTCGGAACTCCACTTACTCGGAAATCTTCTTCCATAGCCCAACCCCTATGAAGTGCCAGTCACATCTGCACCCATCGCTTCAATTCCGTCTGCAGCTGTCATTGCTGGAAGCCCTCTCTCTTCTCTGCACCTCAATAGAATAGGGTTTTGGATTTGGGTTTTAATTTGAACTTGCCTCTCTGCTACTCACAAAAGGCTTTGCAAATCCCATGTTGCTCTCGTTTGAGGACACTAGACGATGTGGGATGCTCAGGTTTTTCATCCAAGGTAGGCCATTCTCTGCAATTGACTCTTTGCATGCGTTTTTGGATCTTTGGCACAATCTAAGGTGGGCCATTCCTCTGCAATTAATGCATCTCCAAGGTGCTTCTTTATTTTCTCTCCTAGTTATTTCTATCCTACTTTGCAATTTCTCTGTTATTTGGATTTTATTTTCATTTCTATGTTAGGTCATTGGTTTTCACTGAGATATCCATGGTTGCACCAAACAAAAACAACACAGCTTCATCGAAGAAGTTTTTTTCGCACCAAACATAATTTTTGTACTTCCATGGAAATTCTTTTCATTGCCATCTATCTTCCATGGATTTTGCTGATATGGCAATTTCCTTCTTCCATGAAAATCACCGTTACACAAATGTGCCCTTAGCTGTGGAAGGAATCATTATTAACCATACTGGTCTAAATTTTTGTTCCGAGCACATTACATCTTACTTGTATATTCAACAGACATTAATAGCAAGAAAGAATAGAAAGACATAGCCCAAGAACACAATTAGAAGGTGGGAACTCATTATTAAATTTAGAAAGGGGATTTTTCTCTCTTGATTGCCGGTGCTGTTCTAGAACAATACCCTGCAAATGGGTCAAAACCATCAATTGCTTGATGTTTAATCACTTGAGGAGGGGAGATGCAATACCCATCTCTCATTTCCCCAATCTCTTTCTCATTTTCTTTGCCTCACTACACCAAAAACGGGAAATTGGAACGGATTACCGTTCCTAATCCGTGTGTTCATAATCCGTTCCTAAACTGTTCCTAATCCGTTAATCCGTTCAAAAAACAAGAAATTGGAATGGATGAATGGATTAGAAACACACGGATTAGGAATGGTAATCCGTTCCAATTTCTCATTTTTGGTGTAGTGCCTCATCACCCCAACCCAGACACCATTATCCCAAAAGAACAAAAAAAAAAAAAATCAGAGAGAGAAAGAAAGAACCCAAGGAAAAGATCTGTATACCTATTCATTCGACCATCATCTTTACCAATCTCCACTCGTCTGCAGATCCGATGCTTCATCAATTATCACCCTCTTCTCTACTCTTCTAAAATCAGCTTAGGAAGAGGAAGTGAAAAAGGATAGAGATGGTCAAATGTTTTTGACCCATTTGCAGGGTATTGTTGAAGAACAACACTGGCAATCAAGAGAGAAAATTTCCCTCTCCTCCCTCCTCCCTCCTCCCCTCTTCCCCATCCTGAAAAACCCTTTTTTTTGGTACCCGTAGAATGGTCGATATCGACCATTCGCTAAACGACAAAAAAAAAAAGAAAAAAAGAAAGGCACCTTGGGGACCTTCTCCATACATACGGTGTTTTCAACTCCTCATAAGTGGTATGAGGTCCTACGGGGTCCTATGCGGCAAATTCCTCTTTTTTTTGTAGGAAGTATAGAGAAAGTTAGACACACAAATGAGATAGAGAGAGCGAAGGTTGTGTTCTTTTGTAGAAGGTTCTATAGTGAGGGATAGAAATGGGTTGGGTCAGATCTGAGATCCAACTGTAATCAAAATGAAGAAAAATAATGGGTTTGGATCTATGTTTAAATCTGACAAGTTCAAAGACTATGTATGACATGGTCTGGACCATGGCCGGAATGAAGATGGCACTTCAGTTTCAAAGACTATCACGGAGGCGGGACTAAGGTTGGAGGGAAGATGACCTTTTTGGTGATCTTTAGGTTAGAATGGGGACCTTCTCCAGCAGGAATCTGGATCCTACGAGGCTTTATTCTAAAGACTATGACGTAGGATGGATTAAGGTTGGTAGGAAGATGAAACTTTTGGTGTTCTTTGGGTTAGGATGGGAACTGTAAGTGCAAAAATGATGACTCACAAGATTAGGGGTGCCTGATAGGACTTATCCAAATGAAAGAGGAAGATCAGCTGCATGAAAGCCTGAAAAGGGAAGAGCAAACGGTCAGAGGACCCTACCCTGAGTGGCGCAAGGCTCTCCGATGCCTAAGTTAGTGTATGAACTGAACTAAGGAAGGAGAGGAAGAAGAGAGGCAGAGTAATAGCTCTCAAGTTTGTATATTGCGTACCTTTATTGTGGAATGTTGGTCTATTTATAGAGAATTCTTGTTAGATATCGCGATCATTGAGAGGGGGGGGGGGGGTGAATCAGTGATTCCTTAAAAACAGGTCCAATTTAACAACAAAAGCAAATCAAATCACACAATGACACCAGATTTAACGTGGTTCACCGAAAGGCTACGTCCACGGTTCAAAGACTGTCCGAACACCAATCCGGAACAGATCTGAATCTATTTAGTCGCACCAACGACAAAGAGCACCAACCCTTAGTTTCAGATAGCACCAACTATCTAGGAAGCACCTACTCCCTTTAGTTTCAGATAGCACCAACTATCTAGGAAGCACCGACTCCCTTTACAATTTATCTGCACCAACAGATAGGATCACCAAACCCCAGACACCAAGCACCAACTTGATGTTCTACAGAATAAGAGTAGAAACCTTTTTCTACAGCCCTTCCCCTCTACAATCTCTCTCTCTCAATCCCTTACAAATTGAAATTAAAGCATAAACAGAGAGACACTTATCTTATGGACGAAACACCATCTTCAAGAGCACATCCTCGTCCACACTTGCTGTAGAAACTTGTAATAAGATAGCACACAGCAACAGCACTCTCTTCTCTCCAAAACTCTCTCTTTTCTTCTCTACTTTCTTCTCTTCTTTCTCTCTTGGTGTGTCTTCTTAAAACGAGCCTAAACATGCCTTTATATAGGTTATGGTAACCCTTAAGAGTGTTCAAAATAGGCTACAATTCGTTTAGAAAGAGTCCCAAACGAAATACTTAAGTTTCCTGAATTTTCGTGCAAACTTCTATTTCTGCGCAACTCAGGTTTCCCGTGTGTTCTACCGGTAGAAATTGCGGTTAGAACAGATGAAATTCTCATGTCCAAGCTTCTGCTAGAATCTAAGCCACTTCTACCGGTAGTACTTGCGGTAGAACTTTCAGGACAGCCACTTCTACCGGTAGTACTTGCGGTTGACAGATGGAAATCTCAGGGTCAGCCTTTTCTACCCCTTTTCTACCCCTGTTCTACCGGTAGAAATACCGGTTGACAGATGAAATTCTGATTTCCTATACTGTCCTGTTTCAGCTATGTTTTCTCTTTGAAGCTCTATCAACACCACACTTGTGACATTGTGTTGACAATAATTCCAATACAAGATGATACTTGAGATACTAATTTCTTCAATTCTTCATTAAACTTCTCAAGGCATCTCAAATTCCAACAATCTCCCCCTTTGGAATTGTTGGCAACACTTTTGGAACTTCAACACTTAGAACACATTAAACTAGTTGATCTTCATGAAGCTTCTTCAGAACCATAAACCAACAGAATCAAGATCTTCACATTCACATTCTTGATACCAATCTCCCCCAAGCTATCATAGCATAACTTCTTCTAGCATAACTTCTCCTAGCATAGCTTTCTCCTAGCATGACTTTCTCCCCCTTTGACAACAAGTCCAAAGGGACCAACGAAGGAGCGAATAGGATATTCAAAGAATACTTTGCTCCCCCTTTCAAGCACAACTCCTAAGGATTAGGAGAGTGAGTAACTCCTAATTTTTTCCGGAGATACTCGAAGACTTCCTTTGGCAGAGGTTTTGTGAAGATATCAGCAACTTGCTCAGTAGTTGGAACATATTCCAACTTTACCTCACCGTCTGCAACCTTTTCCTTGAGAAAGTGATAGCGGATTGCAACATGCTTCGTTCTAGAATGCTGAACAGGATCCTTGGAGATGTGAATTGCACTTGTGTTGTCACAGAGGATCGGCGTAGGATCCGTTGTCGGAACTCCTAGATCAGAGAGCATTTGCCGCATCCATAACACTTGTGTACAACAAGTTGCCGCTGCAATATATTCCGCTTCCGCTGTAGAAAGGGATACTGAATCTTGTTTCTTATCGTGCCATGCCACCAACCTCTCACCGAGATAGAATGCACCACCGCTAGTACTCTTGCGATCATCTATACATCCAGCCCAATCGGCGTCAGAGTATGCAACAAGAGTGAAGGATTTGCCTTTAGGATACCAAATACCAAGCTCCATGGTACCTTTCAGATATCGAAATATCCTTTTTACTGCTGTAAGGTGCGTCTCAGTTGGTGATGCTTGAAAACGAGCCACCATACATACTGCTTGCAGAAGATCCGGTCTTGTAGCAGTCAAATAAAGCAAGCTTCCTATCATAGAACGATAAGTGGTGTGATCAACGGATGAACCCTTATCATCTTTGCTTAGCTTTGTGTTCGTTGTCATTGGTGTGCTCACAGGCTTGCTGTCTTCCATGTTAAATCGCTTCAGCATTTCCTTGATGTATTTCATCTGTGATATGAAGATACCATGTTTCAGCTGCTGAACTTGTAAACCAAGGAAGAACTTTAGTTCTCCAAGCATTGACATCTCAAATTCTTTCTTCATCTCTTCAGCAAAATTCCTGCACATTTCCTCATCATTGCCACCAAAGATTATGTCATCGACATAAACAATAACAACCAGCTGTTTGTTCAACTCTGTTTTGACATAAAGATTGCTATCAACCAGTCCTTTTCCAAAACCGATCTTGCGGAGATATAGGTCCAGCCTTGCATACCACGCCCTTGGCGCTTGTTTCAGCCCATAAAGAGCCTTTTTCAATTTGCACACTAGGTCTGAATTTTTGCTAATGAGAAAACCATCAGGTTGCTCAATGTAGACCTCTTCTTCAAGTAATCCATTCAAGAAGGCTGACTTTACATCCATCTGAAATACCTTGAAGGTTTTGTATGCAGCCAATGCAAGAAACATACGAATGGCTTCCAGACGAGCCACCGGTGCAAATGTCTCTTCAAAATCTATGCCTTCAACCTGAGCATAGCCTTTACAAACTAACCTTGCTTTGTTTCGTATGACCTGACCATCTTCAGTCAGCTTATTCCGAAAGACCCATTTAGTACCAATAACATTCTTATCGGTAGGTCTAGAGACTAGTTCCCATGTGGAGTTCTTCTCAATTTGCTCCAACTCCTCATGCATAGCTTTCAACCAACTTTCATCGAGACTGGCTTCAGCCACAGTCTTGGGTTCAATGGTGGACACAAGTGAGTAATTGCTAACTACACTTTGTCTTGTTTTAACACCGACCTCAGGATCTCCAATGATTTGATCCTTAGGGTGTTGCTCTACCCAAGTGCTTTTCTTTCTAGGTGTAGCATCCTCTGAGTCATCCTTTGATTTCTCAGAATCATTAGGTTTAGCTACTTCATCATCAATCTCACTCGAGTCCTCATAAACAGGACTGTTATAATGAGTTCCATTCTTTGATTCATAGTTTTCATCAATTCTAACATCGGCACTTTCTATAATTTTTCTGGTCCTTTTGTTAAGACATCTGTAAGCCTTACTAGATGAGGAATAACCCAGAAATATACCTTCATCAGCTCTTTCATCAAATTTGCCCGGATTTTGTTGAAGACGCTTGATGTAACACATGCTACCGAAGACTCTGAAGTGCTTGACTGTTGCTTTTCTCCCAAACCATAGCTCATAAGGAGTTTTGTCTTCATGTGGCCTGATCAAGCATCGATTCTGAATGTATACAGCCGTATGGATTGCCTCCTTCCAATATTTGTCAGCTAGCTTGCTCTCAGTTAGCATTGTGCGAGCCATCTCTTGCACGGTGCGATATTTCCGTTCCACAACTCCATTTTGCTGTGGAGTTTTAGGGGCTGAATATTGTCTTTGAATGCCATGGTGCTCACAATAGTTAGTGAACTCTTCAGATGTGAATTCACCGCCTCGATCAGACCTTAAAATCTTGATACGTTTTCCAAGCATATTTTCAACCTGTGCTTTAAACACTTTAAAACGATCAAGTGCTTGATGTTTATGCTTAAGAAACAATACCCATGTCATACGAGTATAATCATCAATGCATAACATAAAACACTTATCTCCATTGGTGCTTTGAGTTCGCATCGGTCCACAGAGATCAGTGTGCACTAGCTCAAGAGGTTTCTTTGAATGATGCTCCTTTGACTTGAACATTACCCTCGTTTGCTTTCCCTTTTGACAAGAATCGCAAATGGGGTTGGAAGGCTTTTCAACTGTAGACATTCCTCTGACAGCCTTTGATTTGCAAATCTTTGACATGTTATCAAAGTTTAGATGCCCAAGGCGTTTGTGCCACAACCAACTTTCCTCTGTCCGACTCATCAAGCAAGTCTTTTCAGCTCCATCTGACAATGTATAGAGATTTCCAGCAGTCCTAGATCCAGTAGCCACTGTTTTGCCGTTGCTACACTTCTTGATAGCAAAACCATTCTTAGTGAAGACAACCTCGTGGCCTTTATCACAGATCTGGCTCACACTAAGCAAGTTGTGTCTTAGTCCAGACACATATAAGACCTCGTCTGATCTGATCTTATTTGCCTTTAGCTGAACAATACCTTTTCCGCAGATTTTGGCACCATCATTGTTACCAAACTTCACTGATCCGCCTTCATAGTGCTGTAATTTGACGAATTTTTCCTTATCACCTGTCATATGGCTTGAACAGCCACTATCAAGGACCCATGGTGCTGCCTTCTTTTGTGCATTGAATGCCATTTGCACAATGAGAGATTCCTTGGAATTATCTTCCCTTTTCTTTGCCCTCCATGCCTTAACTAACTTGGGTTTCTTTTCAACCTGAAATTGGTTAGCAATAGGCAGCCTACAATCCCTAGCCAAGTGTCCATAATTATGACACATATAGCACTCAATTTTGTGGCTGTTTAGGACTGAAAAAGGATTCCTAGTCACAAATGGGCTGTTTCTAGCATAGAATTTGCAATCAGCTTTTTTATGTCCATATCTCTTACAATGATAGCAATAACCATAGAATCTGAACATTCTTCCTTTCTTAGGTGGCTGGTTAAACTCCACAAACCTTTTCTTATTGACCATCTCAATACTAGGCTGAATTTGATGCTTTGTAGCCTTGAGAGGTATAGCACTTTGTTTCATAAACGAAGAAGATGCAGCTTTAGAGGACTCTCCGGTTTCAAATCCAATACCAAATTTATTGTGGAAGGGCTTTTGAACTTTCAGAATTTCATTGAGTTTCATTGTCGCTTCAATCGCTTGGAGTGCTTTGAGTTTTCGGCTACTTTCCAAGTTTTCAGCCTTTGCTCTAGTGATTTCAGTTTCAAGTTTCATAGCCTCTTCCTTTTTGATACTTATTTGATTTTGAAGGACTTCCACCATTCTTTTATATTCTTCAACTTGAGTTTTCAAAGCAATAATTGAACTTTCAGATTCATGAAGAAGTTTCAGATTTTTCTTACTTGTTTTTCGTTCCATGCTAAGCTCCTCAAGTGCGGCAATGAGTTCTTCTTCGAGATTGACCTCAGCCTCCTCTTCCTCTTCCGGCTCTTGCTCCTCTTCTTCTTCAACGGTAACCATGAAGAGAGCTTCAGTTGCCTTGGCTGATTCATCATCGTCTGAAGTTTCAGACGTGCTGTCATTATATTGACTGATGAAGCTTTTTGCTTTGCCCCTCTTTCTGAAATTTTTCTTCCACTTACTCTTATCAACATAAGAGTCATCATCATTATTCTCTTTCAGCGGGCACTTCGCAGCAAAGTGACCAACACCGCCACAATTGAAGCATTTAAAGGGTAGCTTCCCTTTGTACTTTCCATTGCTTCCTTTCTTCAGCTTTCTAACAAATTGAGCCTCAAGCTCATCATCATCAGTATCAGAATCATGACCAGCAGTCTCTTTTCCCTTTTTCTGAATTTTGAAGGCCGCTTCTCTATCAGATGAAGACGTCTTACCTATGCGCATCTCATAGGCAGTGAGTGAACCATGCAACTCATCCATGGAAAATTCATTCAGATCCTTGGCTTCTTCTATGGCTGAGACTTTTGAATCAAACCGGGGAAGAAGAGATCTTAGAACCTTTTTGACGATGACTGGTTCTTTCATCTCCTCCCCTAGTCCACGAATGTCATTCGTGACTTCATTCACTCGTTGCAAATATGAGTCAACATTCTCGCTTTCCTCCATGCGAAGAGATTCAAATTGAGAGCGATGGGTTTGCAATTTTGCTTCTTTGATCTTCTCATCTCCTTCATGAATGCTTTTCAACTTGTCCCATATTTCCTTGGCTGTTTTGCATGCAATTACTTTGACCAGCTCGCTGTCCACAAGGCCACTAAAGAGTGCATTCTGTGCCTTAGAGTCGTTGTCTGCTAACTTCTTCGTTGCAGCATCATTGGGTACAATGGCAATATTGTAACCGACTCTGACAGTCTCCCAGACATCATAGCCAAGTGACTTAATGAAAGCCTGCATTCTGATCTTCCAGAAGGAGTAATTAGAACCATCAAACAAAGGTACTTTCTTATTCTCTGTATTGGTTGCCATGTGATTTGACAAGAGATCACCCTTAGCGTGTTAAGCTTTTCAAGGGAACCTTACGCTCTGATACCAATTATTAGATATCGCGATCACTGAGAGGGGGGGGGGGGTGAATCAGTGATTCCTTAAAAACAGGTCCAATTTAACAACAAAAGCAAATCAAATCACACAATGACACCAGATTTAACGTGGTTCACCGAAAGGCTACGTCCACGGTTCAAAGACTGTCCGAACACCAATCCGGAACAGATCTGAATCTATTTAGTCGCACCAACGACAAAGAGCACCAACCCTTAGTTTCAGATAGCACCAACTATCTAGGAAGCACCTACTCCCTTTAGTTTCAGATAGCACCAACTATCTAGGAAGCACCGACTCCCTTTACAATTTATCTGCACCAACAGATAGGATCACCAAACCCCAGACACCAAGCACCAACTTGATGTTCTACAGAATAAAAGTAGAAACCTTTTTCTACAGCCCTTCCCCTCTACAATCTCTCTCTCTCAATCCCTTACAAATTGAAATTAAAGCATAAACAGAGAGACACTTATCTTATGGACGAAACACCATCTTCAAGAGCACATCCTCGTCCACACTTGCTGTAGAAACTTGTAATAAGATAGCACACAGCAACAACACTCTCTTCTCTCCAAAACTCTCTCTTTTCTTCTCTACTTTCTTCTCTTCTTTCTCTCTTGGTGTGTCTTCTTAAAAACGAGCCAAACATGCCTTTATATAGGTTATGGTAACCCTTAAGAGTGTTCAAAATAGGCTACAATTCGTTTAGAAAGAGTCCCAAACGAAATACTTAAGTTTCTTGAATTTTCGTGCAAAACTTCTATTTCTGCGCAACTCAGGTTTCCCGTGTGTTCTACCGGTAGAAATTGCGGTAGAACAGATGAAATTCTCATGTCCAAGCTTCTGCTAGAATTTAAGCCACTTCTACCGGTAGTACTTGCGGTAGAACTTTCAGGACAGCCACTTCTACCGGTAGTACTTGCGGTTGACAGATGGAAATCTCAGGGTCAGCCTTTTCTACCCCTTTTCTACCCCTGTTCTACCGGTAGAAATACCGGTTGACAGATGAAATTCTGATTTCCTATACTGTTCTGTTTCAGCTCTGTTTTCTCTTTGAAGCTCTATCAACACCACACTTGTGACATTGTGTTGACAATAATTCCAACACAAGATGATACTTGAGATACTAATTTCTTCAATTCTTCATTAAACTTCTCAAGGCATCTCAAATTCCAACAAATTCTACCAGATATCTTGGAGTGGGCCCCTTGATTTGACAGGGAAGCTCTCATTAGCCCCCAAAGTAATAAATGCGGGTCCATCATAGCCCACAAAGCATTTATTGCCAGTCCGATCAGCCCACGCTGTATTTATTGCCAGTCCGATCAGCCCACGTTGCATTAAATGCATGTCATGTTGGGCCTGATCGTGTTGGATGGCTTTGGCGGTAGAGGTCCCATTAGATCCATCCTCGGGCTCTGCCCTGATTTGGGTACAGTCGCTGGATGCCGCCTTGTCAGAGATCTGGCGAAGATTGTGGACGGCTGGGATGGCCCATCTGTCTCTCTGGCCCGCGCCCCTACTTCGCCACGCGTCTGATGACGTGGCTGGCGTGGGGGCGAGAACAGGGTTTCTCTTCATTTCGGCCTCCGTCCCGGCTTCTTCCGCCGAGGTCAGGCACATAGCCGAAGTCAACCTTAGTAGCCAGGCTCGGCTATGGCAGCCGAAGTCAGACTGGTTTCGGCTGAGGCCTTCATCCCGGCGCCGAGGTGTGTCTGGATGGCACGTGGACGTGCTAATTGACGTCTTACAGCCGAGATTAGCATAATCCTGGCGTCTTGAAAATCTCCCCACACAATTGCCCCCTAGCTTGTGACTTCTTAGGAGCCCTAACTTTTAGAGGTCGGAAGCTAGAGAGTCCGTCTGGAGATGTTTGATCATTGCTCTGTGCCGTTTCGACTTCTTTGAGGCAATTAATGCTGCGTCCCGTTCACTCTGGGAAACGAACCAGGGGCTACACGTGTTGCTTTCTTACTGATTGTGCCGTCAAATTGATGGGACAGGCGCGGATTGCGATTTTGTCCTTTTGAATTCTTAAACGGCGCCCAAAGAGGGCTTCCTTCCCTTATAAATAGGGTCGTCTTCTTCCTTTTTACTTTCTCCATCTTTCCTTCTGATTTTCTCGCCTTTGATTTTTGCTCTGGTCTTCGTCTGTCTTCTCAAGAACTTCTCATAGTGCTCTGGCGAGGACGACCGCGAGGCGTGCCCAGGCTGATTCTTGTCCCTGACTAGCCCTTCCGTTTCAGTAAGTGACTTCGTGCCCCTGTCTTTTTAGGGTTTCTTTTCGCCTTCTTCTCCTAGACTGTAGAAATGGCCAACCCTAGGTTTCAGTTAGATACACCCGAGGGCATGGCTAGGTTCAGGACGACATGTAATATTTCGGAGGGGGTTCGCCTCAGGCAGGCGACTCCCAGCGACCATGCTCTGCGCTGCTGGTCCAGCGGCTGGATGTCGTTTCCCTTGATCTCTGTGATCGAGGGCGGGGTTAGATTTCCCTTACATCCCCTGCTTAGGGCATGCCTTAGCGCCTGGTCCATTACCCCTTGCCAGCTGATGCCCAATGGCTTCAAAGTCATCATGGGCACGGCATAATTGAATGAAATTTTGGGGATCAATCTGGGTGTCCACGACATCAAAGATGTGTATGACATCTGCAAGGCTGGGGGAGACAATTATTATCTTCGGGTGAAGCAGCTCCAAAAGGGCTTCGTCCTGGCCTTGGAGGATTCTGGTAAAAATGCCGAGGATGATCTTTTCTGTGTTTCGGGGGAATGGGAGTTCGGCGCCGGTGAGGACAGGACGCTCAGGGTCCATCGCCATCTCGGGGCCATCCCAAGTAAATACCGCCTATTCATTCTGCTTATTTCGCATATCTTTCGAATTGCCGAACTGACGCCCTTGTTGTTTATTGTGCAGAACTGCGAGAGAGGCAGCGCCGGGCAGTTTCCTCTGGGAGGTGCTGTCGACGGCAGTCGTGGTCTGCGCGTTCTCTGAATCTGGACTCCGTGGACCACGCGCTCTCTGAACGCGGGTCCACGACCAACTTCGCCCAATGCGGCCACCCACAAGTTAATTCTTGTCGATGTAGTTGGGAGTTGGTTGCAGACTTTGCTCTGTGGAGATCCAAGCATCGACAGTGGACCAGGAGCTCGAGCTTGTTTGCGAACTTTGGTCTAACCAACCAAAGTGTGTTATAGAGCTCCTGGCACTGAGGACCAGATCCAGAAGTCTCCGAGCTGTGGACCAGTGAAGATCAGAGTCGAGGCAGTGGACCAGCGAAGATCAGTCTCGGAGCTTCCTTTCTTTTTCTATTTTTAGAGGACTGCGAGCCTCCTTATTGTATTTTGCTTTTCTTTTCTGCAACTCATGTAATGAGGATAATACTTTTAATAAAAGTGAAGTTTCTGATCCAATGAACTGTGCATTCTGTGTTTTTGCAATTTCTTGCTTTATTCTGCACTTCTGTGCCTGCACTTTCTGTATTCTCGTGCTTGCATTGCTCTTTTACATTTATGTGCTTGCACTACTTTTCTGCACTTCTGTGCTCTCTTTCCCTTGGCCGAGGTGATCCCGGAATTGCCCGAGGTGAATCCAGAAATTTGAGGATCTCGGCTATGCGCGTCAGGTCCAGGATCGATCTTGGGGGGGTGTATGAACGCAGAGTTTTAGGAGCGACTGAGTGTATGAACCCTAAGTCAGTCCCTGGGTGCGTGAACCCAAAGTTTAGGGAAGCCTGGGTGTATGAACCCGAGGTCAGTCCCAGGGTGTATGAACCCAGAGTTTAAGGAAGCCTGGGTGTATGAACCCGAGGTCAGTCCCAGGGTGTATGAACCCAGAGTTTAAGGAAGCTTGGGTGTATGAACCCGAGGTTAGTCCCAGGGTGTATGAACCCAGAGTTTAGGGAAGCCTGGGTGTATGAACTCGAGGTCAGTCCCAGGGTGTATAAACCCAGAGTTTAGGGAAGTCTGGGTGTATGAACCCGAGGTCAATCCCAGGGTGTATGAACCCGAAGCTGCCGAACTCAAACAAGGTGGCACAGATTGATGGCAAGGTGAAGGCTCCTTTTATTGATCATGAGACTCTCATTACATATTAGAAAAAGAACTTCTTTAAGTGGGATGCGTTCCATGGTCTCGGCAACTGCCTGCCTTCCAAGCCTTCGAGTTTGTAGGAGGATCGCCCTGCTACTGAAACTACCCTGAAGGGGCCATGCCAGTTCGGCGCTAATTTGCCTTTGTTTGGATCTCTGTCAGCTGGGAGAGTCTTTTTCAGGACCAGTTCTCCTACTGAGAAACTTTTCTCCCTGGCCCTTTCGTTGTATCCTCTGGCGAGCCTTTGTTGGTAGTCGGCCAGTCATATGGCAGCTGCTTCTCGTCGCTCGTCAGCCAGGTCCAGCTCCATTGCTAGGTTCATCTCGTTTCGGCCTTGGTCAGCAAGCTCTGTCTCAGGGTAGGGAGGCCAATTTCCAAGGGAATGACCGCCTCCATCCCGTAGGCTAGAGAGAAAGGTGTCGCCAAAGTGGAACGCCTCAGGGTTATCCTGTACGCCCATAGTACACTGGGGAACTCCTCTACCCATCTTCCTTTCGCCCTGTCCAGTCGCTTCTTCAGGCCGTCAAGTAGTACTTTATTAGAGATTTCGGCCTGACCATTGCTCTGCGGGTAAGCCGGGGTGGAGTAGTGGTTCCTGATGCCGTGCCTTTGACAGAAGTCTCTGAAGAAGTTGGAGTCGAACTGAGTCCCATTGTCTGAGATCAGGGTCCTGGGGATGCCGAACCTCGTTATGATATTTTTCCACACGAAGTTCTTGGAGTCCTTCTCAGTGATGGAGGACAGCGGTTCGGCTTCTACCCACTTCGTGAAATAAATTGTAGCAACTATCAACCATCTCTTGTTTCCTGGAGCTCGGTGGAGAGGTCCAACGAAGTCCAGCCCCCATTGAGCGAAAGGCCATGGACTAGAGAGGGGGCTCAGGTCCTGTGCTGGCTGATGAAGAGAATGGGAGAACTTCTGGCATTTTTCGCATTTCCTGGCATATACCTGTGCATCCTTCTGCATGTACGGCCACCAGTAACCTTGGCTTATAGCTCGGTAGGCCAGTGACCGTCCTCCGATGTGGGTTCTGCAGATTCCTTCGTGAATCTCATACAAGAAGTCGTCAACCTTGCTTGGATGGACGCATTGGAGGTAGGGACCTGTGAAGGATTTTCTGTAGAGCTTGCCTTCAGGGGATAGCCAGAATCGAGCTGCCTTGAGTTTGATCCGGTGAGCTTCGTCCTTGCCTTCTCGGAGCTGATCGTCCTTGAGGTAGGAGATGATCGGGTCCATCCAGCTCGGGCCAAGATCAAGGCAAAGAACCTACCGAGATGAATGGAGCTCTAAGCTTGATCTCGATATCGACCCAACCTCAACGTTTCTTTTCTTTCCTGCTTCAACAGCAGAGGCCAGATTTGCAAGCGCATCAGCATGCGTGTTGGTATCTCTGGAGATTTGTCTGACCTCGGTTGTTTGGAAATGAGCGAGCAGTATCTTTACGAGGGCTAAATAGGCTGCCATCCTGTCGTCCCGGGCTTGGTAGTCTCCAGTTAGTTGGTTAGTTACCAGTTGTGAATCGCTAAAGACCACCAATTGCCGGGCTCCGAGGATTCGGGCGCTGTGCAGTCCTGCAATCAGAGCTTCGTACTCGGCTTCATTGTTTGTCGCTTTGAAGTCCAAGGTAAAGGCTTGCTCTATTACCAGTCCTTCTGGCGATTGGAGGACTATGCCGGCACCGGCCCTTTTGGAGGTAGACGAGCCGTCGACGAAGACTCTCCATGCCGAGTCGAGGACTTGGTTCTGAGAAGGTTCGCCGACCTCGGTGACTTCATTCTCATGCCCAATGCCCCCCAGTTTGGTGCCGGGCTGGGTCGAAGCCGAGCTCGGAGAGGCAAACTCAACAATGAAGTCTGTCAGAATCTGGGCTTTGATCGCAGTCCTGGGACGGTATTGAATATCATACTGCCCCAATTCGACCGCCCATTTTGAGATTCTTCCTGAAAAATCAGCTTTTTTGAAGATGGATCGGAGTGGATGCTCCGTAATAACCACAATGGTGTGGGATTGAAAATAGTGAGAGAGCTTGCGGGAGGCACTGACGAGTGCCAGCGCGAGCTTCTCAAGCAAAAGGTATCTGGTCTCGGCATCAAGCAGGATCTTGCTCGTATAATAGATTGGCTTTTGTGTTTCGCCATCCTCTCTGATAAGGACAGAGCTCACCGCGTGATCCGAGACTGCCAGATACAAATATAGTGTCTCCCCCTGAGTTGGGGTGGAGAGCAGAGGTGGTGAAGAAAGATAAGTTTTGAGTGCTTCCAATGCTTGGTCGCACTCAGGGGTCCATTGAAATTCTAAATTTTTTCTTAAGAGCTGAAAGAAAGGCTGGCACTTATCTGATGATCTGCTGATGAAGCGGTTGAGTGCGGCGGCCATGCCAGTCAGCTTTTGGACTTCCTTGGTAGTAGTCGGGCTCTGGATTCCCAGGATCGCCGTGATCTGGTCTGGGTTGGCTTCTATCCCCCTGCGGGTCACTAGACTTCTGAGGAATTTGACAGAAGCGATGCCGAAGGCGCATTTTGAGGGGTTCAGTTTGAGCCTGAATTCTCTGAGGATGCCGAAGACTTGAGCCAGGTCTGCCAGGTGGTCATGAGATTGTTTGGATTTGACGACCATGTCGTCTATGTAAACTTCGACAGTCCTGCCAAGCTGAGCCTGGAACATCTTGGTGACGAGACGCTGATAGGTTGCCCCCGCGTTCTTGAGTCTAAAGGGCATCACCTTGTAACAATAATTACCGCGGGGGCTTATGAATGCAGTCTTCTCCTCGTCCGGCTCGAACATCGGGATCTGATGGTAGCCTCAATAAGCATCGAGGAAGCTCATCCTGTCATGGCCGGCAATGGCGTCGATCATCTGATCAATCTTCGGGAGTGGGAAGCTGTCCTTTGGGCAAGCCTTATTAAGGTCGGTGAAGTCGACGCACACCCTCCACTTGCCAGTTTTCTTCTTGACCACCGTATTGGCTAGCCAGACCGGGTACTATACCTTTCTGATAGCGCCTGCCTCCAGCAACCCGTCGACCTCTTCGATCACGGCATCTGTCCGCTGCAACCCTGTTCTCCGGACCTTCTGCACCACTGGCTTGTGGCTGGGATCTACATTCAGCTTGTGGCACATAACCTCAGGGCTGATCCCAGGCATCTCGCATGGAGTCCAGGCGAAGACTGTTAGTTTTATGGACTCAATCCAGTAGATGATATAATAAATTGATTAAATTCTTTATTTATTCATATATTCATGCTTTCCTTTCATGAGATGAATGGTGATTTATTATATACTTGCACATAACTAATACGAATGACATGATGGTTCATGAGATGAACCGGGGTCCACAAGTATATTAGATGTAACACATGTGTATGGATGAGATCCACATACGGGAGACATGTGTGACAAATCTTATATTTAAAATATATTCACAACCAGTGATGAGACTGGACATCTCATACTGATAAGGTTGCAGCACTTTGATCACTATGAGATAGTGTGATTTGTCTCGATCATCAGAATGGAAGATTCTGGATCATAGTGCTGGTACATTTGATGTATTGAAGGACCATGAGAAGCACCTTATAAACACTGTCTTTATTTTAAGGTCTGCTCTCATAATTCCCTAGCAATAGGCTCTCAATCCTGAGACATTAATGAACTCAAGTTTCTATCTATTCATTTGCTTTGAGTCACCAATGAGTGAGGCCAACTGTAGGTCAACACCTCGGTGATTTGGGTACATGGTAGTAGAGCTGTGGGAACATTCAATAGTCAAGAAGGAATCTATCTCTAATATCCCCTTCTGCCAATTAATGGATTTATCATTGGTAAGTGCGCACCCATTCCGATTAAGAGTTAATTGGAAAGGTACCTATTGATCATTATAATTAATTGGGGCTCAAGGATAATAAGATATGGATCTAGTTTGGAAGACAGGTCCAATTGATCCATGGATATTGATAGAGGGGTCTACTTGTGGTAATGTGGAAGTTTAGGGTCTTCTATGTAATATTCCTAAGACTGGAGTTCAATTGCATTTATATAGTGGAGTTATTTGCAATTAACTGTGGGCCCGGATTACACATGAGTTGTGGGGTCGCGTGTCCCAGTTGGAGCCAGCTTTCTAAGGAATCCCTAGTGGTCCCCACGCTAGCCCAATTATTAGAAAGTATCTAATTCTAGTAGAACTCTAAAAGGAAAGTTACTATTTCTATTTGAAGTGAGACTTCTAATAGTGGTAATAGTAGACTTACTAATTTTAGTAGAAGTGAGACTTCTATTTTAATTAGAAAGGAATTAGAAAGATACTAATCATATTTGAAGTGAGACTTCTAATTATGATATGGTAAGTTACTAATTAATGGAAGTAAGACTTCTATTATAATTAGAAAAGAGGAGGCAACTTGAAAAAGCTATAAATAAGAGGAGAGGATGCCTTGGACGTCCCATGCATACAACCACCTAGGGATTCACGCCCAAGGCCCTTTTGTGCAATAGTTGCACATGCTCTTCCTCCTCCCCCTCTTCTAGTTCTCTTTCTAGTTCCTCCCTAGAGTTCCTAGTAGTTTTCTCTTGGAGATCCCACCATCTTCTTGAGAAAAGGAGAATCTGATACGGGTCATAGCGTGGAAGATCAAGAGGTCTTGGAGATCCCTATTTGATTAGTGAAAGCGTTTCATCATCAAAGAAAAACGCAACTCCTCCATTAGAGCACAACCGAGCTCCAAAGGTATAATCCACTTCCTTGCATGTTGTAGATTATTATGGATGCTTGTTAGTTACTGTTTCTATCTTCTAGATAGATTGTATTTACTGATCATGATGACTGAGATTGAGGACATGGATCTTGGATTGGGTTTTATAGCCTTGTGGATAGTTGATCCCTGCGTCAAGTGGGTCAAAAGTTTTTGAAACCTATCCTAGAGGCCCACCCTATTTCCAACAAAGACATCTCTGTTCTGCATTAGGAATCTCGAGAGCTCGGCTCTCTTAGGGTCAGGAAGCTGGCTGCCGATCAGGAAGTACCTGTCTGGGTCGAGCGGATCGATCTTGACATTGGTTAGGTCTTCAATACTCTTCTTCTCTGGATCTCGGCCAATCTCGTCCAGCTCCCTCTCGACTTCTGCCACATGTACTCGCTCTGGTTCCTTCTCCCCAGGGACCACGACCATCATACACTGCCTGGCCAGCTGCTGATCCCCATCCACAGTAACCACCTCCACCTTGCCTTCCTGTGGAGCCACGTCCTGCCCATAATAGCATTGTAGGGGGAAGGGGCGTCCACTACTAGAAAGTCGGTCATCACGGAGGCTCCGCCCACCCTGGTCTCCAGAGTAACTCTTCCCTTGGTGTAGACCGGTTTGGCGCTGAACCCTATCAGGGGCGTACGAGCTTCTTTTAAATCAGCCTCCGAGAGTCCCATCTTCTTGAAGCATCCGTAGTAGAGGATCTCGGATGAACTGCCGGAGTCGACGAGGATCCTCTTCACTGTGAAGTCTCGTAGCTTCATCGTCAGGAGCAGGGGATCATTGTGGGGAAGCTGCACTCCCTTGAGGTCCTTATCTGAAAACGAGATAACTTGGCGCTCGTGCCGCACTCTTTTGGACGCTGGTCCGAGCTCGGCCCTCATTACCTCTTTCCCATGAGAGGTTTGCCTGGCCTCGGCACGGGCCTGGGCGTTGCCTTTAGCTGAGGGGGAAGGGACTGAGGGCGCCAAGTGGATGACATTGATGATCTTCTCAGATTCGTCGCGTCCGGGTCCTTGTCGGCGCTCTGATGAGTTCGGCCGCTGCCAGCGTCTCCTGTCCTGATGTATTCCTCCAGGTGGCCTTCCTTGGCAAGCTTCTCCAGGTGAGACTTTAGGATTCCGCATTCCTCGGTTTTATGCCCATTCTGTTTGTGGTAGGCGCAGAACCTGTCCTGGTCACGGGAGGAGGGGTCGCCCTGCATGGGCTGAGGCCAGCTGAAGAATGGCCTGTGCTTGATCTTGTGCATGATCTGATGGATCGGCTCCCTGAAGATGGTACTCACAGCTTGATAGGGATTGGAGGGAGGCCTGGGTTTCCTGCTGCCCCCAGATTTGGACGCTGGGGTCTTTGCCGAGGTCGAAACCCAAGCTTGGTGCGAATCTTCCTTCCGGAAAGGCTTCTTGTCCTTCCTAGGGGCTGGTTCCCCCTATCCTTTTGTCCTGGGCCGTGGTTTTCCCGGGCCCGAATATCATCTTCCTCCTGGGCGACATAGCGCTTTATCCTGGACATCAAGGCTGGCACGGAGGTAACGGGGTCTCCGGCCAGGTCTTTTCTGAGCTCATTTCCTGGTAACAGAGTTCTGGAAGGCGAAGACCGCCACTTCGTCCTTAGAAACCTCGATTTGGCTGTAAGTCGCCTAGAACCGTCTGGCGAACTGGTGTTGACACCAGAAATGTCACTTTGCTTCTTCAAGAGCCAGAAAACTACATGAAGTCGCAACCTGCCATAAATAGGCAATGCTACTTCCAAAAAATCAAATCTTGTCAGAATCAAACAAAAACTGTAAGATCCTTCAAGACAGCCAAAAGAGGAGTACACAAGAAGTTTCGTGCCATTTCAAAATCATTTGGCCTAACTTTGCTTCTCCGGCAGCTGAAAAGGAGCTCCCGGCGGGGAAAGCATCGGAGACACCAAATCTTCGATCAGAGCCGATGGATGGTCTCAAAATACATCCAAAAGGCTCCACGTCAAGTTCCGAGTCAAACCGATAACGTTTGACCCTACATCAACCCTCGAACAGCTAAATCAAGCCTCTCGGCGGCGAGAACCTCCGAGGCCATCACTCATCAGACAGAGCACAAGGACGGCTTCAAAATGCTTACAAAGGGCTACACGTCAAATTTCAGGTCATTTCGACAACATTTGACTAGACTTGGACGCTCGGAAGCCAAATCAGGCCTCTCGGCGGCGAAGCTCCCTGGGACCATGGTTTCCAAGATAGAGCCTATGGATCATCTTAAAATGACTCCAATAGGTTCCCTGTCAAATTTAAAGTCAATTGGACATCGGTTGACCGCACATCAAGCCGCGACATCTTCATCACGACAAAAGCAAGTCTACTGGTGATAGGACCCCAAACGGCTTCAAGACTCAAACAAAATCCTATGGTTGGTCTTATTTATTGGTCAGCAAGCTTCACCCCAAATTTCAGGTCATTCCGACATCGTTTGACCCAGTTTCAGCTTCTGACGGAAAATCGGCAGCTCTGCGCGACAAAGTCTTCGGCTTTCTCAGAAAATTGGGAACTTTGCAAAATAAAATGCAAGGATTCTCATCAGGTTTTCTACAGGAAAATCAGGCCAATAAATGATCAAAAATGTCAAGGAAAAATACAGAAGAAAAAACAACAAAAAATAGCAAAAACGGGCACAAAACGGGACAAAAGAGGGGAAAACCCCCCGGGTCGCCGGCGACCCTGGGGCCCGGGATCGCCCCGGTGGGCCGCGGAAACCCCGTTTTTCGCCCTTTTTTCGCGATTCGAAGCGTCCAACCTCTGGTATTTTCCAAAATCCATACTTTTGAGACACCAAATCCTCTGACAACCGCAAAAAAACACGGGTCAATCATCAAGAGTACCAAAATCAACATTGATCGCCAACCGGTCAACCAAAAAAAGTGTGCTTTCTACCCGACCTATCGAGAAATCGACAGGGCAGATGGCACCGACCCACTGTTGGCAACCAACACCTGAAGTTACATGGTCATCCGATGTCGATCTACATGAAGATCCATCGATGATCATCGCCAGAAGAATCCCAAAATACGCGGCACGACCCGCGACTCTTCAACTGCTCGGCGACCACTTAATGTGATTAATTGACTAGCTTTATTACAGTCATTAATCCATTTCTTTAGACGGCCCAATCAGAAGCAAGCATCCGAGAATTACAAGTTAAGAGATTCATGGCATTTAACCCATGAAACTCCTCCCATCATGGCGGTTAAAGGCGATTAAATGCCCTCAATCTCCTCCGACCAATCAGAAGCCAAGAAAAAGGAGTTATAAAATAAAGGAATTAAATCCTGTAACTCCTCCCATTATGCGGCTTAATGACAATAAAAGCCCATAAACCCTCCTAAATGGCTACCAAAAGGCCTATAAATAGGAGAGCACTCCAAGAAGCATAGACAGCACAGACAGCAGAGAAAACACACAACAGACTGCAGAAAATCCGGAAACTCAGACAGAAAAAGGCATCAAAGAGAGAAAACTCTGCGGAAGTTCTACACCGACCACCGCTACAAGGTGACAAAAGTCCCTTGGGGGGTACCCCCCCCCAAGGTCCTTGCCTTCTCCTTCTGCCTCCAATGGCTTAGACATGGCTTTTCAACCCGTCTACTTAGCTTTTTTATTGGACATAGGACCTCCTTTTGGTCTTTGTTCTCTAAAAACCTGAGGTTATAGCCAAGCCAAGCGAATCAATAGCATCATCTTTTCTCATCTGCATGGATAATGGCCAACTCCACATATGGCTTGCGACCGTCAATCTGAACGGGTCCCCCACAATCTCCTAAGAAGTTAGATCCTCCTTTTCTTGCTTTTCATTGTAGTTTTGTATTTTTTTTTCAAAAGAGACAAAAATCACAACTCTTGTCTTTCGTTATTGATAAGGATTGTAAATCGGCTATAAACGCCAAAAATCGGCTATAAACGCCAAAATCGGCTATAAATGCAAAAAAAAATCGCCTTTCACGGGAAATCAAGAAAATGTCTCTTTTCTTAAATATATGTACAATGGAAAACTTGAAAGAAGTTGATTTCCTTTTTACTTGCGAAGGTTGATCTCCGGATCACCACTTGCAATTCCAAGTAAAATAGAAAATCTGGCACACCCACACAAAAAAAATGTTGATAAACGCCTTTGCCCCCCGGTTACGAAAGGGTCGGACCCAACGGACTCCCACGTCCGCCGACCTCAGTAGAACCGGGCAGAAGCGCTGTCCATCAAGCTGGCTCCACCCGGTGGGACTCGTTTATTTGAGAACACGATGCTAGAAAAGAAATATTTGCGTATCATATCTTTTGCTCTATGCTTATATTTCTTTTCTCGATTCTTTGGCTACTTTCTAAATTGGTGGCCTATGTTGGATTCCGCATAAAAAAAATGAGATGAGAGTTTTTGGAAATTTCTAATTCTTTGAATTTATTTCCACCCTTTCTCTTTTCAACAAAAAAAAATTAGATTTCTCGGTTTGAATTCAAAAGAGAAACCTTGATCCTTTCCTATCGTTCATCGCGCTTGCAGAAATGTTGAGCCTGTTCGACTAAGGTTTTGGGCCATCGTTTCTCTTCGATGAGTTCATTAAAGATATAAAATAAAAAGAAAAAACAAAAAATTAGATTTCTCGGTTTGAATTCAAAATTGAGAAACCTTGATCCTTTCCTATCGTTCATCGCGCTTGCAGAAATGTTGAGCCTGTTCGACTAAGGTTTTGCGCCATCGTTTCTCTTCCATGAGTTCATTAAAGATCTAAAAAAAATAAAATAAAAAAAATCAGATTTCTCATTTTGGATTCAAAATTGAGAAACCTTGATCCTTTCCTATCGTTCATCGCGCTTGCAGAAATGTTGAGACTGTTCGACTAAGGTTTTGGGCCATCGTTTCCTTCGATGAGTTCATTAAAAATCTAAAAAAAAAAATAAAATAAAAATAAAAAAGACATAGACCACTAAGGTTAAACCAACTGCGTTCTTTGATCACGGTTGATTCAAGAAAAGCCTTTTTCAGAGTGTGGAGACAGCTTGACTGTTCTAGGCAAGGGTCCTCCAAACGGGTTCATTAAGTAATCCTACCCTTACCTGGGGGCAATTCTATCAATCGAGATTTCATAAGACCGGGTTAGGAGGCCTATGTGTACTCTCTCGTCTTTGAAATAAAATTTTTTCAAAATAAAAATTTGAAAATAAAAAATAAAAAATTTTCAAAAAAAAATCTCTAAAAAAAATAAAAAGATTTAAAAAAAAAACTTGAAAAAAAATCTTCAAAAAAAAAAACTTTCGTCATTTTGGGTTTAGATTAGAGAAATCTTGGTCTTCTCCTTTCTGAGCACTGGCGCTCGCGGAAATCGCTGAGCCCGTGTTCAGATTGGAGTACCTTTTTTTGATGAACCCGATATTGGCCTTTCAAAAAAAAAAAAAACTCGTCATTTTTGGATTCAGATCCGAGAAATTATGGTTCATTTCTTTCTGAGCACTGGCGCTCGCGGAAATCGCTGAGCCCGTGTTCAGATTGGAATACCATCTGCTCTCTTTGATGAATCCAATCTTGACCTTTCAAAACAGAGAATCTCATCTCATGGATGCGGTCTCCAAACATTTGTGTCTAGCGGTACTAGTACGCCCTTTCAGGGTCTACTGTATTCGCGACCGACACATTTGTAACTCCAACTTTATATTCTTCTTACCTCGAGCAAGCTATGCTTCTCGATAAGTCGAATTTAAGTTCATAATTGCTTCTAGCAGTCACTGGGACGCTCATTCTGGGCTTACAATACCTGCGATCAGAACAATATTACCCTCTATGGCCTTTTGCCTTCTTCATATTGCTTGGGTCATCTCCCTCGAGTAATTTGAAAAGACAAAACCATAGAACTTCCCATTTATGATCATTATATTATTGTGATTACTAATGGATGTGGTCTTGTTTCAGAAACTTTTCGAAAACTAACAATGGCAGCTTCACTAACCATTACTTTCGATGAGAGCAAGCACCAACTCATGCTTCAACAGAAGCAAACCACGCGCACCTACAAGCGCCCCATCAGCTGCCGAAGCGTCAACTCCCTCGGCAACTCTCTGAGCTCCGGGTCGACCTCGACTCCCCGGACTATTGTCTTTGGGACGCTGGGACCATTCCCACTTCCCGAGGAACAAACTGCTCCTTCCAAGAAGCAGAAAATCGCCTCTCAACGTGTCACTACCGTGACACAAAAGGCGAGCACCAGAAGGCCTGAAGCCCGTGGCAGCCCCACGAAGCCTCGACTAGCAAACGACCAGTCTATCCCAAGACTTGGTCCCCAAGACCTTCACCAAAACAAAGAAGGTCCCAAACATCCACTAAGCCAGCATTCCTGGCCCCACTCAAGTAGAACCAGTTCTACCCTCTTGCTTACATGAAAGAGGAGAGACGCATCTCCAACCTGACTCCTAAGTCAAACCAGCATGAGCTAGCTTGTTCCTACAAGCCCAAAACCAAGTCATGTATCACAAGGCCTCTGCAAGCACCTGCTAAGGCCTATAAACCTGCAGTTCGACCCTTCATCTCTACAGGGGCCGAACTCCAAAAATTCAAAGCTTCGCTGCAACAGACGAAGGACAGGGTTCGCATCCTGTCCTTGCCCAGCTACAAAAAAGATAGGCTCGGCTGCTGCGCCCGAGGGAGCACATCCTTCATCGTCAAAGCCCAGCCAGAGCTGACCGAAGCTCAAATTGCTCGTCGTATACGCCGCCGCACGTCGTATCGGCAAAAGAGACTAGAGAAGCAAAGGACCCAGCCTCCTACACTTCAAGTCTCTCCCAAATGGGTCGAAAAAGATAGACCCAACCAAGTTGCTACCATCGATATGGTTGGAAAAACCAGAAGACGCCAAAAGTCAGCAACAAAAATCCATGTCCGACGTCCGATGACCCACAGCGTCTCCAGGACAAGAAGACATTCAGAAGAATCCCCTGCTCCTTCAAGCAAAGGACGACAGAGTGATCCTTCCTCAAGCTCTTCTTAAAAAAGAATGAGCCCCAGCTCAGTCACCAGGATAGTTTCTTCGTTCGAATCACGAAGGATGAACGTCTTGGCTACAAATTCTGAGCCACCACCCCACAATCCACCTCAAGATGATGCGATCACCCGCATCCAGCAGTTGGAACAAGGCCAACAGAGGATTGAAACTTTGATGGAAAACCTTCTCCTCGCCTTCCAAAATCAGGCGAACAATGAACCTCCTCCGAATCATCAAGACGATGAGGTAAATGGAGAAGAAAATGAGTCACGCGCCCTTACCAAAATCCTTGCCAAAGTAAAAGAAGAGGATATACTCAAAGAGCATGGGATCAAGCCACCATATCCCTTATGGATGGACTCGGTCCCGTTCCCCACCAAATTCAAGCATCCTACTCTCGAAACATATACGGGGAAATGATCAGCCAGACAGCACGTCATCCACTTCAAGATCCTGACGGGAGCTTATTGCGGATCAAGATGCACCCAAGATCCGCCTCTTTGTAAGTACCCTAAAAGGTACGGCCTTCGATTGGTACTCCACTTTGCCGGAGGACTCCATCCAAAATTGGGCCATGCAAGAGACACGCTTCCTAACTCACTTTAAAGGTGAGGATCATCCCGCTACTATGGCTCAGCTGTGCAGCCTAAAATAGGGGGAGAATGAGTCAACATATGACTTCATTCACAAGTGAAAAGCAATGGCGTACAAATGCTCTGATGTACTGCCACAAGCGTCGCTAGTCGGCATCTGCCGAAACAACATGAGAGCCTGAATCCGCTTCATGATCATCGGCAATAAATAAAAAAACCTGGGAGAACTCCTAGAAGCTTCCATGGAAGCTGAAATGGTGATTAAAGACCTTAACAGTCAGAAATCATCAAGAAAAGAGCCAACCGCCATTGCAACCTCTAAACCAAAGAAGAAAGAGGTCCTCAATGTGCAGACCAAGTCAGCTCCTCAGCCACCAAAGAAAGCTGAAAACAAAGCTGCTGGTAAGAGACCTGAACTCTCTGATGCCTTCAAAGAACGAGTAGAGAAGAAATACCTGTTTGATGAAGATGTTGATGAAATCTTCGGGGCTCTTGTGGCAAACGACAAGCTCACCTTGCCTGAACCAAAAAGACCGGGTGATGTTGGCAAAACCAACGATCCTCGGTACTGTCCATACCACCAGATGATCTCACATCCTCTCAATCAATGCTTTATTGTGAGAGAAAAGATAAATGAGATGTGGAAAAACGGAGTCATCACCTTTGACAAAAACTATGGGTCTGCCTCCGTCAACATGGTGACGTGGACAAACATCAAAATCACCGAAGAAGAAAATCACTACTTCCTTCAAGGTGATAAACTCAATCCAAGCGTCCGAGGAACTGGTTCCTTACCCGACACCAGACGGACAACCCATATGGGTGCATCCCGATCTCCTGGAAGATGAAAATTGGGAGGTCGTGAAAACAAAGCCTACAGCTCAGTAGTGAAGGCAGGCTAGGAAACATCTCCTCAAGCTCAAACGGCAAGAGAAGACCCAGCCAGAACAAGAAGTCAAAGAAAAGGCAGAGGCTTCCTCTACCGCTTCACTGGAGGCAACAAAAACATCCCTTCTAGAGACTTCAAAGGGGGTAAGAAAATTCACTCTCAGTGATTTCATGCCACCTCAATTCAAAGAAGCCACGCAGGAGGCATCATGCTATTGCAATTCGGTAGTTGGATTCTCCATTGATGGATACGAGTCCAGCGACACCGATGATGGATTCGAATCCAACTACACAGACGAGTGGGAGGAGTCCCTTGAAGCAGGAGAATACCTCTCCGATGAAGAATGGGTTCTTGAGACTCATCTTATGCCAGTAATTTGGTATAACCCTCTGCAGCCATAAGGATCCTGGTCTGATGATGAAGAAGACCAAGAGGCTGTACAAGAAAATGCTGCTGACCCAGCACCTCTCATTGCTCCAGTGGAAATCAACCATGTTGAGCCACAAAGAGTTGATGAAGAAGAAGATTTGGCTCCCATGCCTGATCTTGAAGAATATGCAAGGATCTTGCAGCGTCTCGCTCTAGAACAAGAGCAAGACCGCGTCAACGAGCTTCCTCACAATCCAGAGCCTGAAGTCCCTGAAGACCATCAGGTACATCCTCCCTTAACTCCTGAAAATGGAGAAAATTGCTGGATAGACGATCCTCTTACATCAGAGGATGAGTCTGACTCCGATCCCAACGTCTCCTGTTAGAGCTTCTTGTAATGTGATAATTCGGGATTATAGCTCTTCCGAAGCATCGTCTGATGAGAGCACTTACACTCCGGCGACGCCTAGCAATGTATCTTCTGGAGCCACCTCATCTCACGTGACTTTCACTGAGATGACACCCTCTCAGGTTTCTTCTCCTGAGATTGTGACTTCAAAGTTTACAACCTTCCTGACTGAAGAATTCCCAGCTATTGATGCTTGGGACGATGAATTGTTCAACGAAGAAGAAAGGTTGCTGGATGCTGTTCAGGACTTGTTCCCGGAAAATGCTCTGTGCAACACAATCACTGAGGATGGTAACTCCGCTGCTGATACATCCTCAGCAAATGAAAAACGACAGCCTCTTGATCCTGAAGGCAATCTTCCAAATGAAGACCCTTCTCAAGAAGCTCTCGAAGTTGGTAGAGGCACTCGCTCTGGCCGAGACTACCACAAAAATTAAAACCAATCTTCCTTTACATATGTAAATCCTTCGAGAAAAGATGTTGCAAGCGCCCCTAGTGGCAACAATGATGAACGTGCAGGCCCTAAAGAGGCTTTCAAGTATGACTTGATTGAACACTTCAAGCACATACCTGCACGTCTGCACATCCTAGATTTGTTGCGAATGTCTGCGCACACTCGTGATAATCTCATTTCAGAATTACAAAAGCTGAATGAGGATGTCGACAAACATGCCCCGTAAGTCCTCCAAATTGAAATGGATTACCGGGTCAAAAACTCAGAAGCTTCCTCAAAGGGAGAAAAGAAGAAAACATGAGGGATCATGCATTGAATGCCTCTCGGTTAAAAAAGGAGCCAGTGCAGCCATCACCTTCACAAAGGATGACCTCCAACTTGGCAAAACAAGGCACAACCGACCCCTGTACTTCACAGGGTACATTAAGGAAATGCCTATGCACAGAGTTTAGATCGACCCAGGTTCTGCACTCAACCTCATCTCCACATCGGCTCTCGAAGAGTTGGGCATCCCACCCAGCAAGCTGAGCCACACATCTGTATCTATCTTTGGATACGATGGGAGTACTCAAAGGCCTATCGGCAAAATCAGGTTCAAGTTGCAGATCGGTGATCTTATTTCTGAGGTCACTGTGTACGCAATAAAAACCCCTTCATGCTACAACATCCTTCTCGGACGCCCTTGGATCCACGAGAATGGTGTTGTCCCTTCAACTTTACATCAATGCATCAAGTTTGTTGGCGACGACGGCATGATACATCGAGTCTTTGCGGACAGAAAACCCTTCAAAGGTAAAGAAGTCTTCTTCGTAGACTCCCAGATGTATGAAGGTGAAAAAGAAGAAGAGGAAATGCCATCCTTTGCAGAAAATCTCCAGAAAGATAAAGGCAAGGCTCCTCAACAATCGCCGGAAGAAAACAAACCATCCGGTAAATCCGAAGAGAGCATTCAAACTCCCTTCATCATCTCCCTTAAACCTTCAAAGCCTTTGGTCATCACAACTAAAGTGAAGAAGGTAAAGCAAAAGCCTGGGGGCAAATTTGTTGTCTCTTTCGTGTCTATCATGCAAGACACGGATTCGGATTCAGAGCCAGAAGATGACACATCGTCAAGCCAAGCTGACACTCAGCAAGTTCAGCCTGCTCTTACTCCAATGGAGACAACTTCTGACATAGAAGATCCTACGTCAGCTTCCTTCGTTGTTCCAGCAACTTCAGCAAAGGAAAAGCCGATCTTCTTCCATAGATCGGATGCTTCTTCATCAAACTCCATGCTTGAACCTTTCCAAAATGAAGGTATGCCTCAACTATCCTTATATAGTCCTGTGGCACAAGTTATTATGAAGAAAATGGGCTATGATACTCAAAACCCAGTCGGTTTGGGAGAAGGACGCGGTATTTTCACGCCATTGGGGCCCGTCTTGACCAAAAGACAGCTGGAAGATTAGAGACTCTACGGCTATGTAGAAAAGTCTTCACACGGGTTAGGGTATGATCCCGACACTCCCCTGAGACACTTGACACAAAGGCTTAAAAGTCAATTTACTGACTAAGCCTCAACATCTCAAGTCCATGAAGACATCGATCTCCCTGGATATCTCTTTGATGAGTCACCTGACAAAGATCCAGGAAGCTCATCCAATTGGTACGATTTCTCTGACGATGAAGAGGAATTGTCTGATGGCACAGATGTATGGACTTCTGACCTAGAAGAACCCTCATCTCCAAAAGAAGTAGCCGACTTCGACCCGGTTTCAACAGGCGATTGGGATCATCTCATAGCAAGCCTTGGGAAAATCACCGATCAAGAAGACCCGTGGAAAGGAACAAAACTTTGGTCTGGAAATGCCCTTGAAACCCCAGAAGGTTTCGTTGAGCTGGAAGCCTCCGAAAATATTGTGGAGGAACCACCTTCGAACCTTCCAACAGAAGATCCTGTTCAAAAGATAGACTTGGAAACACCAGATAACCCACGTCCTGTATTCATAAACAAGAATATAAAGGATGAAGAGTTACCCGAGTATATCGCCTTTCTTCGTGAGTTCGTTGATTGCTTTGCATGGTCTTACGCTGAAATGCCTGGCTTAGACCCCAAAATAGCGGTCCACAAACTCAATCTTCAAGAAGACATCAAGCCTGTCAAGCAAGGCCAAAGAAGATTCCATCTAGATGTGATGGATAAAATTGAATAAGAAGTTCAAAAACTCAAAAGCGTCGGCTTCATCCATGAGGAACAACATCCTGAATGGTTGGCCAACATTGTCCCCGTGACAAAGAGAAATTGGCAGATCAGGGTCTGTATTGACTAGAGAGACCTGAATGGCGCATGCCCAAAAGATGAATTTCCGCTCCCCATACCAGAGGTAATGATTGATAATACCTGTGGATTCGAGCGAATGACATTCATGGATGGTCTCTCTGGCTACAATCAGATAAAGATGCATCCTGAAGATGAAAAACATACATCTTTTCAGACCCCATTTGGCGTGTATTGCTACACTGTCATGCCATTTGGTCTGAAAAATGCTGGTGCACATATCAGAGGGCTATGATGAAGATATTCCAAGATATGCAGCACAAGACGGTTGAATGTTACGTTGATGACCTCACCGTCAAAAGTAAAGAAAAGAAGATCATCTCGAAGACCTTCGAGAAGTCTTCCTTCGGCTTCGCAAACACAAACTGTGAATGAATCCTTTGAAATGCTTCTTCGGCGTCTCGTCGGGTAAGTTCCTCGGATTCTTAGTTCGGAAAGCTGGAATAGAGCTTGACCTCATAAAAGTCAAAGCCATTCTAGAAATGCCCTCTCCAAGAACCTTGAGAGAACTCAAAGGGCTTCAAGGGAGATTGGCCTACATCAGACGGTTCATCTCCAATCTTTCGGGGAAATGCCGTCCATTCTCCCGGTTGATGAAAAAAGGTGTAAACTTTGTCTGGGATGCTGATTTAAAGCTGCTTTCCAAGATATCAAGTCATACCTGACAAAACCTCCAGTGTTAGCTGCTCCTACTACTGGAAAACCATTCATCTTTTACATAAGAGCCCTTGATCACTCTTTAGGAGCTCTGCTTGCACAAGAAAATGATAAAAAAAAGAAGCTACTCTATATTACCTCAGCCGCATGCTAGTAGGTGCAGAGCATCGCTGCTCTCCAGTCGAAAAAGAATGTCTTGCAGTGATGTTCGCCGTACAAAAGCTGCGTCACTACTTGCTTTCCAACACAGTCTACCTGGTCTCGAGGGTCAACCTCTTGAAGGTCCTTGTCACAAAGGCAGGTTCTCTCAATGCTCGACTGGCAAAATGGTCCATCCTTCTGTCACAATTTGATATTAGGTATGTACCATAAAAGGCAATCAAAGGGCAAGCTCTAGCGGACTTCCTCGCAGAGCATCCATTGCCTAAAGATTCTCCACTCAGAGATGATCTCCCAGACGAACCAGTCTACAATGTGGAGACTTTCTCACAAAATGCTTCCTGGGACATGTACTTTGACGGTGCAACCAGGACAAATGAAAAAAGACAGCTGATCTCGGGAGTTGGCATCCTCTTTGTTACCCCCCGACAAATACATGATTCCACACGCTTTCTCGCCACTGGAACCATGCACAAACGATGCAGCTGAATATCAAGCTCTGATCCAAGGATTGGAACTCGCCATCGAATCCGGTGTCACCATGCTGTAAGTCTTTAGAGACTCTCAACTGATCGTCAACCAGATGAATCAGAAATTTGAAGTCAGGAAGCCTGATTTGTTGCCTTACTACAACAAGGCACAATCGCTTCTGCAAAAGTTTGACATCTGTCACATCACCCACATTCGTAGAGGTGAAAACATACGTGCAGATGCCCTGGCTGGACTTGCCGCATCTATGGCAATCCAGGAAGGGGAAAACATGCAAATCACAGTGTGCGAAAGAAGAACCCTTCCTCCTCTTAACACACACCAAGCAGTTGCTGAATGCCACTAAGTGGTTGGAAGTCGGATTTCAATCCTTCAAACTTCAATCGGCGACTGGAGGGATCCGTTCATTGATTACATTATGTTCAGAATCCTACCTGAAGATCCAAAAGAACGGGTAAGCATCCAAAGGCGAACCCCAAGCTTTCATTTGGATATTCCTTCAAAAATCCTTTACAGGAAATCCTTCAACGGAGTACTTCTACGCTGCTTATCACAACAAGAGGCTGAACGAACACTCAAAGAAGTTCATGCTGGTCTTTGCGGAGCTCATCAGGCTGGTCCCAAGCTCTATGATCAGATAAAAGGTTAGGTTATTACTGGCCTACCATGGTAGCCGACGCAATGCAATTTGCTAAGCGCTGCCAACAATGCCAAGTTCATGGAGATTACATTCACATGCCTCCAGAATGGCTACATCCTACAGCGATTTCATGGCCTTTCGAAGCCTGGGGTATGGACATCATAGGTCCTATTTCTCCCCCTTCGAGCAAAGGTTATCGCTTCATCTTCGCCGCTACGGATTATTTCTCCAAGTGGTCAGAAGCATTTGCATTTAACGAAATGAAGACCTCATCAGTCCTTCAGTTCCTGCGCACCGACATCATTTGTCGTTTCGGCATACCCAAAAGATTCGTCCATGATAACGGACCACAATTCCGGGATCATCGATTCTACAGGTTCGGCGACAAATACAAAATCCAAAGCTGTCTTTCGACTCCATACAATCCGGCAGCAAACAGATTAGCAGAAGCTTTCAACAACACACTCTGCAAAATCCTCAAGAAGATGGTCTCTAGTCACAAAAGAGACTGGAGCGACAAAATGTCTGAAGCTTTGTGGGCCTATCGAACCACCGTTCAAGGACCAACCCATAGCACACCATTCTCCTTGGTCTATGGATGCGAAGCTGTCGTGCCCTTGGAAGTACAAATTCCTTCCTTGAGGGTATCCCTGCAAAATGACATGACTCAAGAAAGCAATGTCAAATTACGACTCCATGAGCTGGACAATCTCGATTCGAGATGGCTCGAAGCTCAACAAAGCATTGAACTTTACCAAACACGCATGGCAGGATCTTTCGACAAAAAGGTCAGGCAACGCGCCTACAAAAAGGGTGACTTGGTTCTTGCGGTAAAAAGACCAATGGTCTTCGCTCACAAGTCCAAAGGCAAATTTGAGCCAAAATGGGAGGGACCCTATGTTATCGACAAGGTTTTTTCCAACGGCGCATACGCACTCCTAAACATGGAAGGTGACAGATGTATGCTGCCCATCAACGGCAAGTTCTTAAAGCGGTACTACCCTTGAAGACTTACCCAACTGGGTAAGAGCAATGCCTGTACGGCCAAAACCGGTTTTCAGGTACTCGCTCGCTATACCCGCTCTTTTTAGAATTTTCATATCAAATGTTGAAATTTCTAGAAATTTAAACAATGCTTACTTTCATCGTTTCATTGTTCAAAAATCCAAGTTTAGGAACCTTTCCCTAACTTGACCAAAATTTTCAACCCTTGAACCCAAAATTCATGGTTTGAAACAAAATTCGGATTCAGGGATTTCCACCCTAGTCCACCCTACCTTTTACCGCCTAAATGGTTTTAGGTCAAAACTTATGACCCTCGTGTCTTTAAACAAAAAAAAATGGTTTTTCAAAAAGCCACGTGGAAGCGACGTTTAGTCGATACTCGCACAAATTGGAAGCATGCGAACCACGTTCGACACTTCCAAAATCGCAGGGAAGCGACATTTCGTCGATACTTGCAAAATCCAAAACCGTGGAGATGCAACATTTCAGTTGATATCCACAACCCAAATTTCAAAGGTTCAAAAAACCTAAAAAACCATGGAGACGCGACATTTCAGTTGATATCCGTGACCCAAAGGTTCGAGAAAACCATAAATTTCAAAAATCGTGGGGAAACGACATCAAGTCAGTACCCGCAAAACCAAAATTTTTGAAAAGCAAGGATGCGACATTCCATCGATACTTGCACCCAAATCCGCGAGGATGCGACATCCCATCGATACTCGCAACCGAATGAGCAAGGATGCGACATTCTATCGATACTTGCAAGAACATTCAGCAGGGAGGTGACTTTTAGTCGATACTTCCATTTTTGAAAACCAAAACCGGCTATAGATGCCACCGAAACAGGCTATAAATGCCACAAACCGGCTATCAATGCCACAAAACCGGCTATCAATGGCACAAAACAAAACCGGCTATTAATGCCACAAACCAAAAACTTGGCTTTCAAAAAACTCGGCTATCAATGCCACCAAAACCGGCTATCAATGCCACAAAACCGGCTTCCATGTCACAAACAAAATCTGTCTCCCATGCCAAAATAATCATTTGACAAAAGATTTTCACAAAATGACAAGCTTTTGATAAAACCCATTTAGCAATTACTTTTATCACAAAAAGATTTAAGTAAGCGTAGGGAAAACAAAAAAAAAAGCATCCCATTTAGCTATTGCTTTTATCACAAAAAAATTTAAGTAAGCGTAGGGAAAACAAAAAAAAAACATCCCATTTAGTAATTACTTTCATCACAAAAAGATTTAAGTGAACGTAGGAAAAAAAAAAGAGTCCAAAAAAAAGAAGAAAGTGTTCACAAGCACTACAAAAAAAAAGTACCAAAAAAAATACAAGTGGTACCAAAAAAAGAGAAAGATAGTTTATGCTACAAAAATCAGGAGCTCAGCCAAAAATGGTCTCCAGCCAAGAGTTCAGCTCCTCAAGCAAACTTTTGGCCTCAGCCATCAGGGATTCCAAGGCACGCTTCTTCAGGAACTTGCCATGAGATGCTGGGGTGGGCTGTAATCCTTCTTTCGCACCGGGAAGCTTATCTCGAGCAGTTTGCCATTGTTTGCTCTCTTCAAACTTCCTTTTAAGAACTCGATCGGCATCTGCAACCCGGTGAATCAGAGCACTCTCCCTGTCGCGAGCCTCTGTTATTGCAGCCCACTTGGTAGCGACTTGTGCCTGTAGATGTTCAAGACGTTTCCTGGCCTCATCGACCTCCCTATCAAGGATGTTAAGGTCATGTGTCAGCCCAATGATGGCTAGCTCTTCTAAGTTCTTCTCTCGGACTATCTGCTTCCTACTTTGTGTACCCTCATCCCGGTTAGACTGAACCTTATCCGCAGGGTCCAGGAACATCTCCTTGAAGAACTGGTCGTCAGGAAAACCGATGGTCTCAAATCATTTGTCACCCAGCTCAATGATCCTATCAACGATCGCCCTGGCACCTGTGACATCCAGACCAGCCTCTTCGGCATCACTGAGAATCTCCTGCACATGCTGGATCATGCCAAATTTGGCATCTAAGTGCCCAGCAAGGAGAGTCTCAATCCAAGAGCTCAAAACCCGCACCACCACCTTCTTCGCAAAAAAAAGAGATGGCCCAGCTGAAGATTCGCCCAAACTCCGTTGGTCGGCTGCTCATGTCATCACCCGTTGGAAGAGTAACAAAAGAACTCTTTCCAGTTGAAGCTGCTCCTGCTCGGGAAAGAATCTCAGCATGAGGTATCTCCTCAACAGTGTCAGAACTGGTCCCAGGAGTCTCTACCTCTGGATCAACCTCTGGCATCCCTTGCTCTGGTTCTAAAGGAAGCGACGGACCCTTCTCTGTCACTTCAAAACCTGCCAAAGAAACACAAAAAGGTACGAATATGATCCTGTTTGAAAATCATTATCAGGGTTATTACTACAAAATACCTTCTTCGACGACTGGCGGAACACTCTCTTCCTCCATGAACTCATCGGAAGCGTCATCAACATTTGCATCCATCGATGGTTCAAAGTCATCGGAATCCTGTGGCAAGTCAGCTGACAAGAAAAATGTTAGCAAACCAAGTCACAGACACAAAAAAAAGAAAGTAAAAGAAGTTATACCAATTGGAGATTCTGGATTCACTCCAGAGTCCCTCGGTTCTTCTTCAGGTGCCCCGACAGGATCCGTCACCACCTCATCGGTTGGAACCTCAGGCATCACCAAGTCTTCCTCTGCTAAAAAAAAAGAGAAAAGCAGAAACAAGAAGCAAATCAGAACATGGAAAAATCCCATGAAAAGAAATGGAAAGAGAAAAAGGAAGAATCATACCTTCACCGACGGTCTCTTCTTCTCGGCTTCTCTTCTCTGGAGGCTCGTCAGCATCCACTGGCACATCCTCATTGATAGTAAGAGGGACTTCCAAGCCAAGAGAGTCCTCATGCTGCCCCTTGCTGCGATGATGACTCCTCCTCTTACTCCTGCGGGCTCGCTTCTTAGAGGAACCTGCCCCGCTGTCAGAGTCAGGTCTTCCACTTAACTCCTCACTGGATGGTCTACCTTTATCAGTAGACTCCACGGAAGCTTGCCTCTGTGCCGCTTGCATCCAAGCACCAAGTTCGACTTCCTCCTGTTCTAGCTGCTCTAAAGCCTCATCAGGTATTTCTCGAACAGCTTCAGAACCAATGAAGCCCTGGTCACCGAGAAAGCCTATCTTGTGCTTCTCTCCAGAAAGGAAGGCCCAAACTTCCTCTCGCCGGACACCATCCGACTTTCCAAGGCCCTTTCCAGATGCCAGCTTCACATCAAGCTCCTTCTTGGAAAGCGCCCGATATGCCGAAAAGCTCTCCGCGAACCACTTCGCAAAGCTGGCAGTCCGGGAAGTCAATAACAAAGGATAAGAGATCATGGCTGTAGTATCTTCAGCACTATAGAAAGCCCATGCATTTCTCCCGCCCTGTAAACCTCCAAAGCACTTCACCATGCTTGAAGGCGCTCCAACAACGCCTTGAGAAAAGCCCAACTGCAAAGCAAAGCGATAGGGTACATACGGCTGGATGTCGACGAAAAGATGTCTGCGGTACACCATCGTGCCGACACGTATGCTGAAAAGCCACTCCTTCTCTGCGTTCGTTAAGGAGTAATGCCTTCCCGACCCCGCCCTGGTAGAGTCTCGGGAGGCACCAAAATCAAAATCCTTCTTCCGCAACTCCGAAGAAAGCTTCACTGAAGACTGCCCTATTTCGACGTCCCTGAACCGTCGGATCCTCATGCGGGCAGATTCGGACACAGCTTTGCCCTTAGCCAGCCGAATCATCAGAGGATCATCATCCTGTGCAGCACCCAGCCGGTGGAAGCCAGGACAGTGGTACACGTACCACGAATAAAAGATGTGGGCTGAAAATACCCTATTCATAGGGAGCCCAAGCCGAACCAAAAAAGCAGCAGCCTGCGGTTCGGTACACAGGTAGGAGTAAAGAGCTGGCACCAAAGCAAGCTGCTCTCCAAAAGCCATCTGACAAGCCGGAAAAATACAATGCGGCCTGATGTGCGTTCCATCTCCTCCAGCAAAAATAGCCTCACCAAGCCAATAAGCGAGGTAAACAGCGAGATCTCTCCGCAGTGCAATGTCAGGACATATGGCGTTTGTACTCGCACAGAAATCTCTTAACTCTTCTTGCATAGCCAAGATCTTCTTCAAACTTAGATCCTGAGCCCTGGCTTTCTGGGTCGCACTATCAGAAGACTACCTGCTATCAAAAAAGTTGGGGAACGAAGAGCTAGAACTCTTCCAACAGCTGGATCTAACTTTCAAACCCTCCTTCTCCTTCAAAAAATCATAGAAGGCGACAACCTGAAAGTACAAAAGCCTGAACTCCTCAGACTGCCCCTCAAGGACGCTGTCGATTGGCATAAACTCCTCATAGAGTTTGCCAAGGATGGGCAATCCAGTCATGGCGCTCAGCTCCTTCAAAGAGAAACCAATCTCACCATTCGTCACAACAAAGGTATTGGTTTGTGGGAGGAATGATTCCAGCATAGCCATGAAGGCCTCGTCGGAAAAGATCACGGTCTTCCTAAAGGCGCGGACCGCATCAAAAATCCCGGCTTCCTTCAAAACGGCGCCACCAATCAGCAGGACGCGATCAGTCCACGACTTCCACTCGGAGTCAGCATTGAAACGGCCATGAAGTCGAAAAGGCTTTATCCAATTGTTGCCGTCACCGTTGAAAATACCAAGGCTCACCGGTTTCAAATCGACCGACGGATAATCATAGCCCTGGTAGCCGCTGGATGGCATCAACAGGTCCATGTCAACAGGCGACCTCTCCGTATATCCAGGAGAACCGCCAACAAAAACCCCGGTCTTGATTACATTTGTCCTTCTCACCTAACTTGGGGGCAAGGCTCATGATCGAGACGGTGCGATCAAACGTCGACCGGGTAGCAACAGTCTTCTTCTCACCATCTGCTGTGAAAGAGAACTGAAACATCTCCTCTGGTATGTCATGTCATCAGGGACGGCTTCACCAAAGAAGAAGGTAGGCTTGGGTAAAACACTTTGATCTTCCATCACCCATGGACGACTGCTTACCATGATCTTATAGAATTCCTCTCCTTTGAGAGCGATCAGTCGCTGCCTCATCTCATCTCTGTTGAGGGAGTCGCACTCTTTCAGATTTCTCTCAACATACTGGACCCTCTCAAAAGCCTGCTGAACGGCCGGATTAGAAGATCTAGCAGATCGACGAGGTACGCTTGTAGCAGGCTCTTTACCCTTCTTCGTTCTGGAGGAACCGCCTGCAAAGGTTGGAAAAGAAAAAGATCAAACATCAAAATGACATAATCTCGCTAAAAAAAAAGTCTGGCGAAATTTTGACATGATGCCGGGGCAATTCCGAAGAAAATGAACTATCCCGAAAGAAATAGAAAGCTTGAAGATGGGCTCAACATTGCTGCGAGCTCCGAAATTCCAAACTTTCGAAACCTCAAAGTCTCCGCAAAATCAAAAAGGGCTCAACATCGCCGCGAGCTCCAAATTCCCAAATTTGCGAAAACTTCCAGGTATGCTATCACATCATGCTACAATTCATTTTACAAAAAATATACATGCATGAACATCTTGGTTTGCCAAAAAAAAATGCATTGTCATGATGAGCAAAAAAAAAAAAAAAAGAAAAGAAACTTTCTCAAAAAAAAAAGGAGAAAGGAGAAAGAAAAAGAACAAAAAAAAAAAAGAAAAGAAACTTTCTCAAAAAAAAAGAGAGAAAGAAAACAAAAAAAAAGAGAAAAAGGGAGAAAAAGGGGCTGGCCCACAGGCCACGTGGCCGTACGACCAGATCCGTACGGATCTGTCCGTACGGCCCACAAAAAAGAAAAAAAAAACATGTAAAAAAAGAAGAAGAAGAAAGCAAAAAAAAAAAAAAAACGTGTGAAAAAAAAAGAAGCAAACACATGGAAAAAAAAGAAAAGAAAGAAACAAAAAAAAAGAAAGAACTTTTCTTTTCCTACAATGGGGATTTTCTTGAAAAAGGGAACTTACTTGAAGCCATTGAAGGAGAAGAAGAAGAAAAGTCTTGAAGATCTTGAAGAAGAACTCTTGGTCTTGAAGCCCTCTTGGGATTGTTGCAAAAGAAAGCAATAAGAGCAAGAGATCCAACCTCCTCCTTGCTTTTATAGAAGAGAGCAAACCAAAGAAGGAAAGAAGAAAGAGGTAAGTGTTACTAATTAGTAACCTTACCAAAAGAAAGAAATTAGAAATATTCTTTTCCCAAAGAAAGATATCTTGAAGGATTCTCTCCCAAAAAGAAATCAATGAGAGATTTTCTCCTAAAAGATAGGATCAATGAAAGATTCTTTCCCAAAGGAAGATATCTTGAGATATTCTCTCCCAAAATAAAGGGAACATGAGAGATTCTCTCCAAGTAAAGATATTCTTAGATATTCTTTATCCAAAAGAGATATTTTTGGATATTCTTTACAAAAATGACACCATATGAGATCTAAGCCATTTCAAAAGCTTAAGGTCCCATGGGTTAGCCTATATGAGCCAGGTTTGACCACCTAGGCACTTAAAAAAAAATTTCGGCTTTTAGTCAAAGAGAAATCCCTCTTACCAAGAGCTTACAAAAATGGTTACATGCCTCTTTTGAGTTGATTGAACCATACAAAAAAGAATTTCAAGCCCCATGAGCTTCCAAAAATCAAACCATCCAACCTCATCTACCAAATTGAGTCAAAATCTTGAAATTGACATTCCAAAAAAATGCAAACCAAATCCTGGTCCCCTAACTCGCCACATACAGCTTGTTAGGTCACAAGACCAAAACCAAAAACCAAAAACCTGATCCCCTAACTTGCCACATACAGCCTGTTAGGTCACAAGATCAAAACCAAAATTGATCCTCCAACATTCCACATACAGCTTGTTGGGTCACACGGTCAAAACCAAACCCAACCCCCTAACCTGCCACATACAGCCTGTTAGGCCACAAGGTCAAAACCCAAATCTGCATCCCTGATGTCATCTTCAAAACTTCACCTCGAGATGATACGTGATCCCTTTCACTACCATAAAATTCCCCTGGAAGCTCAAAAGGCTACAAATACCAAAAGAAAGACTGCTCAAAAACTCTTGGTCAAGTCACAAGCTCTCCTTCACAAAATCTCTTCGAGGCACATCGACAACAAAAGTTAAGCAACTCATCGCTGCTCCTCGAGGGGGCATTTGTTGACACCAAAAATGTCACTTTGCTTTTTCAAGAGCCAGAAAACTACATGAAGTCGCAACCTGCCATAAATAGGCAATGCTACTTCCAAAAAATCAAATCTTGTCATAATCAAACAAAAATTGTAAGATCCTTCAAGACACCCAAAAGAGGAGTACACAAGAAGTTTCGGGCCATTTCAAAATCATTTGGCCTAACTTTGCTTCTCCGGCAACTGAAAAGGAGCTCCCGGCGGCGAAAGCATCGGAGACACCAAATCTTCGATCAGAGCGATGGATGGTCTCAAAATACATCCAAAAGGCCCCACATCAAGTTCTGAGTCAAACCGACAACGTTTGACCCTACATCAACCCTCGAACAGCTAAATCAAGCCTCTCGGCGGCGAGAACCTCCGAGGCCATCACTCATCAGATAGAGCACATGGACGGCTTCAAAATGCTTACAAAGGGTTACACGTCAAATTTCAGGTCATTTCGACAACATTTGACCAGACTTTGACGCTCGGAAGCCAAATCAGGCCTCTCGGCGGCGAAGCTCCCCGGGACCATGGTTTCCAAGACAGAGCCTATGGATCATCTTAAAATGACTCCAATAGGTTCTCTGTCAAATTTCAAATCAATCGGACATCGGTTGACCGCACATCAAGCCGCGACATCTTCATCGCGACAAAAGCAAGTCTATTAGTGATAGGACCCCAAATAGCTTCAAAACTAAAAAAAAAATCCTATGGTTGGTCTTATTTATTGCTCAGCAGGCTTTACCCCAAATTTCAAGTCATTCCGACATCATTTGACCCAGTTTCAGCTTCTGACGGAAAATCGGCAGCTCTACGCGACAAAGTCTTCGTCTTTCTCAGAAAATTGGAAACTTTGCAAAATAAAATGCAAGGATTCTCATCAGGTTTTCTACAGGGAAATCAGGCCAATAAATGATCAAAAATGTCAAGGAAAAATACAGAAGAAAAAAGAATAAAAAAACAGCAAAAATGGACACAAAACGGGACAAAAGGGGGGACCCGGGGGCCCGGGATCGCTTGGTGGGCCCCGGAAACCCCATTTTTCGTCGTTTTTTTTGCGATTCGAAGCGTCCGGCCTCTGGTATTTTTCAAAATTCATACTTTTGAGACACCAAATCCTCTGACATCTGTCAAAAACACGGGTCAATCATCAAGAGTATCAAAATCAACATTGATCGCCAACCGGTCAACCAAAAAAAGTGTGCTTTCTACCCGATTGATCGAGAAATCGACAGGACAGATGGCACCGACCCGCTGTTGGCAACCAACACCTGAAGTTACATGGTCATCCGATGTCGATCTATATGAAGATCCATCGATGATCATCGCCAGAAGAATCCCAGAAGCGCGGCACGGCCTGCGACTATTCAACTGCTCGGCGACCACTTAGGGGTCGTTTGTCTACACCCATTTACATATGTAAATGGTGAATACGTGTAACATTTACATATCAATCATGTTTGTCTACAATTATTTACGCATCTTGCGTGTAAATCAGATGTGTAAATGGTGTGAAAATGAGCTCATTTTCACACCAAGATTTGAACACCTGTTGAGGTGCGTTTTCAAAGAATACCCGTTATTGGAGGCGGACGGTTTGGTTTTGGGGCATTTCCGTGAAATAGGTTCCAGGTTCGAAACCCCTCCAATGCATTAGAAAAATAATAATAAAAGAGTTCTCAAAGTTTGGGCATTTCCATGAAAGTGGTTTTGGGTTCGAAACCCCCCTCCAACACATTAGAAAAATAATAATAAAAGATGTTTCAAAACGGATTATTTTAAGGGATAAGATTTGTAAGACAAAAAAACATATTAGAAGATTAAAGTAGCTCCAATGATTTTAAGGGACAAAATCTGTAAGACAAAATATATATTGAAAATAAAGATTTTAAGGAACAATCTATAAGATAAACATCTCAATGATTTTTCTATATCAACTTTTAACTAGTTAATTACCTTATTATTTTAGTTTTCTTCCAATATCTCAATGATTTTTCTAAAGTCATTTATTATTGCAATACTTTAAAAATCTTTAAACATGTATATATGAATGTAAAAGAGAAGAAATAATGTATTTTATATAGCATTATGGCATCATTCAAAAATAAATATAATTAGCATAAAGCCTATGAGATGCATGAGTTAAGTTTTATGCAAATTGAATAATGAATTAAGATCAATATTGAATCAAATATTAATTAATAAATATAAATAATAATGCTATTTGCTTAACCATCAAAATATAAATTCATATTTAATTAACCAAACATGTTGGAATGTATTTTTGTGAAGGTGATCACTGATAGAAATGTATTTTTTTGAAAAGCATATTTCATGTTGAAAGACATGCTCTTTTTTAAAGATCTAAAATGCAAATGAAGATTTTGATATAAAATGGATATTTTTTCTCCTTTTTTAAATCATTATATTAAAATTTAAATCGTTTACAAAATCTTTTAATACATTTACATATATCATTGAAACAAATATGGTAAAATAAATCACATAAATAAATGATGTGAAAATAGTGTTATTAGACAAACGTTGTAAAAAAAACGCATGTGTAAACGTTACATACTTAAAATTTGAATATTCATAATTTACATGTGTAAATTGTATTTACATATCCCATGTGTAAAAGACAAACGACCCCTTAATGCGATTAATTAACTAGCTTTACAGTCATTAATCCATTTCTTTGGACGGCCCAATCAGAAGTAAGCATTCGGGAGTTACAAGTCAAGAGATTCATGGCATTTAACCCATGAAACTCCTCCCATCATGGCGATTAAAGACGATTAAATGCCCTCAATCTCCTCGGCCAATCAGAAGCCAAGAAAAAGGAGTTACAAAATAAAGGAATTAAATCCTGTAACTCCTCCCATTATGCGGCTTAATGACAGTAAAAGCCCATAAACCCTCATAAATGGCTACCAAAAAGCCTATAAATAGGACAGCACTCCAAGAAGAACAGACAGCACAGACAGCAGAGAAAACACACAACAGACTGCAGAAAATCCGGAAACTCAGACAGAAAAAGGCATCAAAGAGAGAAAACTCTGCGGAAGTTCTACACTGACCACCGCTACAAGGTGACAAAAGTCCCTTGGGGGGTACCCCCCCCTAAGGTCCTTGCCTTCTCCTTCTGCCTCCAATGGCTTAGACGTGGCTTTTCAGCCCGTCTACTTAGTTTTTTATTGGACATAGGACCTCCTTTGGGTCTTTGCCCTCTAAAACCTGAGGTTATAGCCAAGCCAAGCGAATCAATAGCATCCTCTGTTCTCATCTGCATGGATGATGGCGAAGTCCACATATGGCTTGCGACCGTCAATCTGAATGGGTCCCCCACAATCTCCTGAGAAGTTAGATCCTCCTTTTCTTGCTTTTCATTGTAGTTTGTATTTTTTCAAAAGAGACAAAAATCACAACTCTTGTCTTTCGTTATTGATAAGGATTGTAAATCGGCTATAAACGCCAAAATCGGCTATAAACGCCAAAAATCGACTATAAATGCAAAAAAAAAATCGCCTTTCATGGCAAATCAAGAAAATGTCTCTTTTCTTAAATATATGTGCAATGGAAAACTTAAAAGAAGTTGATTTCCTTTTTACTTGCGAAGGTTGATCTCCGGATCACCACTTGCAATTTCAAGTAAAATAGAAAATCTGGCACACCCACACAAAATAAATGTTGATGCACGCCTTTGCCCCCCGGTTACGAAAGGGTCGGACCCAACGGACTCCCACGTCCGCTGACCTCGGTAGAACCAGGCAGAAGCGCTGTCCATCAACTGGGTGATGGTCTCGCCCTGCTTCATCTTCAGGGCCAATATATCAGCATCGGTCTTGGGGACGACACTGTAGGCCTGAAACTTCTTCAAGAAGGAGAGCTGGAGCTGTCTCCAACTCTAGATAGATATCTCCGGGAGGGCGCAGAACCACTTCAAGGAGAGGTCACCCAGACTGGAGGAGAAGACTTTGCGGTTAAGGTGGCCCTCGTTCCCTCAAATGGACATCCTCTGAGAGAAGTACCGGAGGTGGGCGGCTGGATCTGAGACTCCGTCGTAAGGGACGAACCGCGGGACAGAGAACTTCTTTGGTAGGGGAGTCTCCTCGATATCCAGCGTAAAGGGAGAGACCCCTAGATCGGTGGGGTCGCAAATATCTTGCTGGTCTCGGGCGAGACTAGCCATCTCCAAGTTATGCTGAAGAGCTAGCTTGATACGCTTGTCGAGCCGCTCCTGCTCGTCATCCTTCTCTGGTGACAGTGCTCTTGACTTCCGCTTCGAGTGGCCTTGACTGTGATGGCTATGAGCTCGTCTGTCGCGGCCACGACGACTCCGGCTGTTGCTCGAGCCTTCGTTATGGGCCCGACTGTGCTTTTCGTCCATATAGGCTCTCAAATCCTCGGGGGAGGACTGGACTGCCTTGCTCTGGACGGCTCTCTTCTCGCCTTGGCGCTCGGAGGGCTACCTTAACGAGGTAGCCCCTGCTGCTCTTAGTTACTGCCGGAGCTGACGGATTAACTTCTCTTGCTCCTGGATGAGAGCGTTTCGAGCTGCGATATCCCCTTCGTCAGCAAGGTGTCGTGGACGTTGTGGCTTGCTGACTGCTACGGCCTTGTCCTTCTGGGGACGCTCCTGTCGTCGTTCGTCCCGTCGGGGTGGCGTGACTTCCTTGCCCGGGGACGACTCTGAAACTTGTTATGGGAACGGAACTGGGACGAAGACGCGCGAGTCTAGGCGCTCCTCACCTGCAGACGCGCCAAGCCCCGCTCTGGATCGCCTTTGAGGAGGGGCGTCCGTCAACGGGCCAGGTAGCTGGATGATCGGTCTTGAAGACTCTCCGCCTTTCTTAGCTTTTGGAGGCATGGTATTTGGGAAGGTTGGGATAGTACTTTCCCACAGACAGCGCCAATTGTAAGTGCAAAAATGATGACTCACAAGATTAGAGGTGCCTGATAGGACTTATCCAAATGAAAGAGGAAGATCAGCTGCCTCAAAGCCTGAAAAGGGAAGAGCAAATGGTCAGAAGACCCTGGCCTGAGTGGCGCAAGGCTCTCTGATGCCTAAGTTAGTGTATGAACTGAACTAAGGAAGGAGAGGAAGAAGAGAGGCAGAGTAACAGCTCTCAAGTTTGTATATTGAGTACCTTTGTTGTGGAACGTTGGTCTATTTATAGAGAATTCTACCTGATATCTTAGAGTGGGCCCCTTGATTTGACAAGGAAGCTCTCATTAGCCCACAAAGTAATAAATGCGGGTCCATCACAGCCCACAAAGCATTTATTGCCAGTCTGATCAGCCCACGCTGTATTTATTGCCAGTCCGATCAGCCCACGTTGCATTAAATGCATGTCATGTTGGGCCTGATCGTGTTGAATGACTTTGGCGGTAGATGTCCCATCGGATCCATCCTCTGGCTCTGCTCTGATTTAGGTACAGCCGCTGGATGCCGACTTGTCAGAGATCTAGCGAAGATTGTGGACGGCTGGGATGGCCCATCTGTCTCTCTGGCCCACGCCCCTACTTCGCCATGCGTCTAATGACGTGGCGGGCATGTGGGCGAGAACAGGGTTTCTCTTCATTTCGGCCTCCATCCAGGCTTCTTCCGCCGAGGTCAGGCACATAGCCGAAGTCAACCTTAGTAGCCAGGCTCGGCTATGGCAGCCGAAGTCAGACTGGTTTCGGCTGAGGCCTTCATCCCGGCGCCGAGGTGTGTCTGGATGGCACGTGGACGTGCTAATTGACGTCTTACAGCCGAGATTAGCATAATCCTGGCGTCTTGAAAATCTCCCCACATAGGAACCTTCTAGAGCAGGAATCTGGATCTGTGGCTTTAACCGAGAGAAATCTTGATTAAAGGAGTGGAAATCCACAATGGAGTCCCTGCCCAATGAAAATCCGAACCGTTCAAAATTAACTCCAGCCGCTTATATGGGACATCGTCATTATTATTATTTTGTTTCTCAAATAGTCAATCCAATGGAGGAACAAAATTAGAATTGACATGAAATTTCAAGATACCCCATACACCGGAAATACTTTTTTTTTTATGGTCCGAATTTTAAGAAGTTGGCTCCATGTGGTGATTTACTCTTTTTAACTTAGGATTTCTCTAGATTAAAGCCTACCAGAATCCAGACTCTAGTAGTATATATATGCTTTCATAGTTAGTGGGACCCACTATTCTTTTAGAGTGCAGGAGGGTTTTAGGGAATATTTGTTTGCATGAGGGGAGGAGTGGAGTGAAACAAATTATCAAATCAAGAGAAAAGAAAAGAAGATAGATCAAAATAAAGATACTATATATATATAACAAAACATGGTGAGGACATTTGTTGTTTGTCAAATATAAAGGTAAGAAACTGTGATTTATTCAACCTTAGAACAAGCATTTATTAACATCCAATGGACTTATTTTATTTGTTTAGCTAGAAGTTTAAATCCTTTTAAATCTAGCAGTGCCTATGATCATGAGGCCCACAAATAGACCGTACGTGTGAAAAGCAAGATAGCTCATCTTGCTGCTTTTGCCAATTGAGGATTTAAATCCATTAAGGATCATTTGTCTTTTCATGCATCCGCATGAAAATAGTGTGTGTCTATAACCCCTTCATCCATGGCCCATAAATTTAATGACTTTTTATTAAAGAGTTTTTTTTTTTACCTTCGATCCAACAATTCCAATCCATTTGGATAGGTGAAAACTTGATGGATCTGGTGTACTTAAGGAGGTCCTATATATGTAGATGGTTCGAATGTATCATAAAGTCGGCCCTACTATGTTGTTACTCACTTTAATATGATGTGGGATGAATGCGCATGAATATTTTCATATATATATATATATATTTGTAAAATGGTAATTTCTTAACTGCAAATTAAAATCTACGGATCGAGAACTTATGCATTAAATAATAAATAATAATAAAAACTCTAAATATATATATATTGAGCCATGATCTAATATATGAGCAGACTGGATCTAACCTTCTGCATTCCGCACCTTAATTATGATGAATGGTCTCGCTTGAGATAGGATTTCCACAATTCTCTCTTTTCTGACTCCCAGAGGCGTGAAAGCGATGGGGTCATACCAATAGGCTTGAGTAAAAGCGATTTCTTGCCATCAAGGAATCAATAAGATAATCATTGTACCTAATTGATTGGGTTTCCTAAAACAAATGCAACATACTTTATATATATTAAAGCAATAGGGAGGGAAGCCATAGAGAGTGCCACCTCAGTGGCACAATAGTTCTTCTTTAAAAAAAAAATATAAACAAAAATCATAGAGTGATTTAAGGTGCCATGTCATCACATTCCACTATTTTTTCTCTAAAAGTCTTCCTATCCATATCCTATATCTCCTAAATTCTCTCAATCAATATCTCCAAAAATCTCTCTATTTTGCTACAGTTATTCTCTCTCAATATCATCTATCTTTCATCTTCTCAAAATCGTCATGTTTCTATTTTAATATGTGGGGCCCACCTTTCAACAATTTACACTTATAAATCTTTATTATTATTCTCTTCATATGTAGTAAATTTGATTTAACAACTATAAAATAATTTAAAAACAATAGTTCTCTTCATCTCTTAGTCTCACCCTTGTGATTTTTAATGTATTTGTTCCGTTAGTGAGGTTATCATATAAAAAATGATAAATGAAAATGAAAGTAAGGTAATAGGTAAACTATATGTCTAACCCATTCATCTCTTCTTAAACCTGGAATATGTAATATATGTTATAGTTCGTCTATATGGACCAACTTTTTTGGCCTGATTTATAGCCTAATTCTAGCTGGAGTCCAGCTGGACCTCATGTTTGACCCAATTATCCCAAAACATCCATCCCCTCCACCACGCCATCTCCCCTCATCTTTCCCATCTGCACAGAGCCCATCGCCACCTCTCCTTTCTCGATCATCCTCAAAAGCCAACAACCTGGGGCACTTTGATAGTGGGTCCCACTGATCAAGAGCCAATATCAGTCCCCACCACCAAGGCCGCCCAGGCCATGTCTCGCCCGATGAACATACTAGATCTTGGGTCAAATCATCCAGTGGGTCCCACCATCGCCTGATGCCCAAACTCAACCTAACTCACGCCTCCCAGATTTGAAACAGAGAACCAATCACAGCCTTCTCCAGAAACAGAGAACCAATCCGATGTAGAGAATCAGATCGGACTCTCTGCAAAGCCGATCATGGAATTGATCGCCCTTGCCTTTCGATGTGGATTTGTGCTGGGCTGACATGAATCCACATTAATTTATTGTGCCCTACTACCTTGAGCCTTTTCATAGAATGACTCATGTCCTAGTATCTCCCCACCTCTCCTCTCTCGATCACCTTTACATATTTAAGATGTCAAGTAACGAATACCCCGCCTGAAATTGGAGACCACTGCAAATGACCTAGAGAGGAGAACACATTGCCCATTCAGTTATCTCCCTCGGCCTCGGCCCATCGCGATTCTCTGTCTCTCGCACGCCCACGATTGTCCCTCCCCATCAGCAACTCTCTCCCTCTCTCAGACGTTATAAGATTTTACATGATTAAAGGAAGGGGGAGAGGGTTCTAGGGGCCGCCCTATTGCAGAAAAGAAGATTCAGATCGGAGGATCCAGATTCATGTAGAAGGGCAGTGCCCTGTTGCTGGCTCTGATCAGATCTGATTGGTGGGCCATGACTATTGGACTAAGGTGCTGCAGTTGCAGATCTGGAGGTAGACCACTGATTTTACAGATCTGGAATTGGGCCATGTTAGGGATTTTGTGTTTTGCAATTTGATGGATGCATTATCATTTTAATTATCATTTGAATTTTCACACATGCATTGATTTAGAAATCTTGAAATCTTGATTTTCACATGCATAGTTCTTAAGTATTTTAAAACTTATGGTTCATGCATGTTTTCAATTTAAATCATGGATGCATTTATTTTTGAAGATATTTCATGAATCAAGCTAGCCAATGTTTTTAAAGATTCAAATCATCTTTGGCATTTTATGTTTCATGTTTTTAAAACTCTCTTAGATGATTTAAAATCATGTTTCCAAGTTTGATTCAATGGCCCAAAATTCCCAAAAGAAATAGACTTTGAAATATGCAAAAAATGGGAATTTGTCCCTAGGCCCATGTCAACTTGCAGTGTGCTCGGTTGACCGAGCCCATGGACCCGGTCGACCGAGCACACTGCAGGTTGATCGGGAAAGAGCCGTTGTGCTCTTTTTCAAACAGTCAAGTTTTTTTACCGTTGAAGGGAGGTCGACTGGGCGTTGTATGGGGTTGACCGGGGACACGCTGAAAGTCACTTTTTGACTATAAAAAGGGGTTCATTCCTTGAAAAAAAAAAGAGGAACAATAAGGAACTTTTTAGCCTTCCATGAGGTGTTTAGAGACAAAGGAAAAAGGGGAATGAACTAAGAGAGACCAAGGGGTCATTTGGAAAGCTAAAGCTTGGAATCATGAAGTTAAATATCTAAGTAAGCTTTACTTTTCTTAATCATATGTTATATGCTCTTTTTAAATTGTTGGTAAATGAATCTTAGCATTGTTAGTGCCACATTCCTATGAGCACTTGTTTTTGTATTGTCAATATCGTGTCGAAGAATCCAAGACCTTGTCTCTCAGAATTCCTTAAGGAAGATCAAGTTTGAAGGCAGAAGATCAAGTCTTGGAAGGCCCGGATTCATAAAGGAAGACGTCCATATTGTGCCAACCTATTCAGGTAAATGGGACTCCAAACCAACCAAGACATGGCCCTAAAAACCCTTAATTTAATGGCTTATTTAATAGGGTTTTAGAGATTGTTTTTCAGCTTTTTCAAGACTCAAAACAGGCCTCAGAAGTCGGTTAACCGCCATGGTTTTCGGTCACCTCGCGGTTACTTTTCCAGAGAGCAAAAACTCTCTTAAAATGGTTTTTCGGTTACCTCGCGGTTACCTCGTGACTAGCCGTTTGAACAGTAACACCACTATTCACTATTCACTGTTCACTAGCCGTTCACTATTCACTGTTCACTGTTCACTAGCCGTTTGAACAGTAACTTCACTATTCACTGTTCACTGTTCACTAGCCGTTTGAACAGTAACACTGTTCATTGTTCACTAGCCGTTTGAACAGTAACACTGTTCACTGTTCACTAGCCGTTTTATGACCGTTGGAAAACTTTCTATAAATAGAAAAGCACCCCAAATCATCCCTAAGGCTTGGAAAATCATTCCCAAGGCCTCCAAGATCATGAGAGCTCATGTCCTAACCTTTGTGTATCATATTAGAGCTTTCATAGATCATTCCATACACACTATGAGCTTGGTTTGTCAAATCTAAGAGCTTCATTAGCTTAAGGAAAGTGTGATGTGTGGAGACAATATTGCCTAGGGAAGAACTTGAGCTATCATAGTTTATTATCCAAATCCCTAGACCAAAGACCTCTTCCCTTGACTGAGCACAACACTGGAGCATCATCATCAACATCAAGGAAGCATTGCTAGAGGCATCAAAGCTTGGAGCTGCGGTAACAAGTTTCGAAGAGCATCCTCCGGCCTTCGTCAAAGAGGCAAGTGGCAACCTCCAGACTTTGTCAAAAAGAGGCAAGTGTTCTTCGCCCTCCATTCAAATTATATCTTTGTGATAGTGGATTGTTTCTGCGTGATTCAACCACTTTAAAAATTGTGATAGTGGATTGTTTCTGTGTGATTCAACCACTCTAAAAGTTGTGTGTGGGGAGTAGATCTTTGTGATCGAACCTTGTGAACAAAAATGGGGAGTAGATCTGTGTGGTCGAACCTCGTGAACAAAATTTATTTAGAATCAGTACTTGTGTAGTTTGATTCTTCATAGTGGAACCAGGGGACTGTGTGACCCTTGAGAGTGGATGCAGGTCTGTGTGACTGAACCACTATAAATCCCTTGATTCAATTTCTCTATCTCTATCTCTTGTGCTTGATTTATATATCTATATGTTGTGGAGAATGATATGAATGATATTTAGTTTAATTGACACACATCCACTTGTGCGAAAACAATATTGATCATATTGGTAAATCAAATCTTGTTTCGCACACACTCTTTAACAAATATTCATTTGAGCACATTGATATAAATCATTAGTGAATTTGTGAAGAGTGTTGTACTCACACTTGTGCTTACTAATATAAAACTAATTGTCTTATCTTTGATTGTTTAAGCACTCATACATTGAACACATATTCCGCATAAGTTGTATTCTTATTTGTGTTCATTATGTTCTTGTTCCTAGTTGGGATTAAAATTGAACTAAGATGTTTTAATTGGGAAAAGAATTCCATTAGTCCTATTCACCCCCCCTCTAGGACACTTTCATTGGCCCTAGCTTCTACTTTCAAGCATGATAACTATGATGTGCTGAATCCATTACTTCATTTAATCTTTGATTCAAGTTGGATTGGATTTTTCACCTTGATTCAAACCAAGTTTGTTTTAAAGTTTCATAAATCATGCTTTGCCAAAATCTTTGATTTCTTTTGTAGCATGATTCATTTATTTGGTTGATTCTTTATTTGTTGTTTTTCAATCTCACTAGAACTATAGTTAAATTAGTTTGTTTTTGAAAACAACAATGCAGATGCATGACATGTAGAATTAAATAGTTTCTTCATATCATCAACAAGTTAGTATTTATACATGTGATTAGCATTTCACTTCAATCAAATCTTTTTATGTGCCTTAAACTTTTAAATGCTTTAAGCATAAATTGATTGAGCTTACTTTTTAAACTTGATTGAAGTTTCTACACACACATCATGAGCATACATCTTTGCATTCATATAGTGTTTGTGTGAGTTAAATTCTCAATTTCATAACAGCCTAATTTAGAGGCTTTGTACTTGAGCTTTAATTGTATCTCTTCTAGTGTTTGTGTAGACATTACTTTGAGAGATAAATTTCTTGTTATAAAGGTTATTGCTTAGCCTAAGAAATACATAGTGTAAAGGTTATTGCTTAGCCTAGAAAAGCACATTGTAAGGTTATTGCTTCGCCTAGAAAAGTACATTGTTAGATGTTATTGCTTAGCCTATTAAAAAAACATAGATAATGGAAATCCGGTGGAGTGTAGAAACACAAGCCCGTAGTGGATGTAGGCATTGAGGACGAAGCACTATAAACTCTTGTGTTGTGGTGATTCTTGTGTGGTGTTTGATTTATTTAGCTTCCGCATTCAGTTTTTTAATCATCACTAGTGGCTAGTTAATTTAAAGAAGTTTAAAATTGGTCATTTTGGTCAGGCTCACCCTATTCAGCCCGCCTCTAGGGTAAGGATCCCGGACTTTTAAGCCATTGATTTGCCGATCAGAGGTGATCAGTTGTGCTGCTACTGTAAAGGGGTCTTGTTGCCGATCAGAGTTGTAGAAGAAGACCGGAATTGCAGAGAAGCAGTGGTGATGCAATTTGAAGAAGAAAAGCCCTCTGGGTTTGTTGGTGTTGAGATGAGAGATCTACTGGAAAAGGTGTGGGAGATTTGTCATTGTCATTTGCAGATCTCTGCAAAATGCCATTGCCCAAGTTGTTGCAGCTCCGGCGGCGGAGGTAGAGTCACAGAGATGTGGGCAGAAAGTGGATCTGGAATGGGACGGGGAAGACTTTGGAAGAGACGAAGGGCTCTGGTGTTTGGTGATTGGAAACTCAGACTAAGGGCTCTGGTGTTTGGTGATTGGAAACTCAGTTGGCATTTTAGACTGAAATATGAGGTCAAACATGAGATTAGGCTCCAAATCAGGCCAAAAAAGTCAAGCCAAATAGAATTTTTGTATCAGCCCTGCTACAGGCACCGATGGGGAGCCCGGGCTGTGGCCAGGCTCCCCATGGGTGTCGTTGGATCCCGGGAGCACCTGGGATCCAACGGCACCCATGGGGAGCCGGGCCACAGCCCGGGCTCCCCATCGGTGCAAGGAGACTTTCTCTTTTTGTATATGTTAATACTATATCTTTCAATTTTAATGTACGCACAATATCATTTTCCACAATGCTCCCGATCTCCATCACCACCCCCCCTCGTCCTCTCCCCTGATTCGCCGCCTCCTCCAGCATAATCGCCTTAGCCAAGAGCTCCCATCTCAGTTGCAGAGGTCCTTGGCATCCTCCAAACAGAACCCCTCTCATCGGCTCCCCTCTTCAGCCACCTCTCATCAGCTCAAATTCAAAAGCTCAAAGCCCTAATACATCAGCTTGGTCCTGATGGCATGGAATCCTAGAGTGCTCAGGTTAAATCTAATTCCCCCTAGATCTTATGCCTCCCTCCTCTCCCAACCCCTTATTTCTCTTCCAAAATCCATGCCACCTACTTCCTGGATCGATGGCAGCGCTCTGTCAAAATTCCTCAAGAAATTATCCCCTCAAGCAAGGAGTCTTTCTCCTTTGTAGCTATTGGGCGATTTGAAGGGAAAAGGCCTTCATTGGAGTGGGTTGAGCATCTCTCCACTCAATCCTAGAATCTGCCCATCAGATGTCTTATATCCCTAACGGATCAGGATATTTCCTCTTCAAATTTCATTGCCCTCAAGTAAGAGATTCTCTCCTATCTTCTTCCCCTCTCCCCCTAGCACATAGAAAGCTTCATCTTCTTCCTTGGTCTCCAGGAATGGAACCCTTCTCTTGGCCGACCCAATCCTCAGTCTGGATAAGGCTCAAAGGCATGCCTTTTCACTGCTGGAGTCAACACATTCTATTTTGAATAGGTAACTCAATTGGAATTCCAATTATGGTGGATGAGATCACTGCATCTCAGAGATTTCTCTCTTATGCTAGGATATGTATAAACCTTGATCTCAACAAACCAAAACCCAAAAGTGTAATGGTTGATCTTGTTAGGGATTTTGTGTATTGCAATTTGATGGATGCATTATCTTTTTAGCATCTCATGAATTTTCACACATGCATTGAGTTAAAAACCTTGAAATCTGATTTTCTACATGCATTGTTTTTAAATATTGTAAATCTTAGTTTGTGCATGTTTTGGATTTAAATCTTGGATGCATTTGTTTTTGAAAAGATCTTAAATCAAGCTAGCTTATGCTTTAAAGTTTCAAATATTATTTGGCTTTTAATGTTTCATGATTTTAAAAGCACTTAGATGATTTAATAACATGTTTCCAAGCTTGGTTTAATGGCCCAAAAATCCCCACAAGAAAATACTTTGAAATATGTAAAGTTGGGATTTTTGTCTAGAGCTGTCGGTCAACCGACGTCAAGCAGTCGGTCAACCAACAGTGGAACCGAGACCAACCAAGAGGCTCCATCGGTTCCAAAAACAGACAGCTACATTTTCAATATTTTTGTGCTATCGGTTCAGCCGTCGGTTCCATGTCGGTCAACCGACAAATGAGGGTCAACCGATAGATGTATAACGGTCAGAAAACTTTCGAAAACATGACCGTTGCCTAGTGACCGTTGAGGTGTCGGTCGACCGACACCTACCTGTCGGTCGACCGACAGGTATCCGTTGGCAGCTTTTTTCTATAAAAGCAAGCTCATTCCTTTGACCAAAGATGATGATTTTTAAGCCATTCTTGAAGAGCTTTGAGGCCAAAGAAAGGGGAAGAGCTAAAGAAGGCTAATGGGTCATTAGAAAAAGCTAAAGCTTGGATTAATGAAGTTAAACCTCCAAGTAAGCTTTGCCTTTTATTAATCATATATTTTATGCTTTGTCTAAACTATTGGTAAATGTTTTTAAACATATTAACTATGATGTGTTGAATCCTCTACTTTCTTTAATCTTTGATTTTATATCATAGGATTCTTCACTTAGATTCAAACAAAGTTTTGTTTTAAAACTTTACAAATCATGTTTTATGAAAATCTTTGATTTCCTCTTTAGCATGATTCTATTTCTTGTTTGAATCTTCCTTGTTGTTTTCATTCATTTAAACCTTAGTTAAATTAGTTTTTGAAAACAACATTGCACATGCATCACTTGATTAGTCTTAATCATTTTCATACAACTTGTGATATTTAGATTTTCATATCATTCACAAGTTTGTATTTGTTCAAGTGATTTGCATTTGACTTCAATCATATCTTCTATGTGCTTTAACCTTTGAAATGCTTTAAGCATAAAATTCATTCGACTTAATTTTATCTTGATTGAAGTTCTACACACACACACTTCATGAGCATTCATCTTTGCATTACTTAGAGTGTTGTGTGAGTTAGCTTTTCATTTTCATATTCGCCTATTTAGAGGCAATTTTATTTAAGCTTAATTGTAATCTCTTAGAGTGTTTTGTGAAAACACTTTCTTTAGAGAATTTATTTGATTGTAAGGTTATTGCTTAGCCATTGAAAAGCATCTTGTATAGGTTGTTGTTTAGCCTAGAAAAACAACATTGTAAGGTTATTGCTTATCCTTGGAAAGCAAATTGTAGAGGTTATTGCTTAGCCTTTTGAAAAGCATAATAGTGGAAATCCGGTAGGGTGTTGGATACACAAGCCGGTAGTGGATGTAGGCATTGAGGCCGAACCACTATAAATCCTTGTGTAGTGGTGATTGTTTTGTGGTGATTATTTTGTTTAAGCTTTCGCATATTGTATGTTAATCATCACATTGACTAGTTTATTTTAAAGAAATTAAAATTGGCCATAATTAGTCATTAAGTGTAGATCACCCTATTCACCCCCCCCCCCCCCCCCCCCCCCCCCTCTAGGGTTAGGATCCCCAGGACTTTCAATTGGTATCAGAGCAAGGTTACTCCATTTAGGGCTTAAACACCCGGAGTTGATCCTCTCTATCTAGATCAAAACCCTAGTGTTGCTTTTCTATGAAAATCATTAGAATGGATTCCACTATGATAGACCTTGTAGATTCTTGTGTAGATTCCTCTAGACCCCTTCTTCTTCCATCTATTGGAGATTCTAACATTAAAATTAATGAATCTATATTTAATTTAAAAGAAGAAGAATATGATGAAAATGAAGCTTATGAGGAATTGTACACATGGTCCTTAGAGCTTTCTAAGAAGAATAAAAGATTAAAAGAAGAATCTAAAAGGCTAAACCAAGAATTAGTCTCTTCTAAAAATGAACTTAAAGAAAAAGATGAATTAATAAATTGTATAGAATCTAAGTTCATGATCTCTTTACATAATCTATCTAATATTAAAGATGACATAAGAGAATCAAAGATAGATTGTGATAATCTTAATAAGGAAAATTCAAAACTAAGAGATCAATTAAAAAGGCAAGATGAAAACATTAACAATTTAGAATCCAAGTTAACCATTTCTATGAAAAATTTATCTAATGCACAAATTAAGATAAAAACTCTAGAACTTGGATCTAATGCTATAAATGAAGTTAAATTTGAATTAAAACTTGCCCATGAAGAGCTAAACAAATTTAAGGGAATTGAACATGAACTAACAAAAGTTAAACTTGAAAATTCAACCCTTAAAAACCAAGTCACTCAACTTGAAACCTACAAACATAAATATGAGTGCAAATTTACCCATAGTGAAGAAAGATTTGAAAAGTTATTGAAATTGGGTAAATCTAAAAGAGATAGGACGGGTCTTGGTTTTGATAGGAATATTTCTCATGACCCTAAGTTCACCAACAAATTTGTTAAAGGTGAGTCCTCTTTCTCTAGCACTCACACTTCTTTGCCATTGACTAAATGTAATTATTGTGGCATTGGAGGACATTTTAGGTTTAAGTGCAAATTAAGAAGAAGCAATGTGTCTAAATCCATATTTGAACCTAAAAAGGTAAAATCAAATAATATGATGATTAAGACACTAAAAATCAAGGAAGACTCCAAGAAGAATAAACAAGTAAAACCTATTAAAAAGGAGTCTCCTAAAATAGATTCTAAAAAGTTTAAACAAGTGATGTTGGTCATGTTGCATTTGCATTTTGTTCTTTCTTAGTTACATTTTATTAAAATGCATTTGTTTCTTTTTAATCAATTGATTTTGTTTTCATGTACTTCTCTAGTTATATATCATGGTTTTCAAAATTAATTGATTATATTTTCATCATGTTAGATTTGCTTTTTGATCCCATTAAGTTATATCACTTGTATTGCATTTCTACATGTTCAATTTGTATGAGCCCTTGTAGTTATATTCTTTGGAATACAAATTGAAAAATGTTTTATCTTCATTTTCATACTCATTTTGTCCATTGTTGGATTTTGTTTATGATTTGAAGATTGTTTGAATGGAATTGCTTTAAAACTTCATTAGTTATATTCTTCAAAGCATGTTCCATGTTGTCATTTCCTTTTGTATTTGATTATGCCATTTCAAATGGAAATGAATGTTGTTTTAAGCTATTTGCATCTTTGCTCATTTAGTTACATTCTTTATGCAAATGCTTATTTGTTCCATGTATGGTTGTGCTCTTTAATTATTTTTGTAGTTACCATACTAGAACCCAAAAATCCATCCTCTTGCTTTCTAGTTTTAATTTGACTTGGATGGTTATGATGTTGATTCACGTGTATTTTTCTTATTGATATTATTCATTATACATGTTTCAACTTCATAGTAGTGTGCTTGATCATATGAACCTCCTTGAAATCCATTCCTTGTATCTCATAGTTATATCTTTGATGGATTTCTTAGATGTTGAATTCTTATGATCTTGACACTTTGGAAATTGCATGTTCTACTAAGTTATATCTTTTATGCAATTTCTCTTGTTCATCACTATGCTCATTAGTTATATTATTCTAAGTGATGAATATCATTTTATGATGCTTGTTGGAATTTTGTGTTTGTCACATGCTTGCTCTTAATCATGCTTCATGTTCAATTGGTAATCAATTGGTATCATTTTCAATTAGAATCTATATCCAATTGGTATCATATCTTGAGTTTGTGACAGACCTTCTGTACATAGGACTGAACTTGATAGTTATATGTCTTTTGTTCCATGTCACATTCCATTAGCATCATAATCTTCATGATTGCCACCTTTCATGCTCATATAAGTAAAACTCATGACCACCATGTTTATGTGTTCATAATCTTGGTTGGTTAATGGTGAGGTTAGGCTTCATGATTGAACTTCATTTCAGTCATCTTGTGCATGATAGTTATATCCAATGATTGTATGAAATGAATTCAAAACTTTCATAGCATAATGATTTTCATAGTTAAATTGTTTGATGCTATGCTTAGTATATCCTTTTGACCTTGCTCTTAAATTATCCTATAGCTTATCCGTCAATTGGTACATCTTTATATTGGTAATTTGATCAATTTGTACTTTAATAGTCAATTATCATTATCATTTGGTATCTAATTCTTCTCTTGAAGTTAACCCTCAATTGATTAAACCATCTTCTTCTTGTACCTATTAGTTAAATCCTTGTCAAAAGTTTGACAAAAGAAGAGTATGGATTGAGGGGGAGTAAACCTTCTAAGGAAGCATTAGAGTTGATCAAATTCACCCTTATATTGGCTCTGTACCCTTATAAGCTTACTACCCATGCATGATAACCTGTTATGTATTTCATTTTCAATTACTTATGTTAACAGGTGCTACTGAAAGGTATTTTCCTTGTTTCATGTGTGTAGGTACCCCTCCTCAATTGATACCTTTGCAATTTAATGTCAAAGGGGGAGATAATTAAGGGGGAGCAATTTGAGAGAATAAGGGGAAGAGAGTGCTCAAGTTGCTAAAGGGAGAGATGTGCAATTCAATGTCAAAGGGGGAGAGACATTGTATGATCTTCTACCCAAAACGAGAGAATGCATTGGAGAGAATGCATGGTCATAGGGGGAGAAGATGATAGAAGAAAGAGCTTGGGAGCTAAAGAAGATGCTTGGTCTAAAGAAAGGAAGTTGAAGAGAAAGCTTGAAGATTGATCAAGCTCCAAGCATCAAGGAGAAAGAAGAATGAAGTTAGAGCCCAAGCTGAATGAAGAAGCATCCAAAGAGATTTCAAGGATTGTCCAGCCAAGGAGGAGCTGAAGACTATGTGTGGAAATTTAGTGTTGAGCAAGGTTTGCCAACATATTAAAGGTTTGCCATCAAATTGCAAAGGGGGAGATTGTTAGGGATTTTGTGTATTGCAATTTGATGGATGCATTATCTTTTTAGCATCTCATGAATTTTCACACATGCATTGAGTTAAAAACCTTGAAATCTAATTTTCTACATGCATTGTTTTTAAATATTGTAAATCTTAGTTTGTGCATGTTTTGGATTTAAATCTTGGATGCATTTGTTTTTGAAAAGATCTTAAATCAAGCTAGCTTATGCTTTAAAGTTTCAAATATTATTTGGCTTTTAATGTTTCATGATTTTAAAAGCACTTAGATGATTTAAAATCATGTTTCCAAGCTTGGTTTAATGGCCCAAAAATCCCCACAAGAAAATACTTTGAAATATGTAAAGTTGGGATTTTTGTCTAGAGCTGTCGGTCAACCGACGTCAAGCAGTCGGTCAACCAACAGTGGAACCGAGACCAACCAAGAGGCTCCATCGGTTCGAAAAACAGACAGCTACATTTTCAACATTTTTGTGCTGTCGGTTCAGCCGTCGATTCCATGTCGGTCAACCGACAAATGAGTGTCAACCGATAGATGTATAACGGTCAGAAAACTTTCAAAAACATGACCGTTGCCTAGTGACCGTTGAGGTGTCGGTCGACCGACACCTAACTGTCGGTCGACCGACAGGTATCCGTTGGCAGCTTTTTTCTATAAAAGCAAGCTCATTCCTTTGGCCAAAGATGATGATTTTTAAGCCATTCTTGAAGAGCTTTGAGGCCAAAGAAAGAGGAAGAGCTAAAGAAGGCTAATGGGTCATTAGGAAAAGCTAAAGCTTGGATTAATGAAGTTAAACCACCAAGTAAGCTTTGCCTTTTATTAATCATATGTTTTATGCTTTGTCTAAACTATTGGTAAATATTTTTAAGCATACTAACTATGATGTGTTGAATCCTCTACTTTCTTTAATCTTTGATTTTATATCATAGGATTCTTCACTTAGATTCAAACAAAGTTTTGTTTTAAAACTTTACAAATCATGTTTTATGAAAATCTTTGATTTCCTCTTTAGCATGATTCTATTTCTTGTTTGAATCTTCCTTGTTGTTTTCATTCATTTAAACCTTACTTAAATTAGTTTTTGAAAACAACATTGCACATGCATCACTTGATTAGTCTTAATCATTCTCATACAACTTGTGATATTTAGATTTTCATATCATTCACAAGTTTGTATTTGTTCAAGTGATTTGCATTTGACTTCAATCATATCTTCTATGTGCTTTAACCTTTGAAATGCTTTAAGCATAAAATTCATTGGACTTAATTTTATCTTGATTGAAGTTCTACACACACACACTTCACGAGCATTCATCTTTGCATTACTTAGAGTGTTGTGTGAGTTAGCTTTTCATTTTCATATTCGCCTATTTAGAGGCAATTTTATTTAAGCTTAATTGTAATCTCTTAGAGTGTTTTGTGAAAACACTTTCTTTAGAGAATTTATTTGATTGTAAGGTTATTGCTTAGTGTAAGACCCCGACCCGAGAGACCTCGTTTAGAGTTGTTTAAGTTGTGTTTTAGTTCTAGTGTGTTTAGTGGTTTTTGGATTAGTTGGGGATTAGAATAGCTTTTATGATAGCTTTGGGGTATTTGGAGAGCCTTTTTATTTGTGGGACCCTTTGGGGGTTCTTGTCACGAATTGTGTGAGATTGGGGGTTTACCGATGATTTCCAAGAATCGTGTTTTTAAACCCATTGGATTTATCTTGTTAATCCCTACAATTTTCATGTTGACATCGTTTTCATTCAAGGACCTTAAACCCGATTTTTCACTAATTGAGGGCAAAATGGTCTTTTTACCCAAAATCTGGACACCGATTTCAATGTCACCAAAATGTGCAAAATATATACTTTTTGGAAACTAGAAATTTTGCCGATCAACTTTGTCTTCTTCGCCGAATTCGTTTGAAGCCCCGAGAACCATGTTTTGAGCCCGAGAATTTCTTTAAGTTGTGGGCCCCATCCTCACTTACTATATATAGAAAGTTTCTTCTTCTTTTCTTCCCATTTCTGGCAAAAACCCTAGAGGAGGAGAGAAATCCCAGCCCTAAGGGTTTTCCCTTACCTTTTCTTGCCTCTTCATCTTCAATCACCCACTAAGCTAGTGCTAATGGAAGGTTAGAGACTATAATCTTCTTCCTCATCTCAAGGCCTTCGTCTTGACACCATTTTTGAAGAAAACCGCCCACTCCAAAACTTGCTTTGGACAACACCTTGCTTTTTGAGGAACTTCCTTGTAAGTGATTTTCTTAAAAGTTTTATAATCTTGTTTGTTTAGCCCTAGGGTAACTCTATTTCAGTTATTGGAGAATTTCGTCTTGTTTTATTTGGATTTTGATAATCTAGGGTTTGGATTTGGGGGTTTTGTGTATAGGTGTTTGATTGGGGATCTAAGAGGTGATTAGAGCTCAATTTGAATTGCAATTGGACCCAAGGCAAGTGGATGAAATGATTCTCATGTGTTTTATCATGTTTTATGAAAATTCTTGAATTGTCTCCATTAATGGTTTTAATGATTTATCATGTTTGATGGTTTAGTCTTATTGATTTTGAATGATGATTTGATGTGATAATGAGGTCAAGGAATAGCCCAATTGTTTGTGAAAATATGTATGGAAGAAGGGGAAAGAAAGGAAATGGATTGGAGTTGGACAAGGGAAGAATTCAATCAAATGGGTTGAAATTCGCTACAGGACCGATCGATCGCCCATCAGGTCCGATCGATCGGACTGTAAATAACTGAGAGGGTTCTCAGGACCGATCGATCGCCCATCAGGTCCGATCGATCGGACTGTAAATAACTGAGAGGGTCTTCAGGACCGATCGATCGCCCTTCAGGTCCGATCGATCGGACTGAAACGAGATGAACTGTAATTAAGAGAGTTGTGGGACTATTTTTCCAGATTCATTCCAAGCCCATACTCAAGTCCAATTCAGCTCTATCCCTTATCTTATTGATTGAAGACATTGAACCTGTATTGATGCATTTAAACCCATGAAAGATTGGGGTAAATTGTGAGGGGCTGTAGTGTGGAAGTATCATTTGGAGCCCCAATGTTATTCAAGGATGGGTAAGGTGTTGTATGAAGTCCGAAGGAAGGAGGAAACCTCATCAGGGAGATTCCATGAGATTGTATAGATTGACCAATGTGGATAAGGACCCGGAATGTCCCTAACTCTTAAAGAGTACCAAAATTTCATCATAACTGACATACGGGACCCTATTCACACTGATTCAATTCTAGAAACTCCATTGTTAGCCTATAAAGGTGGGAAAACTATTTGTATTCGATTTTCAACTAAACTCCTATTTTGGGATTTCAAACCAACTTGATATGACTAGACTGTTACAAGAGTACTAAAAGTGATGTGTTTAGCTTTTGCTAACTTGTATATGGCGACTTGAGATGGATGTGTATTTGTGCCTATGGCACCCCGTTTCTTACTGTGCATATGATTTGATTTATCGTATTTGACCTATGAGTCGGCACCACTGAGCTTGGACGACCTCGTCGGTTTGATCCTCCGACTTGGGGTTCCTTCCCCTCCTGATAGCCAGCTGCAGTCTGGAATATGCATAGTTTACCCGGTTCGCTACCGTGGTCCCACAGAGTATATATATATGTATAGTATAGTATTTATCGTTGTTCCTCCTCACCTCGTGTGACTGAGGCCAATGATCCTGTTAGGGTATATGCTCTCTTCACTTCGGTGAAGGGAGGATCTAGCTTGTGGGGTTGCCATCTTGACAGTTTCCAAATCCTTGTTACCTTACATGATTTATTGCATATGTACTTCTTTTGAAATGATACATTGTCTTTTATAAAGTTCATTGGTTATCCATAAGTTTTCTTAACTCTTGCATAGTATCATTGTTTTATTATCGTTATATCTTTTCACCCACCTGCCAGACCGTCGTGTCTGATCCATTTATTTTGGTACTCAGGTCCCGAGCTCTTTGCCATTGAGGAGGAGCCAGAGGAGGCGGTCGGTGGACCGCAGCGTGTGATTGAGTGGCAAGCTGATGATGTCATGTAGACATTTGGCTTTGCCTTGAGGACGTTACACTTTGGGAACTTGATATCTTTGTTTTAGATTTCTTTGGGTTGTACGGTCTTTGTTGACCGTTATTTTGGGGTTTTAATTAACTGATACTTTGTAAACATACTTGAATTTACTTTGGGGAAAATGCTTATGATCATTGCTCATCCTGATACCTCATCATTTAACCATAGATTTGTCTTGTTTATGAGATTGAATAGTACTCATATGATTTGCTGCACGCTTCCGTAATCTTAAAAATATATTGGATATGGTTACATGTGAGATGATGTGTACAGATAATCCTCACCGCGGAACCCTGTGGGAAATCACGTGCACGGATAAATGTTCTTTTAACTCCGTGTGCGTTTTAGCCAAAGAGATGCACGTGGCGCGGCATCAACCCACCGTCCCGACTTCCCGGACTCGGATCCTTTCCCCTTTCGGTCCGGGGTCGCGACAGGACTGGTATCAGAGCGGGACATGTTTCAGGCAATTAAAAGAAACTAGAAATCTTAAGTACGTGGCGAGGATCCGTTAGATAGAATCGTGTGAGCAATGTGTGACCACCCTGTACTTGGTTTATATGTGCTAACAAATTATTTTGCAGCGTTATGCCACCTCGCAAAAGAACAGCAAACAGTAATCACATTGCCAGTAACAGTGAGAGTGCAGGGCTTAGTACAGAGGAACTTCAGGACAACAATATGCAGAATCGATTCCAGCAGATGATGCAAGCTATGCTAGACCAACAACGACAAGCAAATGAAAATCAGGCTAGACTCCAAGCACAAGCTCATGAGACACAGACCAGATTGCAAGAACAGATGCTTAAGAAAGATGAGGATCATGCTAGGGAGATAGCTCAAATGCAGGCACAGTTGTTGGGGATATTAGAGAGGAGACCGGAACCAATCCCAGTTGCACCACCTGGTCCGGTAAACATTAGAGGGAATGATCCTAATGTATTGTATAAGCGGTTTAGGAAGAGAGGACCGAAAGAATTTTTGGGGACTGAGGACCCAATGGCAGCAGATGATTGGCTTGAGCACACCGAAAACATATTCGAGATATTCATATGTACCGGTGTGGAACGTGTTCAGCTTGCAGCCTCTATGTTTGTGGGTTTAGCAGATATTTGGTGGAAGACCGTCAGGGCAGAATATAGGGAAATGGCTGATGCAGAAGCTTGGGTTAACTTCAAGAGACAGTTTGGAGAGAAATACGTACCTGCACATGTCAAGAGACAAAAGGCAGCAGAATTTCAACAACTTGTGCAAGGGAACATGACAGTCCTCGAATACCTTACCAAATTCGAGAGATTGTCAAGGTATGCTCCAGAACTGATAGACACTGTTGAGAAGAAGATAACCAAGTTCCTTGAGGGACTTCACCCGATTATTGAGAGGGATGCTACCGGGGTTGTACCACCCGTTACCTTTGAAGAAGCTGTCAAGAGAGCATACAAATTTGAGAACTTTCACAACAAGATTGTCAAGAACCAAGGGAAGGGTCAAGGCCAGCAGCAGAACTATCAACAAAGAAACAATCAGAATAAGAGGCCAAGACAAGAGCAAAATGTGCAAAATCAAGGAGCTTGTGTTCATTGTGGGAGACATCATGGGAATGCCCAATGTCGTTCTATCACGGGGGCATGTTTTAGATGTGGTTCGATGGACCACCAGATGAGGGAATGCCCAAGGCAGAATAGACAGCAACAGGAGGTACAGCGTCAGGCACCACCTCAGAATGCATTGGTAGTTCAGAATCAAGCAAGGCCACTACAACAACAGGCACCTCAGCAACAGTTTAGGCCACCACAACAACAGCAACAACAGGCCCGTCAGCAAGGGCAGAATCAAAATCAGAATCAGCGTCCTCAGAATCAGAATAGGAATGCACCACAAGGCAGGCAACAGCAAGGGCAGAACAGGCCACCACAAAGGGCACAACTCTATGCTGTCAATAGAGCTGATGTGGAGGCTGAAGGCAATGTAGTGGAAGGTACACTTCTCGTCTGTGGTTTTGATGCTAAGGTTTTGTTTGACCCTGGCTCTACTCACTCATTCCTATCTCCAAAATTTGCTATGTTGATTGATATGCATGCTAGAGAGTTGAGTTTCATTTTGACTGTGACTACCCCTTTAGGTAAGGAAGTTGTTTGTAGAACTTTTTACCCTAGTTGTCCAGTCATGATAGGAGAAGTAGTATTACCGGCAGATCTCATTTTATTAGAGATGCAGGATTTTGATGTCATCCTAGGGATGGATTGGTTAGCAGGATACCATGCTACTATGGATTGCTTCCATAAGACCCTAACTTTTAAGTTAGAGGAGACCCAAGAAGGGGTGTTGTTTCAGGGAGAGAGGAGTAATTCTGGTGCAGGGTTTATTTCAGCGTTGAAGGCTGATAGACTTCTAAAAAGTGGTTGTGAGGGTTATATGGCGTTTATCACGGAGGATAAACGGTCCCAAGGGGTGGAGGAGATCCCAATTGTTTGTGAATTTCCGGATGTTTTCCCGGAGGAGATACCAGGATTGCCACCCATTAGAGAGATAGACTTCACTATTGAGTTGTTACCCGGGACCGCTCCGATATCTATCGCACCCTACAAAATGGCCCCGGCAGAATTGGGAGAGTTGAAGATGCAATTGCAAGAACTTTTGAACAAAGGTTTCGTGAGACCTAGTGTGTCACCGTGGGGAGCACCAGTTTTGTTTGTGAAGAAGAAGGATGGTTCCATGAGAATGTGTATTGACTATAGAAGATTGAACCAAGTGACCATCAAAAACAAATATCCATTGCCAAGGATAGATGAATTGTTTGATCAGTTGCAAGGAGCTGCTTACTTTTCGAAGATTGATTTGAGGTCAGGCTACCATCAGTTGAGGGTTAGAGATTCAGATGTGCCAAAAACAGCCTTCCGGACAAGATATGGACACTATGAATTTCTAGTGATGCCATTTGGTTTGACTAATGCACCGGCAGTTTTCATGGCATTGATGAACAAAATATTTGCGGAGTACTTGGATCAGTTTACAGTGGTGTTTATTGATGATATTTTAGTGTATTCCAAGACCAAAGGAGAGCACGAAGAACATTTGAGGATAGCACTCCAGCTTTTGAGGGAGAATCAGTTGTTTGCAAAACTTAGTAAGTGTGAATTTTGGTTGGACTAAGTCACATTTTTGGGTCATATCATCTCCAAAGAAGGATTATCAGTGGACCCGTCCAAGATTGAGGCAGTCATGAATTGGGATAGACCGAAGAATGCATCAGAAATCAGGAGTTTTCTTGGATTGGCAGGGTATTATCGGAGGTTTGTGCAAGGATTTTCGTCGATTGCGTCACCTTTGACGAAGTTGACAAGGAAGAATGCACCATATGTTTGGACAGACAAGTGTGAAGCTAGTTTCCAAGAGCTGAAGAAGAGATTGACTACGGCTCCAGTCCTTACTTTGCCATCTGGGAGCGGCGGTTTTACTATTTTTACCGATGCTTCCAATGTTGGGCTTGGATGCGTGCTAATGCAAGATGGGAAGGTAGTTGCATATGGGTCACGGCAGTTGAAGGATCATGAGAAGAACTATGCAACACATGATCTCGAGTTAGCTGCAGTTGTTTTAGCTTTGAAGATGTGGAGACACTACCTCTATGGAGAGAAGTTTGAGGTTCACTCCGATCACCGTAGTCTACAGTACTTGTTTTCTCAGAAGGAGTTGAACATGAGGCAAAGGAGATGGATGGAATATATTAAAGACTATGATTTTCCAATCAAGTATCACCCGGGAAAAGCGAATGTAGTTGCAGATGCCTTGAGCAGAAAGTCAGTGAGCATGGCAAGTCTTCGGGGGACTTATGTGGTACAGCAGTTAGAAGAGTTGGGTGTAGATTTTCAGCCACTAAGAGAAGGTGTCATGTTAGCAAACATGTCAGTGTCAGAACCTTCTTTCATTCAGAAGATCAAAGAGAATCAGTTGCAAGACCCAGAGTTGGCTAAGATCTTTGAGCACTTAGCAGATCGTCCGAATTTTCGTGTTGTTGATGGAGTTTTGTATTACCGAGACCGTCTGTGTGTGCCTAACTTGGAGGACTTGAGGAATGATATCATGTCCGAGGCCCATGATACCAAGTATTCCATACATCCGGGCAGTACGAAGATGTACCAGAATTTGAAGGGCAGATTTTGGTGGAATAACATGAAGAGAGAGATAGCAGCTTTCGTCTCTCGTTGTATGACATGTCAGTTGATCAAGGCAGAACATCAGAAGCCTCCAGGGTTACTACGACCATTAGAGATTCCGGAATGGAAATGGGAGCACATTACCATGGACTTCATATCGGGTTTACCGAAGACTAGTAAGGGCAACGATGCTATTTGGGTCATAGTGGACCGTCTCACCAAGTCAGCTCATTTCCTACCGATGAAGACTGGGAAGAAGATGCATATGTTACCTTTGGCTCAGTTGTTTGTCACAGAAATTGTCAGTCGTCATGGACAGCCAGTTTCCATCACATCCGATAGAGACAGCAGATTTGTCTCAAGATTTTGGAAGACATTGCATGAGTCTATGGGTACGAAGTTACAGTTCAGCACAGCCTATCACCCACAGACCGATGGTCAGTCAGAGAGGACAATTCAGACACTTGAGGATATGCTTCGAGCTTGTGTGTTAGATTTCAAGACTCAGTGGGATGAAGCCTTACCGTTGTGTGAGTTCGCTTACAACAACAGTTTCCACTCGAGTATCGGTATGGCACCTTTTGAGGCTTTGTATGGCAGAAGGTGTAGAACACCTGTTTGTTGGGAAGAAGTTGGTACTCGCAGTTTCCATGGACCGACCATTGTTAGTGAGACAAGTGACAAAGTCAAGTTGATCCAAGAACGTCTGAAAGTGGCTCAGAGTAGACAGAAGAGTTATGCAGACTCTCACAGAAGGGATTTACAGTTCAAAGAAGGAGATAAGGTTTTCTTGAAAGTGTCACCTACTCGTGGGACTTTGAGGTTTGGACAGAAGGGCAAATTATCTAGGAGATACATTGGACCGTACGACATTGTGAGTAGGATTGGTGATGTGGCTTACAGGTTAGCCTTACCACCTGAACTTTCCGGCGTACACAATGTTTTTCACGTGTCTATGTTAAAGAAGTACGTTCCTGACAGACTACACATACTCCGTTATGAGCCGTTAGAAATTCGAGAAGATGCGACCTATGTTGAGAAGCCTAAGCAGATCATTGACACCAAGGAACAAGAATTGAGAACTCGGACTATTCAGTGGGTCAAGGTACTTTGGGAGAATCACGGACCGGAAGAAGCAACTTGGGAATTACGGGATCAGGTTCAGAAGAAGTACCCACATCTTCTACCGGAGGTGAGTTTTAATTTCCATTTGGAGGACCAAATGTCCTAAGGGGTGGAGGATGTAAGACCCCGACCCGAGAGACCTCGTTTAGAGTTGTTTAAGTTGTGTTTTAGTTCTAGTGTGTTTAGTGGTTTTTGGATTAGTTGTGGATTAGAATAGCTTTTATGATAGCTTTGGGGTATTTGGAGAGCCTTTTTATTTGTGGGACCCTTTGGGGGTTCTTGTCACGAATTGTGTGAGATTGGGGGTTTACCGATGATTTCCAAGAATCGTGTTTTTAAACCCATTGGATTTATCTTGTTAATCCCTACAATTTTCATGTTGACATCGTTTTCATTCAAGGACCTTAAACCCGATTTTTCACTAATTGAGGGCAAAATGGTCTTTTTACCCAAAATCTGGACACCGATTTCAATGTCACCAAAATGTGCAAAATATATACTTTTTGGAAACTAGAAATTTTGCCGATCAACTTTGTCTTCTTCGCCGAATTCGTTTGAAGCCCCGAGAACCATGTTTTGAGCCCGAGAAGTTCTTTAAGTTGTGGGCCCCATCCTCACTTACTATATATAGAAAGTTTCTTCTTCTTTTTTTCCCATTTCTGGCAAAAACCCTAGAGGAGGAGAGAAATCCCAGCCCTAAGGGTTTTCCCTTACCTTTTCTTGCCTCTTCATCTTCAATCACCCACTAAGCTAGTGCTAATGGAAGGTTAGAGACTATAATCTTCTTCCTCATCTCAAGGCCTTCGTCTTGACACCATTTTTGAAGAAAACCGCCCACTCCAAAACTTGCTTTGGACAACACCTTGCTTTTTGAGGAACTTCCTTGTAAGTGATTTTCTTAAAAGTTTTATAATCTTGTTTGTTTAGCCCTAGGGTAACTCTATTTCAGTTATTGGAGAATTTCGTCTTGTTTTATTTGGATTTTGATAATCTAGGGTTTGGATTTGGGGGTTTTGTGTATAGGTGTTTGATTGGGGATCTAAGAGGTGATTAGAGCTCAATTTGAATTGCAATTGGACCCAAGGCAAGTGGATGAAATGATTCTCATGTGTTTTATCATGTTTTATGAAAATTCTTGAATTGTCTCCATTAATGGTTTTAATGATTTATCATGTTTGATGGTTTAGTCTTATTGATTTTGAATGATGATTTGATGTGATAATGAGGTCAAGGAATAGCCCAATTGTTTGTGAAAATATGTATGGAAGAAGGGGAAAGAAAGGAAATGGATTGGAGTTGGACAAGGGAAGAATTCAATCAAATGGGTTGAAATTCGCTACAGGACCGATCGATCGCCCATCAGGTCCGATCGATCGGACTGTAAATAACTGAGAGGGTTCTCAGGACCGATCGATCGCCCATCAGGTCCGATCGATCGGACTGTAAATAACTGAGAGGGTCTTCAGGACCGATCGATCGCCCTTCAGGTCCGATCGATCGGACTGAAACGAGATGAACTGTAATTAAGAGAGTTGTGGGACTATTTTTCCAGATTCATTCCAAGCCCATACTCAAGTCCAATTCAGCTCTATCCCTTATCTTATTGATTGAAGACATTGAACCTGTATTGATGCATTTAAACCCATGAAAGATTGGGGTAAATTGTGAGGGGCTGTAGTGTGGAAGTATCATTTGGAGCCCCAATGTTATTCAAGGATGGGTAAGGTGTTGTATGAAGTCCGAAGGAAGGAGGAAACCTCATCAGGGAGATTCCATGAGATTGTATAGATTGACCAATGTGGATAAGGACCCGGAATGTCCCTAACTCTTAAAGAGTACCAAAATTTCATCATAACTGACATACGGGACCCTATTCACACTGATTCAATTCTAGAAACTCCATTGTTAGCCTATAAAGGTGGGAAAACTATTTGTATTCGATTTTCAACTAAACTCCTATTTTGGGATTTCAAACCAACTTGATATGACTAGACTGTTACAAGAGTACTAAAAGTGATGTGTTTAGCTTTTGCTAACTTGTATATGGCGACTTGAGATGGATGTGTATTTGTGCCTATGGCACCCCGTTTCTTACTGTGCATATGATTTGATTTATCGTATTTGACCTATGAGTCGGCACCACTGAGCTTGGACGACCTCGTCGGTTTGATCCTCCGACTTGGGGTTCCTTCCCCTCCTGATAGCCAGCTGCAGTCTGGAATATGCATAGTTTACCCGGTTCGCTACCGTGGTCCCACAGAGTATATATATATATGTATAGTATAGTATTTATCGTTGTTCCTCCTCACCTCGTGTGACTGAGGCCAATGATCCTGTTAGGGTATATGCTCTCTTCACTTCGGTGAAGGGAGGATCTAGCTTGTGGGGTTGCCATCTTGACAGTTTCCAAATCCTTGTTACCTTACATGATTTATTGCATATGTACTTCTTTTGAAATGATACATTGTCTTTTATAAAGTTCATTGGTTATCCATAAGTTTTCTTAACTCTTGCATAGTATCATTGTTTTATTATCGTTATATCTTTTCACCCACCTGCCAGACCGTCGTGTCTGATCCATTTATTTTGGTACTCAGGTCCCGAGCTCTTTGCCATTGAGGAGGAGCCAGAGGAGGCGGTCGGTGGACCGCAGCGTGTGATTGAGTGGCAAGCTGATGATGTCATGTAGACATTTGGCTTTGCCTTGAGGACGATACACTTTGGGAACTTGATATCTTTGTTTTAGATTTCTTTGGGTTGTACGGTCTTTGTTGACCGTTATTTTGGGGTTTTAATTAACTGATACTTTGTAAACATACTTGAATTTACCTTGGGGAAAATGCTTATGATCATTGCTCATCCTGATACCCCATCATTTAACCATAGATTTGTCTTGTTTATGAGATTGAATAGTACTCATATGATTTGCTGCACGCTTCCGCAATCTTAAAAATATATTGGATATGGTTACATGTGAGATGATGTGTACAGATAATCCTCACCGCGGAACCCTGTGGGAAATCACGTGCACGGATAAATGTTCTTTTAATTCCGTGTGCGTTTTAGCCAAAGAGATGCACGTGGCGCGGCATCAACCCACCGTCCCGACTTCCCGGACTCGGATCCTTTCCCCTTTCGGTCCGGGGTCGCGACACTTAGCCATTGAAAAACATCTTGTATAGGTTGTTGTTTAGCCTAGAAAAATAACATTGTAAGGTTATTGCTTATCCTTGGAAAGCATATTGTAGAGGTTATTGCTTAGCCTTTTGAAAAGCATAATAGTGGAAATCCGGTGGGGTGTTGGATACACAAGCCGGTAGTGGATGTAGGCATTGAGGCCGAACCACTATAAATCCTTGTGTAGTGGTGATTGTTTTGTGGTGATTGTTTTGTTTTAGCTTCCGCATATTGTATGTTAATCATCACATGTGACTAGTTTATTTTAAAGAAATTAAAATTGGCCATAATTAGTCATTAAGTGTAGTATTGTATGTCAATCATCACATGTGACTAGTTTATTTTAAAGAAATTAAAATTGGCCATAATTAGTTATTAAGTGTAGATCACCCTATTCAAAACCAACCCCCCCCCCCCCCTAGGGTTAGGATCCCCAGGACTTTCAGATCTGGCAGGAGATTCAAAAGTGGAAGTTGAAGTCCTCTGCAAAAATGTCCCTTGCTCGGTTTGCTTAGGTTCAGGCCATGGAGAAGGGCTTTGTCAGTCAAGCCGCAGACCTGTGAAACAAGGGCCAAAACCAACCCCTCCCCGTAGTTCTGCCCCGGGCCGCCTCTAAACCCCCCCAATCTCTGAGCTTCCCCAACATTCAACTGTGTCATCAGCAGAAGAGCCAAGACAACTAGCAGAAGGGCCAAGACCGTCACCAGCAGAGCCAACTCCTTTAGGAGCCTTAATAATCTCAACTTCAATAAACCCATTTTTAAAAGAAGAAAACCCCTCCACTGCAACCTCCCCAGTCGAGCTCCATAACCCCTTCTCTGTTCTAGATATAACATCTCAGGTGACCCCCCTGCATTTACCTGACCAGCAAACTCAAAATCCCCTCTTTTACTACCCTTTCAGCATCAGCCCTCATAGCAACAGTAAATTGGCAGACATCTCCAAATACCTCTCCATTGTCCTTCATAAACAGACTGAGCCACCCTCCCCCACCACTCAGCTTTCCATCCCAGCTCAGAAAGTTTATTCAAAATCTCTATTCTGGTTCCCTCCTCAGCGAACCTAGCCTTAGCTGCCATTCCTACAAAAAAAAAGGTAAAAAGAAATCCTCTTCATCCCTCACAACCTCTACTGGCCTCAATCTTACTCCCTTTCTCCATGTTTAAAGCCCTTTGCTGGAACTGTAGGGGAATTGCAAACTCCCCAACTTCCAGGACTTTGATATTCTTGGCCAAATCCCACTCCCTTGATATTCTCCTCCTCTCTGAACCGAAAACCTCTTCCTCCATTCTCCTTCACCAAAAGCTAGAATCTCTTGGCTACAATGCTTTTTTCTCTAACTCTCCCCAGTCCTCTGAAATTCCTTCAATCTGGTGCTTCACCAAATCCTCTCCTAACTCATCTCTCTCTTTGGTAGACTTCTCTAGCCAACATCTTACTATATCCCTCTCTTCCTCTCTAAATGGTCCTTCTACCTACTTCGCTGGCATTTATGCCTCCACCATCCAAAGAAGGTCCTTGTTGCAGTATCTAAGCTCTCCCCCTTTCCCTTCTCATCACCCCTGGGTTGTCATTTGAGACTTCAATGTAGTCTCATCAGCAGCAAAGAAACTCAGTATACACCCAATTAATTCCTCTGCTTCTCCAAATTTCAATAACATGCTGGCTACTTCTTGTCTCCTGGACATAGGCTTCTCTGGCAGTAGATTTACTTGGTCGAACGACGGGTAAGGAAGGGTCTACGTTGCAGCGAGTTTGGACCGCTCCCTAATCAACCAAGCCTGGTCTTTTTCCCATCCTGACTCTCTTCTTCGGCATCTAGTCGGGAAAAATTTTGACCACAGCCCCATCCTTCTCTCCAGCCGTCCACCAATTTTTGCAAATTTCATCCCCTTTAAGTTTGAGGAAATGTGAATTGGTCACCTTTCTTTCAAGGACCTAGTGACAATGGTCTAGAGCATCCCTGTTCAAGGCAATCCTCAATTTATTCTCAGTCAGAAACTCAAGTCCCTCAAACTCAAGCTCAAGACTTGGAACAAGGAAGTTTTTGGCTTACTCAAAGCCAACATCTATGCTAGCTGAATTCAGCATTCTCAATCTACAAGATAGCATGGACGCAGACCCTTCGGATTCTACCAAGGCAGCCCTCTGCCAAGCAAGATTCTCCCCGCAAAACCTGCTTCAGGCAGAAGAAACCCACTGGAAACAGAAATCCAGACAAATGTGGCCGCAGGATGGAGATAGAAATACAAGCTTCTTTCACCTTGCAGCAAAAATCAGAGGCTCAAAAAACAGAATTGAGTCCTGTCTCATCCATTGAAAAATACAGTAGAAGAAGGTACCCTTTCTAACCATAGTCACGTTTTACCTACGTGAAAACATAAAAATAAATAAAAAAATAAAAATAAAAAAATAAAAACCATAGTCACATCTACTTTCATAATTCTCCATCCACAGTGGGCCGCATGATTCTATTGACCACCTAGTGAAGTTTGAAAATGCCTTTATTGGGTGGGTCCCACCATGGATGGGCCAGTTTAGGACAGCACATTGTCTGGAGTCTGTACCAGCCTAGGCTGTTATGAGCCCAACTCGCTTTACTCTGGACATTATTTCTGGGAAGCTCAGGGATGCATGCATGGATCTAGGAGTTTGGACCCTTTTTAATTTGGGTCTAGGTTCAGAAGTCCCAGTGCAATGTATGACTTGGAGAAAATTGATCCAGTTTCATGGGATTTATAAGCAAAAATCAGCCAGAGGTCCTCAGTATAACAGGAATTGAAGGCGCGGCTAGTCCATAAGATTTTCTTCTAAGGCTTGTTAGTCCCTTGTGGCTGGACTTATTCCAAGCAGAGGTCCTTAATGAGGCCAGCTCAACTTTTTCGTGACTTTTTTGTCCTTCTAACCATTTGAAGCTGTGTCATGCCTTTTGTTTCTAGTCTTTAGTGTCAACTCATCTTTTTTCATGACCGATTTGGCCTTCTAACCATCTCAAGCTGTGTCACGCCTTTTGTTCCTAGTTTTTAGCTCTATTCCATTTATTAGCTCATTTATCATTATCGTTTTCTCCTTAGTTCATGCTCCTTTCCATGCCAAGTTTCGAAACCCACATAGGAGAGAATGAAAATTGATAGAATTCTTGCTACATAAGCTCCATTCTTATCTAACTGGTTTGTTTTCGAATCAGATTGTTGAGGTAAGCATCAATCTTTTTTCGAGTGTGTGTATCCTTAGGTAGGTATAACACATATAATATTATATATATGTATTATACACACAAAAGAATATAGATAAATTTATTTGTAGTTTGGTTCCTATCCATTTTTTTGTTAAGTCAGATAATATTATTGGTATTCTTTCACAAACTCGAATAAAGTTATTTGTTTGCTTCTTTTCTCATCCTTATTGGTAAAGTCAGGTAATATTATCTGAGTTCATTAAAAAAATCAGATAATATTATCTGAGTTTGTGGATTTTAACTATTTTCCCACAATATCTTCACGTTTCTAATTTTATCTGTTTATTTCATCTTCTAGTCTTCTCAATGGCACAATCGATCATGCTTCTTTGCAAGTTTGGTATGTTCACCACCGTCATTCATTTTGAAGCGAATATGAGGTACAATTATTTGGTTAAACAACTTTGTATCAAGTGAAAGAACTTATCGCTCGACACAATGTGTTTGACCTATGCGTAGGCCAAGCATCCAAAGCGCATGATGGACACCGACTCAGACTTGTTGAGCTTGTCCTTGTTGGCAGTTTCAATTGATCAGAATGGATTGAGTTAATGTTTTTGTATCAGAATTCTTGTAATTTGATGACGAGGACAAAGGGGATAACGGGGATGATTTGGATGAAGATCCCATGGCAGAAGTAGATTATGAGGGTACAGATATGGAGGCAGATCCCCTTCCATAGTTTAGTTCACACAAGGAGAAGATACAGCTGTCTTCGGAGTGGGTGAATGGTATCAGACATGTGGGGCAGAGGTTTGAGGGTGAGGTTGCTGAATTTCTCCTTCGTTCAACCAATTTTTCCTCTCTCTTCTTTCTCTTCTCCTCGAATTCATTGATTTTGGAAGACGAAGCATTTTTCTAGAGACAGTTGCTCAACTGGAGCCTTTTTTAATTTGGGGATGCATGGAATATATAATGTGAGGGTGTTTTGGACTTTTTAATTGCTTAAATTTGAAAAAAGGACATATGCCTCTACGACAAAAAACAGTGGACATTTCGCCATAAAGTGTAATGTGTACACGGCTAACCGTGAGCCAACCGAGATTCAAAACTTAAAGACTAACCGCCGTTAGGAATTTGGTGGCGAACCGCAAATGGTTGAAGGCTAACCGCCAACTAGCCGCTGGAGAAAATTCTATATATTATTGAGCTCATTCCAATGGCTATAATTAATACTAGCACAAAAACCCGTGCTAATCACGGGTATGCATGTGATCGACACTTAAGATGTGCAACGCTTAACCACAAGACTACGGTGTCGTCAAGTAGTAAATGACTAAAGAGCCCGGATTATTGATCCCATGGAGAAAGGATGGAAGAAGCAATGAATCTAATTTAAGTAGAATTGAACTAAGATATAGTTAATATAGATAAATATTGAAGTAAACAATTAAAACTATTAAACTATGCAACGTAAACAATTAATTAACAATCTAAAATCTAAAATTAATAAGATCTAAGCTAATCTAAACAAGCTACACTAAACTAGTGGATAAATGGTAGTGGAAATGGAATATTTAAGGTGAAGATGTGGTGTGAAATGTATAGGATTTAAAAAAAAGTGATGTGAAATGTAGATCTAACAATATAGAAGTAAAAATAACAAATCAAATAAATATTAAAATTAACAACAATCAAAATAAGAGAATAGGCAATCCAAAATCCACTAAGTATGTAATTAATTCAATCAATGCATGTTCTAGTTCAACTTCCAAATTTACAATCCAATTAGCAATCTCTTGCCTAATTGGATTGGATAATATGACAATCAAGATTAAAGTAAAGAAAATCAAAAGCCAAGATCCTAGATCATAACCTAACTTCCCTAACAATTAATCATCAAAATCAAGCAACAAAAGATCAAAGGTAAGGGCTCTAGAGCATGCTATATGAGAGAGTTTAATCTAAGTACAAAGCATCAATTGAGATTATCCAAGCATCAAGTGTAGAGATAGAGAATGAAAAATGAGAGAGATTAGCACAATTAGATCTAAAATCAACTAATCAATCAAGGCGCAAGTAGGAAATTTAAACTAAAACATGCATGTAATTGAACTAATCATATTACTTAGCTTCAAAAGGAGAGCCTAATCCAAGAGCTTTAGCCACTAAACATCAAGAAAGAGCTCTAAATCTTCATTAATGATATTCAATTACACACTCTGTCTAGATTAGTTACACTTAAGCTCTTAATTACAATATAAAAGTATAGAGAAAATAAAATAAAATTGCTAAAAGACTCACTTGTCAAAAAAGCTTTCCTCTTTTTACAAAAAAAACATTCCAATTTATAGAGACATTGATGACATTTGATTGGCTCATTTTCTTTTTCTTTTACAAGGATTGCTTCAATTTGATTGCAAAAAACTTTACTGCATATGTGGTCCTTCAATTTGAAGACTTTTGATTGGCTCATATCCTTTCACATGGATTTGTATTATTGCAAGCTTTTATTTGTGAAAAAATAATCAATTGCTGGGGTTTGAACCGATAACCTATTTTATACCCACCCAAGCTCTAACCATTACACCAACTACACTTTTTGGTTAGAAAATGACTTCTTTTATTCTCAATTTCTTGTCCTCTTATTTTAGAATTCTTCAACTCTTTATAAGATTTCTTCATTTAACTTCTTTTATTGAAATCTCTTCTTGATGCCTTGGGACACTAGTCGGAAGGTTGGGCGGTCCACCTACACAAGAGAAATTACATTAAAATGCGCTATAAAAAAATTTATCGGATTTATGCATGAAAACTTTGTAGCTTCATAACTTCCTCGTCCAGACTCGTATGAATGTAAATAAGTAGCCGATTCCGCTCAGAATTTCACATCCAATGCAATGATGCAAAGAAACGACGTCATTTTGCGAGTTAAAATGGAATTATAAGCGATGATAATCCGATAATCCATTAATTTGATAGAAGTATAAAATCTCCGTATAAAGCAAATGATATGCACATGAGATGCTAATAAAACTCGGACTAATGAGGGGTAAAATATGCAAGATTTAACACTCATCAGCATAAAAGGTAAGATTCTATATATGTTAGAAACGTGGAAGATGGGAGTCCATAAGTGGGGGAAATTATATTAGTGGAAACTAGAGGGAGAGTATGTTAGCAGCTGTAGAAACCGAAAATTACTTTCGGTCAAAATTAAAAAGCATGGTCAAAATTACATACAAAACCTTTCAGCTTATTATATTATAATGGTTTTGAGACCTTTTTCCAACACTTAGTGCCATCATAGTAAAACCATCTTAGAGCTCCCGAAATCCAATTCTACTCATAGTTAGGCTTTCAAATAGGCATACTTAAGAGCATTCAAAGCTCTAATCAAGTGTGAATTGTGGTATCACTTTCTAGGGAACCTTGAGCTTACAAAACTAAACCTCGTCCTCCCTAAACTGAGACTCCCTAGCCCTCTTAGTTGTGTACACATTAGAACATCATCAACACCAAAGAGTAAAACAAGGAGTCAAAAGCTTGGAGCAACATTCATGCATCAAAGAGTACTCTCAAGACCTAGTCAAGATGCAAGTGTTATTGTTCTAATTTGTAAATCAAGATTGTGAAGTGGATTAAACCTTCGTGATCAAACCACAATAAAAAGTAGAAGTTGGTGGATTAGATCTTTGTGAACGAACCACTGTATCAAAAGATTGGTATTATGTGATTGGAGGTGTACCTTTGTGGTTGCCTTAAAATAGTGGAATCAAGAGTGAAAACTCTTGAGTGTGGATGTAGGTCCAGGAATGAACCACTATAAATCCATGTGGCTAGCTCTCTTTGTTCCATTTGAATATTTAATTGTGGGACACTTGTGATATTCTCTCAGTGACATACACTTCACATGTGCTAGGCTATATTGATCATATTGGAATATGTTTGATTGATTAGCACACACCCTATTTGCATCATTTAACTTGAAGTTTTGTTATTACATAGTTATACACATATTGTTGTGAAATTCAAGTGAACTTGTGAGTTTGCTTAATTAGATTAATTTGTTTAATTAAGTAAGAACTTTTGATTAGTCTCATTCACCTCCCCTGATAAGTCCACAAAATCATATCATTAAGTCATCATTTTATGCGAATCTGTGAACTTAATTAGGATTAATTGCGTTCAATTTCATAAAATCTTATAATTTCATGCATTTGGGCATTCGAGTTGAAATTTAGGTCAAAATCAGGGAAAATCCATTAATCAACATGATTTCATGAAATCATTGTTTTGCTTTTTCATCACACCAACTTGCTTCTTTATTTCAATTAAACATGCCTGATATTTTTATACCATCGTGTAATTCATAGAAATTTGGTCAAATCGGTTCATTATTATGCATGTTTGGATCCCATGTATAGCATTGGTGAATTTCTTACATATTATTACAGCTGTTTATTCCTTTCAATTTGTGTAGGGAAAGTAAACAATTGGGGCCGGTGCATTGATGAAATTAGAGAGAGGTCAAAGAAAGATCAAGAAGGAAAGATAAGAAGAGAGAGAATTGCAAGAAACATCACACTAAGGTGTGGGGTCCACCTTGAGCATGAATCCCAAGGTGGGCGTCGCACATGGATCCCCCTCTTTTGGGCAAGTGTTGAAGAACCTTTTGAAAAGCTCAATTTTGAAAACTCATATATGGAATTCCAATTACAAAAAGGAAAATTCAGATGTGGAAAGACCCATTGCTAACCAAGTTTGAAATTCAAAACCAAGAAAGAGGAATCAAGAAAGGAAAGTTTGCTCAAAGAGAGTTGAAAAGTCAAACTTGTAATAAAAACAAACAAGCAAATAAGGAAAGGTGACCAAGAAACAAACCAAGGAAGATTTCCAAATGCCATGAACGACCAACAATGGGTCCCACTTGCTCTTGGACGTCCCATATAGAAGGTCGAAGTGTTGCACAATTATTCTCGTTTTTCTCAGAGACAACATATTGTAATGCCCATAACTTTCAAAATGAGTGTCAGATCATCACAATTTACTCATTGTTGGAAAGTTCTTTTCACGTAGATATCTGTATAATCCAAGATGGCATCAATAGGAGCTGTATTGATGGAGATAAGATATCGAAAAATTGACTGCTGTAATTTTAGGCGGGAATTTTAAGAAACCCCAAACTTTGCAACATTGAAGATCCTTTGTGGAGCCCACATCAAAAGACTTGGAGTTTAAGAAATTAAGTTTAGTCACTACAAGGAGATGCACTTTTAGCCACGTTTTTTAGCCACGTTTTTTAAAAACGTCGGTAAAGGATATACTTTTGCCGACGTTTTTAAAATTCGTCGGTAAAGGATATACTTTTGCCGACGTTTTTAAAATTCGTCGGTAAAGGGTATACTTTTGCCGACGTTTTTAAAATTCGTCGGTAAAGGATAGACCTTTACCGACGTTTTTCAAAAACGTCGGCAAAAGTAAAGACTTTTACCGACGTTTCCTAAAAACGTGGCCAAAAGTATACCTTTTACCGACGTTTTTAATAACGTCGGCAAAAGTACAAACTTTTACCGACGTTTCTAAAAAACGTGGCCAAAAGTATACCCTTTACCGACGTTTTTTAGTAAAACGTCGGCAAAGGCGATTCTTAAATTTAAAAAAAAAATGGTTTATTTTTTAAATTTTACCGACGAAATAAAACGTCGATAAATATGCTTTTAATTTTCTTTTTTAATTTTACCGACGAAATTAAACTTCGGTAAATATGTTTATGAATATTTATTTATTTTTATATTAATTTTACATACGAAAATACAAACGTCGGTAAATTTGTTTATTAATTTTTATAATAATTGTATCAACGAAAATAAAAACGTCGTTAAATATCTTTTTAAAATTTTATTTTTTACCTTTAGCAACGAAATTAAACGTCGGTAAATATGTTTATTAATTTTTATTTATTTTTACGATCATGTTACCAACGAAAATAAACACGTCGGTAAATATCTTTTTAAATTTTTATTTTTTACTTTTACTGACGAAATTAAACGTCGGTAAATCTGTTTATTAATTTTTATTTATTTTTATATTCATTTTATCGACAAAAACAAAATAATTATATATTCCATGATGAATCAAGCGATAAGATTTGACCAAATAATCATTGTTGACCTCCTAAAGAAGATTTTAGGTTTAGATCGGGAAAAAGTGGCCCACAAAAATTAAAATTGAACCATTAACCATTTGGTCATTTTTGTCAATATCTCACAAGATATGAAGGATCAATCGTTGGAATTTGGTCCAGTAAATGTTACTTGCCATATAAAGGGGGTCTATGGTCCATATCTTGCATTAGAGATCCAGATTGTTCGAAAATGTAGAAAAAACGGACTGCATGTCTCAACTCGTGAATGCACTGTAGTAACCATGCATTAATCCAACGATTGATATTTATTTCAAATATATTTCATGATCCATATTGAATCAACATTTGGGGTTGGGACCTATAACTATAAATGACCTTTTGAAGAGGACTAAAAATTTGGATTGCGAAAACAGGACGTACAAAATTCCATAAATGATGATCTAATGGTCTGTACGTTTTCATCAATACATCACAATCTATAATGATCCAATGGTTGACTTTTGGTATCATAGCCGTTTGTTTGAGAAATGGGAGCCTCATTATGATGAGTACCGTGCTGAGATGTGCAATGCCATGTCGATTAATGATGAATCCAAGAACATAGTAAACCAAGCGAATCTACAAGAAATATAAGCAGGTAACTCCAGAAGATGCATTATCTCCTCAGTTTTTAGGTGTACCTCCCATGTCATCTGTTTTTAAATTCTAAATGAAATATATGAAAGGAAAGAAACCGACTCTCAAACAATTCAATCTGAATCTGGTCATATATAGGACAGAGTTTTGGTCCACACGTGACTGTGAAGCTTGTACATTTGCCCTACTTCTTTTATTTTAAATAAACATCGAATTTGAAGGCTCGAAAGATGAACTTAAATTCTACCATTATATTTCTATCTCCGAAGTTGAAGTCGTATGATGAACTTAAATTCTACCATTATAATTTTATCTCCGAAGGTGGTGCAAGGTTAGTGCAGTGGCTATGCAAGCCGGGTGGTAATGGCAGTGTAGTGGGTGGTTGTGATGGAGAGTAAAAGAGTAGGAGAAAGAGAATGGAAAGAAAAGAATGGAGAAGGAGATGAAAATTAGAGTCGGAAAATTTATCACCGATGTTTAATATAAAACATCAGTAAAGGTTGGTAGTCTTTTTTACTTGTTTTCAATTAAAAAAATAAAATAATTTTTATTGACGAAAAATCTATTTTTTGCGACGAAAATAATCGTCGGTAAGTTTTTACCAAATTTTTTCCCTCTCCCGCCACCGAAACCCCTCTTTTTATTATTAACATCATTTTTAAGGAAAATAAATATCAAAGACTATTATTTTTGATGTTGACACTCATGCTAGAATGATTTATTTTTACATTTAATGTCAGTTGCATTCACTTTACTAATAATATTGATCTTTGCTATTAATTATTTATGTTCCTTGTCACTTTGCTTTAATCCAGGTTGCAGTTATGCCTCGGGAAAGCAGGGTCAAACGTGCTCGGACTGTTGCAGCTACACTCAGTTCAGCTGGTGCAGACAGCACACATGGGGCCATACCGACCACAGGATCCTTACAGACCCAGCCGTTGACCACACCGCCCTTACCGACTCAGCCTCGCATCACACATCCCTTACCGACCCCTCCTCAGCCGTCCCAGCTGCCGCTGAGTCCTCAGACAGCTGGTAGCAGCGTAGGTGAGAATATTATGACCCTTTAAAATCTTGAATTCACTTAAATTTAATGATTTGTGTTCACTAACTCATTTGCCGTTGTCATCTTAACAGCATCAGGCCCACCCTCTTTGCAACCGACCCGCATAAGGGGTGTGACGCGAGGGAAGAATGCATCGAAGCTTAGAAGACAACTGGGTCATAGTCATCCCAGTTCAGATCCCGACCTCCAGCCATAGGCCAGAAGGGGAACATGCCCCTTTACTGGTTAACCATCTTGGGTTAGCCATTAGAGCTGTTGCCCCAGTAAAGTCCCATGGCTGGAAGAAGCCTGATAGTGGGATCAAGCTTGGTGTTATTGCTGCAGTTAAGGTAAACTTAAACAAGAAATATCTATCCAAATTATGCTAGTTGTGATCCTCATTACAATATCTGATTATATTTTGTTATTACTAATCTTTATATGGCTCTCCCCTAATGCAGCAATATTTTGACATCGGGGACTACGAGGGTGACATGCAGACCAGGGCGGACATTGACCGCCAATGTGGTACTTTGTATAAAAGTTGGAAATATGAGCTGCATAGTCACTACCTCGGATTGTTGGAGCAGGGGGTTCCACAACCCCAGGACCACCCGGCACCAGGTTGTGATGCAAATGATTGGCGAGTTATGATCTCACAATGCTGGGAATCACCAGCTTGGAAGGTACCATTGCATGTTATCTACACTCAATTTACTATATTCCATCGTAATTCTATTAGTAATGTTTTTATAAACGATTGCTATTGTATTATTTTTTTTCTATGTAGGCAAAGTCTGCAAAGGCTAAAGAGAGTCGAGCCAAGTTGCCATATAATCATACTAGTGGCTCGAGGTCATTTGCATCGAGGATGTCTATGGTGGTACTAATTATATTCATATGACCAAACTGCAATGACTTTATTAATTTATCAATAAATATCTAGATTAATATCTTATACAAAGCTGTTTCAAATAACAGATGGCGAAGAATGCCGGTCAAGCGCCTCCAATTACTCAGTTCTTCCGCGACACCCACTACAGAGAAAAGAGCAAAGAGTGGGTAAACGAGGTGGCTCAGCAAAGACATGTACGTTGGCTAACAAATAAAATAATAATCGACAAATAATGTCATATAAGCATTCTAAATCCCTTATTGATTTAAATGGCAGGATGCCTTGGTGCAGAGGATTGAGGAGCAGTCGCAGCCCTCTGTCACAACTCCAATGAGTGAGGAGGAGATTGCTGTTGATGTGCTTGGGAAGAGGTCTGGATACTTAAAAGGATATGGCATATTTACGGGATCCTCTCCATCCTCCACACAGTCTCGGGCATCGCAGTCTGAGCTGATCACATTGCGGGAGCAAGTAGCTGAGCAGGCTAGGTTGTAGGCTGAGCAGGCTAGGATGCATGCTGAGATGCAGGCTGAGAATGCTAGGAGGCAGGCTGAGCAGGACAAGAGGTATGGAGCACTTGAGGCCCTCGTTCAACGGTTGGCATCTGCAGCAGGGATGGATCCGACCGGCTTATTGGATATCACGAGAGGGACAACTTCGGCTGGTGATAACACAGCTATTGGAGATCATGATGCGACACTGGGTGTTGGGGGTGCTCATCTAGGCCCATAGGTAAAACAAATCCTCCTGACTGTATTTGTGATTCCTTTATTAATGTCATTTCCTTATGTGGCCCGTTCCTCTGATGATTCATCGTAGTTATCTCTTAATCTGATCATGGGTTTCAGATGCACTCAGTTTTTCCCCATAATATGTTATTGCAGAACTAACTGTTAAGTAACTAAATAGCTTGAAAATCATGCAAATGTATATTAATAGACCACTTTTCTTAGTAAAATGCAAGCTTCAAGATCTTCTAGAAGAGGACAAATGAGTCCACTACTACAACATAGTAGAGAATATGAACAAAACCATTCAAGAAATACCCTCTAGATGCAGCTGCATAGACAAAAATCGGTTCCACAGGGCTGCACTTCAAGTCTAAGACACTGCAGTCACAAGAAGAATGCATAAAGAGCTAGCCAAAAGTAAAAAAGGAAAATATTTAGAATTCCCTGTTGACTGTCATTGAAAGAACAATACATAAACAGAGTTCATTATAAAATATAATAAGAATCTCAACACAATAGATGTCTATCTTGATCAGTTGATCACCACATATCCTAAAAATACTAATCTATCGATTTAATATATCTTCACATAAAAAGGGCAATACAGTCATAATGAGGACCTTGGAAAAGTCGCAGTTGTGCTGAGATCACAAACAACTCTCTTCGCATCAACATTCCATGCTTTAATATAACACTATACGTTGTGTGGAATTAGAACACTATACGTTGTGATGCATCTTCTATAGGCCACAGTCCTCATTGTGCCTACGTTGCTTCCAGTTGGTCTTTCTGTAAACCAGAATGAAGTCTCTTCCATGATGACACAGAAGTTATCAACAATATCTGAAAAAGTAGTAGTCAACTTATTGTTCAGCTTCTAAATGCGGGATGAGTTTTTTCACTCTTATGCAGCTTCTAGGAGTGGAGAAATTAGTGGAAGCAGAATCGGAACAATTCAGAAAAACCAAAAGAAGACTGCCAAAAGGAGTTTGAGGACAATACATAGGATATGAGTGAGGTGGAGTTGTTAGTTGTACTATAATGACTAGCCAATAGGTGGTTCAAGTGTTACCGAATACATGTTGCTTAAATCCAGGGACAAACGGACTCAGCCCTAGTGCATCTTTCAAGTGGATCAGTATGGTTTTGTTGAGATAATTTAGGAGTTATTTGATTGTGATTGAGGAAGTTTAGGAGTCATTCCTAAACTTAGATAATTTAGGCTGTTGAGATAATTTAGTGATTGTGATTGAGGAAGTTTAGGAGTCATTCCTAAACTTAGATAATTTAGGCTGTTGAGATAATTTAGTGATTGTGATTGAGGAAGTTTAGGAGTCATTCCTAAACTTAGAGTTTTTTGCCTAAATAGTCTTCTAAATGTAATATATTTATTTGGCTGGATCAATGAGAAGGCATGAGCTTTAAGTCTTTACATAAAACTTTTCATGGTATCAGAGCAGGTAGTAGAGCTTCCATTCAGGCATGGTCTCGATTGCTTGTATGCTCAGTATTCCTTTTAGTAAGGTTGCAAGCTGCCATATCTGAATGTAACCCAATTTGTCAGGATCGAGTTCCTCCATTATCAACGAGGCATAGCTAGCAGCATGTGGCTTAAGCTTCGCTAGTTTGTTCGTAGAGGCACTCATCATAATCTTGAGAGAGGAAGACAGCATCTATATCCATGGCCGGCGACGATGAACAGCCGCCACAGCCTCCTTCCAAAATCGAACCAAATTTCCCTTTTTTTTTAGGATCCCAAGATCGCCCTGGCGATTTCATCACTCCAACCCGACTTCGTGGAGACAATTATGATGATTGGGCAGCAGATATACAAACGGCGTTGGAAGCACGACGCAAGTTCGAGTTCTTGGATGGCACCATCACCAAACCAGTTCCTCCATGTACTCAATCAGATTGGACTGCCATTAACGCGATGATAATATCGTGGATAACGAACACCATTGCTTCCGAGGTAAAGTGCAATCTCGCCAAATATAGAGATGCAAAACGCCTTTGGGACACTCTTAAATCACGATATGCGGTTGTCAATGGTCCTAGAATTCAACAACTGAAATCCTCTATTGCTAAATGTGAACAAACACAATCTATGTCTGTCTCTGTGTACTTCGGAAAATTATCTTCTTTATGGGAAGAACTTCATAATCATGAGCCTATTATTGATTGTTCCTGTTGTTCTTCTTGTTCGGCGGGTCGTAAGCATGAAGAGAGACGTGAGCATACTATGCTACATGAGTTTTTAATGGGTCTTTATTCTGAATATTATGCGCAAGTTCGTACCAATATTCTGTCCCATGATCCATTGCCGTCTCTTGATCGAGCTTACCAGTTGGTCATTCAGGACGAACGAGTTCGTCTTGCTAAATCAGCTACTGCAGAGCAGCTACCTGACGCTATGGCATTTGCTTTACATTCTGGTGGCGGAAAGGGACGAGGCAAGGTGGCAAAGCCAGACAGGTCTCATCTTGTTTGTACTCACTGCAGGAAGAATGGTCATGAGGCTTCTCATTGTTTTGAACTAATTGGCTACCCGGAGTGGTGGCCAAATCAAGCAAAGATTGATGGAGGCAGTGTTGGCCGAAGCAGACCTCCTGGGCGTGGGAACGCTAGAGCCAATGTTGTTGCTGCCAACGTAGGGGCTGCTGGTTCACTTGTTGCTGTCGGGCCTACTGGCAGTGCTGGGCACTCTAGATCTTCACAACTCTTCTCGGCAGAGCAGTGGCAGACCATTGCTGGGCTTTTTGGTAATACAAAAATTCCTGATGATCGTTTAAATGGTAAGTTCAATGATAACTTATGGATCATTGATACAGGGGCAACACACCATGTTACTGGTGATGCTACATGGTTGTTTGATATTCAGGAGATTTCTTTTTGTCCAGTGGGTCTTCCCAATGGTGAAACAGTCGATGCAACACAAGAGGGTTCAGTTCGTTTGTCGGACAAAATTACTCTTAAACATGTTCTTTATGTGCCACAATTGAGTTGCAATTTAATTTCGGTTTCACAATTAACTGATGATATGCAGTGCATTGTCTAATTTCACTCTTATGTGTGTGCTATACAGGACCAAATGAGGGAGCTGATTGGAACGGGTGTTAGGAGGGATGGACTTTACTACTTCGGAGAAGCTAATTCGGTGCAACATGTTTTGGTGAATGGGGCAGCATCTACAATGGAATTGTGGCACAAACGAATGGGACATCCTTCTGAAAAAGTGGTGAAGTTACTTTCTCCTGTTAGAAATTCTAAGGGTAGTTTGAATAAGGCTTGTGAAGTCTGTTTCCGTGCTAAACATCCTAGAGATAAATTTCCTCTAAGTGACAATAAGGCAACTAGAATTTTTGAGAAAATACATTGTGATTTGTGGGGTTCTTACAAACATTCTTCCTCTTGTGGAGCTCGTTATTTTTTGACTTTGGTGGATGATTTTTCACGTGCTGTGTGGGTTTATCTACTAGTTGATAAAACTGAGGTATTTCGAATGTTTATGTCTTTTATTGCAATGATTGACAGACAATTCTCTCAGAAAATAAAGGTTGTTCAAAGTGATAACGGCACTGAAATTTATTGCTTACGTGATTATTTTGCTGCAACTGGTATTTTGTTCCAAACTTCATGTGTGGGAACTCCGCAACAAAATGGGAGGGTTGAGAGGAAACACAAACATATTCTGCAAGTAGGGAGGGCTTTAAGGTTTCAAGCCAATTTGCCAATTTATTTTTGGGGAGAGGGAATTCTTGCTGCTGCTCATTTAATCAATCGTACTCCGTCTCCGTTATTAAATAATAAATCTCCCTATGAAATTCCTTTCTTTAATCCTCCTTCCTATAATGCCATTCGTACTTTTGGTTGCCTTTGCTTTGCTCATAATCAAAAGACAAAGGGAGATAAATTTGCCAGTCGAAGTAGAAAATGTGTCTTTTTGGGATATCCTTTTGGAAAGAAGGGATGGAAACTCTTTGATCTTGATACAAAGGAATTATTTGTTTCTCGCGATGTGAAATTCTTTGAAGATGTGTTTCCATTTATTGATACGGATGCAACGAATATTGTACCTGAAAATATTGTACCCATACATGAAGAAGTGCATTCTGATTTTGATGATCATGTAATTGAAGAAATTGAGCCACAACCATCTGCAACCCATACCACACCACAACATGCCCGAACAGATTCACCCATGCTCCCTCCTCCTAATGACTCACCCATGCAGGCCCAACCTCTTGATGAGCAAACCGCAGTGGCCCACCAGGCTGATCTCTTACCTCTGCTTTTCTCTCCAAGCCCAAATACAGAGGCCTCCATGCAGCAGTCTACTAACACTGCCTCACCACGACATACTACTTCGTCTGGGCCTCTTGAGCAGTCCGATGAGTCTACTAAAATGGGCCGTGGAATGAGGGATAAATTGCCATCTGTTTTGTTACGAGATTTTGTGACTCATACGGTTGTCGCTGGAAGTCCATCTCCCTCCACTTCGTCTCCACAGCCTTCCTCAGGTAATCCTTATCCTATAGCACATTATATAAATTGTGGAAATTTTTCTGTGCATTATCGAAAATTTCTTGCAGCTATTACTTCTGGTAAGGAGCCCCGGTCTTTTAAGGAGGCCATGAAGGATGTTGGTTGGAAAGAATCTATGCAGGAGGAGATACGAGCGTTGGAAGATAATGGTACTTGGACTTTGGAAGTTCTTCCTCCTGGAAAACGTGCCTTGGGCAGTCAATGGGTTTACAGGATTAAATATTTTTCCAGTGGAGATATTGAACGCCTTAAATCCAGATTAGTTGTTTTTGGAAATCATCAGGAAGCTGGCATTGATTACACAGAAACTTTTGTTCCTGTTGCAAAAATGACTACTGTTCGAGCTTTTCTAGCTATTGCAGCTACCAAACATTGGGACCTTCATCAAATGGATGTTCACAATGCTTTCTTGCATGGGGATCTTGAAGAGGAGGTATACATGAAACTTCCTCCAGGTTTTGAGTGTTCCAATCCCAATCTGGTGTGTCGTCTGCGCAAGTCTTTGTATGGGTTAAAACAGGCCCCGAGGTGTTGGTTTGCTAAGCTAGTCACAGCTTTAAAAGGGTATGGTTTCTTACAATCTTACTCTGATTATTCTTTATTCACCTACACTAGAGGAGGTGTGCAGCTCAATGTGCTCGTGTATGTTGATGATCTTATTATCTCTGGGAATGATTCCGCTGCTATACGGGTTTTTAAAGCCTATCTCAGTGATTGTTTTAAAATGAAAGATCTTGGCTCTTTGAAATATTTTCTTGGCATTGAGGTAGCTCGTAGTTCTTCTGGTTTGTTCTTATGTCAACGAAAATATACTCTCGATATTATTTCTGAAGCCGGTCTATTGGGAGCAAAGCCATCTGGCTTTCCCATTGAGCAGAACCATAAACTCGGACTTGCAAATGGCGAGTTGATATCCGATTCAGAAGCCTATCGTCGTCTTGTGGGCCGCCTAATTTACTTGGCGGTTACACGCCCGGATCTTGCTTACTCGGTGCATATTTTGTCCCAGTTTATGCAGGCGCCTCGTGTTGAGCATTGGGAGGCGGCCTTGAGAGTTGTTCGTTACTTAAAAGGCACACCGGGTCAGGGCATTCTCTTACGAGCAGATAGTGATTTGTCTTTGCAGGGTTGGTGTGACTCTGATTGGGCAGCATGCCCCATCACTCGCAGGTCTTTGACAGGATGGCTCATTTTTCTAGGTCATTCACCTATTTCATGGAAGACAAAGAAGCAACATACAATTTCACGCTCTTCTGCGGAGGCGGAATACCGTTCCATGGCTGCCATTACTTGTGAACTTAAGTGGTTAAAAGGACTGTTATTGAGCTTGGGTGTTCATCATCCAAAGGCGATTAAACTTTTTTGTGACAGTCAGTCTGCTCTTCACATTGCTAAAAATCCGATTTTTCATGAACGAACGAAGCACATAGAAGTGGATTGTCATTTTGTTCGTGATGCAATAACAGATGAGCTGATTGCTCCGTCATATGTTCCTACATCCGAACAATTGGCCGATATTTTTACAAAGGCTCTTGGCAAGAAACAGTTTGATTATCTTCTTCACAAGTTGGGCATTTTGGATCCTCATGCTCCAACTTGAGGGGGGGTGTTGAGATAATTTAGGAGTCATTTTGATTGTGATTGAGGAAGTTTAGGAGTCATTCCTAAACTTAGATAATTTAGGCTGTTGAGATAATTTAGTGATTGTGATTGAGGAAGTTTAGGAGTCATTCCTAAACTTAGATAATTTAGGCTGTTGAGATAATTTAGTGATTGTGATTGAGGAAGTTTAGGAGTCATTCCTAAACTTAGAGTTTTTGCCTAAATAGTCTTCTAAATGTAATATATTTATTTGGCTGGATCAATGAGAAGGCATGAGCTTTTAGTCTTTACATAAAACTTTTCAGGTTTCCTTATGATTGAGGTGGAGTTGGTGGTTGGGCAGTAGTGACTAACCAATAGGAGGGGGTTCAAGAGTTACCAGATAATTTATGATTAAATCAGTGACAAACTGACACAGCCCTTGTGCATCTTTCAACTTGATCAGCACGGTTGCTATATAAGCCTTCTATCTATCATAACTGACTCATGCACCTGGATCAACCGGCAACTGAAGTAAGGAGAGTCCATTTGTAATGAAAGGACCCACCTGCATTTTTACTTATTTTCAGAATAAAAGTGAATATTGAGGCTGCAAGATTGGATATAGGATCTCTGAACTAAGGATGCGTGGCAGAATTTCCAAGTACCTTTCATTTATCATCTTGCTTTAAGGCCTTTTGGACAAGCCCATGGCTTAATATGGAATTCTTGTCCACTACTGTTCATGACTACGAATGATATAAGGTATTTCCTCTTTTGCTTCACAATCTTCATTGTTAACTTCTTGGTCTTTCAATGGGACCTTCAATACCCAGATATTGTATATGCTTAGTGTATGTCTCCACAGGATAAAATAATAAAATGGGCATACTTGTAATATAGATGATTTTAGCATTTCATACTGTATCAGGTCCATTATTTCATAATGTTTCATTTATTCTTCATACTTCTCAACGTAAAATTGTTTGAAAGAAAATGTTATTAGCAGTACCTTCATTAAGTTTGGAAATATTCTGAAGATGAGAAGTAATACTTTGTGTAAAGAACAACCAAGTTAGTTGCACGGTGTGAGCTTTTTGTAATAGAAGTCAATATGTGGAATATAAACTGTCATGTTATGGATAGAATACCTGAATCCATTTTTGTTTCTTTGATTTCAAAGTATAGAACAGCGTCCCTGCTTCTCCTATCCATGTCTGTATATGTATCTATATTCGGGAATGATAGGATGGGACTAATGTTCCCACTAACCCAGAATGAGATGAGTCTTTCCTTATTCATTCCAGGTCCTCACTTTGTCAGACATCCAACATCCACTTATCTTTCCATATTCGAATTTTGGCCACAAAAAGTTCAAATTTTGCTTCTTTTTTCAAAGATTTATGATTATTTCAAATAAAAAAACATTTCATCTTGTTATTTATACATATTTTTGTTCTTTTAAAATGAAAATTATACCTATGCTCTTTGATTTTCATAGGAAGTAGTAACACCCATTCTTTCTCTTTTCGGTACTCGGACGGTACAAAACTTTTCTGGTGAATGACCAAAACTAGAAATAACTGTCATCTCCATAGAAAAGCATTTGTATTTGCATGTCCACATGTGTAATTATTCCTACAATTTTACAACTCACTATTTATGTTTTGCAATTTCAGCCATCTTTCAATGTTCCAGTCTGATCTGACTTTCAGAATATTGATTTTAACTTTAACTGCATTGCTAGGCTGCTAGCATTCTTTTCTGTGCAATAGGATATTAGCTGTACGCCTCACTGATTATCAAAAAATTAATGAGCATTTTTACAGGAGAAGCCTGCTTTGTGTAACATAATCCAATCAGTAAAGCAAATAGTTAAGATGGATCATGCAAATTATCATGAAAGCATCCTTTTGGGTGACAATAAATGGTTTCATGAAAGGTTTTATGGCCCCTCGGTTTATCTTCATTATAGCGATCTGTCATCTTTAGCACTATTGGAATTTCCAAGGAATCAATATTATAAGCTTCCATTTCGTGGGACCGTTTCTCATTCTGTTTTTGAGTGGCTGATTTCAATGGAATGATGGCAACTGAATTGAGGTGATGAATCCTAATTCCTAACAAATAAAGGATAATTGTCAAAGTTATTCACAAGACTTCTCAAAAACTTTGTGATTGACCTGTTTTACATTTGATACTTATTCCAAAACCAATATGCTGCATTTCAATTTGCTGCCTTTTAATATTAAAGCAATGCCTAATGCTGAATAGTTCAATATAGTATTTGGTAAATTTTCAAATAAATAATATTCTTAACTGGGACAGAAGTTGGAAATATTGACAGCAATATTTAGCAGATATATGACATTTTTCTTAGGAAAGGAAAATAGTTGCCTGGTCGAAGGAATAAGAAAAAACATGAGTATGAAGAGGCAAATGTGAAGATCTACGGGCCATCGTCACTAGGGCCTAATCCATCTATATAGGGTTGGCTTTGTAGGTTCTACATCATAATATGTTTTCATCTTTGTTGAAAGGTGGTTAACCTGTCTACATTTGTTTTGAGTTTTCTTATTTTCTCTTTTCTTTTTATCTGCAGCGGGATCAATCAAGTGCTGTTAATTTGTTGTGTATTTGAGCATATGGCGCCTGGCCTTAGAAGAAAGAAAATGTTTATATACAGAAAATGGTTATGTGAATTGTTAGGGTATAATTTCCACAAATTGCATCCAAACAAGTTTATTTTATTTGAGAACTGAGTTTAAAATCATGCCAAGCAGGCTAGCTCTCTTATCCCGTAAAGGTTCCTACGTAAATAAACTTTGGTACCACTCAAGAAAAAAAGTTAAAATGAAAACGGAGCACTAGGTTTGTATATATTTTCATTTTCATATTTGTTGACCTGAAAGCCAAATTCCAATAGAGGTCCGTCTTTCAAGCTATATGAGTTTCCCCACAATTTTGAGATTAGGTTAGATCGACTTGGAGCGGAATGTTTTTCAAACTTCAAACAAGGCATGACAGAGCAAAAATTATAATTAGTCAACTAATGTTTATTATGGATTCTCTTTGATGTCTACAAAGTTTATTTTATAACAGAGCACAATATTTTGTTATATTCTTCTGTAGTCAATTCTAACTACAATGCTATTCTTTAGTCAAAATAGCATATACCACCACTTTATCTGTTTTCTGCTTGTGCGCCCAAAATGCATAGCTTTGTAAATATCATCATTTGTGTAACCTCCAAAGTTGCCTACTATGGGAATATTGTGGTCAATAACGCCTAATTTCCAACACTTAAGGCTCGAAAACGGCCCGCCGGGGGTCCGGTACGGGAAACGGCCACGGGAAAATTCCGAAACCAGCACGAGAACTTCGCTCGAGGGAAGAGTAACTTGTAGGAACCGACGGTTCTCAAATAGGGCTCCCGGTTAGAGAATTAAGACCGAAACATAGTAATTTCCAACACTTAGGCTCGAAAACGGCCCGCCGGGGGTCCGGAACGGGAAACGGCCGCGGGAAAATTCTGAAATCGGCACGAGCACTTTGCTCGTGGGCAGAGTGACTTGTAGGAACGGGCGGTTCGTAAATAGGGCTCCCGGTTAGAGAATTAAGGCCGAAACATTGTAATTTCCAACACTTAAGGCTCGAAAACGGCCCGCCGGGGGTCCGGAACGGGAAACGGCCGCGGGAAAATTCCGAAACCGGCACGAGCACTTCGCTCGTGGGCAGAGTGACTTGTAGGAACTGACGGTTCGCAAATAGGGCTCCCGGTTAGAGAATTACGATCGAAACACGGTAGTTTCCAACACTTAAGGCTCGAAAACGGCCCGCCGGGGGTCCGAAATGGGAAACGGCTGCGGGAAAATTCCGAAACCGGCACGAGCACTTCGCTCGAGGGTAGAGTAACTTGTAGGGACCGACGGTTCTCAAATAGGGCTCCCGGTTAGAGAATTACGACCGAAACACGCTAATTTCCAACGCTTAGGCTCAAAAACGGCCCGCCGGGGGTCCGGAATGGGAAACTGGTGCGGGAAAATTCCGAAACCGGCACGAGCACTTCGCTCGTGGGCAGAGTGACTTGTAGGAACTGACGGTTCGCAAATAGGGCTCCCGGTTAGAGAATTAGGGCCGAAACATTGTAATTTCCAACACTTAAGGCTCGAAAACGGCCCGCTGGGGGTCCGGAATGGGAAACGGCCGCGGGAAAATTCCGAGATCGGCACGAGTACTTCGCTCGTGGGCAGAGTGACTTGTAGGAACGGACGGTTCGCAAATGGGGCTCCCGGTTAGAGAATTAAGGCCGAAACATTGTAATTTCCAACACTTAAGGCTCGAAAACGGCCCGCCGGGGGTCCGGAACGGGAAACGGCCACGGGAAAATTCCGAAACCAGCACGAGAACTTCGCTCGAGGGAAGAGTAACTTGTAGGAACCGACGGTTCTCAAATAGGGCTCCCGGTTAGAGAATTAAGACCGAAACATAGTAATTTCGAACACTTAGGCTCGAAAACGGCCCGCCGAGGGTCCGGAACGGGAAACGGCCACGGGAAAATTTCGAAACCGGCACGAGCACTTCGCTCGTGAGCAGAGTGACTTGTAGGAACGGACGGTTCGCAAATAGGGCTCCCGGTTAGAGAATTAAGGCCGAAACATTGTAATTTCCAACACCTAAGGCTCGAAAACGGCCCGCCGGAGGTCCGGAACGGGAAACGGCCACGGGAAAGTTCCGAAACCAACACGAGAACTTCGTTCGAGGGAAGAGTAACTTGTAGGAACCGACGGTTCTCAAATAGGGCTCCCGGTTAGAGAATTAAGACCGAAACATAGTAATTTCGAACACTTAGGCTCGAAAACGGCCCGCCGGGGGACCGGAACGGGAAACGGCCGCGGGAAAATTCCGAAACCGGCACGAACACTTCGCTCGTGGGCAGAGTGACTTGTAGGAACTGACGGTTCGTAAATAGGGCTCCCGGTTAGAGAATTAAGGCCGAAACATTGTAATTTCCAACACTTAAGGCTCGAAAACGGCCCGCCGGGGGTCCGGAACGGGAAACGGCCACGGGAAAATTCCGAAACCGGCACGAGCACTTCGCTCGTGGGCAGAGTGACTTGTAGGAACGGACGGTTCGCAAATAGGGCTCCCGGTTAGAGATTTAAGGCCGAAACATTGTAATTTCCAACACTTAAGGCTCGAAAACGGCCCGCCGGGGGTCCGGAACGGGAAACGGCCACGGGAAAATTCCGAAACCAGCACGAGAACTTCGCTCGAGGGAAGAGTAACTTGTAGGAACCGACGGTTCTCAAATAGGGCTCCCGGTTAGAGAATTAAGACCGAAACATAGTAATTTCCAACACTTAGGCTCGAAAACGGCCCGCCGGGGGTCCGGAACGGGAAACGGCCGCAGGAAAATTTCGAAACCGGTACGAGCTCTTCGCTCGTGGGCAGAGTGACTTGTAGGAACTGACGGTTCGTAAATAGGGCTCCCGGTTAGAGAATTAAGGCCGAAACATTGTAATTTCCAACACTTAAGGCTCGAAAACGGCCCGCCGGGGGTCCGGAACGGGAAACGGCCGCGGGAAAATTCCAAAACCGCACGAGCACTTCGCTCGTGGGCAGAGTGACTTGTAGGAATGGACGGTTCGCAAATAGGGCTCCCGGTTAGAGAATTAAGGCCGAAACATTGTAATTTCCAACACTTAAGGCTCGAAAACGGCCCGCCGGGGGTCCGGAACGGGAAACGGCCACGGGAAAATTCTGAAACCAGCACGAGAACTTCGCTCGAGGGAAGAGTAACTTGTAGGAACCGACGGTTCTCAAATAGGGCCCTCGGTTAGAGAATTAATACCGAAACATAGTAATTTCCAACACTTAGGCTCGAAAACGGCCCGCCGGGGGTCCGGAACGGGAAACGGCCGCGAGGAAAATTCCGAAACCGGCACAAGCACTTCGCTCGAGGGCAGAGTGACTTGTAGGAACTGACGGTTCGCAAATAGGGCTCCCGGTTAGAGAATTAAGACCGAAAAATGTAAGAAAATTTATATATATACATGTTTATGTTTCATTTATAACTTAATTCATTGCAAAGAGTTTAATGTTGTTTTTGTCATTGCAGATTGATGGACGCTTTGGGGTCGGTTGCAGACTTCTGGGGGTGTTGGACTTTTTTTCGGTTTATTTGTATATTGGACTTTTATATTAGACTGTATCATTAATGATTGTAATATTTGTTTAATGAGACGAATGATTTAGTGAAAAATGGAGATGGTTGTTTGTTTATTTATTAACTTTTGTTTCATTGCATTTTATTATGTTGAATATAGGTGTATGAATAGGTTTATTTTTTTATACAGGTGTATAAACAGGTTTACAGGTTTTACTGGAAAATATTAATGTAAAAATAAATATATTATTAAAAAAAAAGGGACCTTTGCCGACGTTTTTAAAACGTCGGCAAAAGTAATATTTAAAATTAAAAAATTTTAAAATGCTTTTGCCGACGAAATAAAAACGTCGGAAAAAATAAAAAAAAAATTTTAAAAATTAAATTACTTTTGGCGACGAAATAAAAACGTCGCAAAAATTAAAAAGAAAAAATTAAAAAAAATAAAATACTTTTTGCGACGAAAAAAAAACGTCGGGAATAATTAAAAATAAATATTTAAAAAAATGAAAAAATATTTTGCGACGAAATTAAAACGTCGGCAAAAAAAAAAATTTAAAAATACTTTTGGCGACGAAATGAGAATGTCGGCAAAAATTAAAAAGAAAAATAAAAAAAATTAAATTATTTTGGCGACGGAATAAAAACGTCGGCAAAAGAAAAATAAAAATTAAAAAAAATGAAATTATTTTTGCCGACGAAATAAAAACGTCGGCAATATAAAAAATAAAAAATAAAAAAATTGAAATTATTTTTGCTGACGAAAAAAACGTCGGCAAAAGTAAAAATGAAAAATAAAAAAAAATTAAATTATTTTGCCAACGAAAAAAAACGTCGGTAAAAGTCAGATAATCGTCGGTAAAATTTTAATTTTTGCTGACGAAAAACGATTTCGTCGAGAAAATGTTTTGCTGACGGAGTTTTACCGACTTCTAGGCGACGAAAAAAATTTCGTCGGTAAAGACTTTTACCGACGAAATGGTAACTTTTGGCGACGAAAATTTTCGTCACAAAAAGTATAGATTCTTGTAGTGAGTCAGGAATCTTCGCAAATTCAATTTGTTGCCAACTAAAGAGCCTTTCTTGAAGACTAGGCAAAGAATCAAAGCCAAAAAGGAAATCACTTTTTGCAAAAGAGGAGGTACTTAAACTATAAAAGGACCACTAGGGGAGGGGGACGTCTAAGCCTTGAATACTCACATAGAGGATGTCCCATACACACTTCATCCATTCCCATTCTCTCTCTATTCCCCTTCTTCCACTATCCCCTTCTAGCTCATCTAGGCACTCGTTGAAGGACTTGGTATAGGAGAGTGATGAATGAGTGTTTTTATTTTCATGTAATTCAAGATTCAAGGAATGAAACAAGCTTTTGATTGATTATTGCGTGCGAACAACTTCTCTTAGTGTGAGTGATCGATTTTCTTTGATTTAGTCTTTTAATATGTTATTTTCGGTAATAGATATATCATATACTTAGGGCTAATCATTGAAAAACATTAATTTTGGCGAACTTGAAGACAATGATATCTCGCATCTATTATTATTCATATCTTTTCCTAACTTTGAAAAGCCAAGTCGCCTGTATTTTCAATGCTTAGGTGCTAGTTGATTTCTAAGTTCTTGGATTTTCACTTTTTCTTTTTACCACCCTCTTATTTTTCTGTTATTTTTCAGATTATTTAATTTAGATCTTCTATCAAGTCAAAATGGTTGTTTTAATTTTATCTTATGTTTTTTCAGGTTTTAGTTAGCTAGGGCTTACTAGTCTAGATTTGTTTAATTTATTGAAAAGTCGTGCTTAACTTTTAATTTCAGTGTTTTAGTAATATTTTGTAATTTTATTAATTTCATTTAGGGTAGAATTAGTATCAGGATAGGTTGGAAAGTGCTTAATTGAATTCTCTCCCTATGGATTCGACCCCACACTAACAAGGATATATTGTTGCGCACCCTTGCACTTGGGGGTGTTCAACACCTCTGAACACCCCCTCTAGGAGATATATTGGTTTAATTAGCTTACACTTTCAAGGGAGAGACATGATACCTGTTCTCCCAGAGGGAGAGAGATTAGGCCCACCAATGCAAGTTGCAGAACCGTCAAATAATGCACATCTAGATCAATAAGCAATAGTTGAACCGCTGCCTTGTGTACATTATCGCCTCTAGATCAATAGGTGGGAAGTGGACTAGACCCAACACGTGATTCAACACCCTTTATTGATGCAGACCAATGACTATTTGAAAGTTCGGGATTTGAACCCTAGAGGGGGGCTGAATAGGGTGAGCTTAATTTTTAAGCTAATTATGCCAAACTTTAACTTCTTTAAACAATTAAGCACAACTAATGATTATGAAAATAAAGTGCTGGAGCTATCAAGATAAACAATCACTACAAGCATTCACCATAACACAACTATGTATAGTAGTTCGGCCAAATGCATACATCCACTATCGGCTTGTGTCTCTACACCCCACCGGCATTCCACTATAAAATATGCTTTTCAAGGCTTATCAATAACTTCTACAATATGCTTTTCAAGGCTTATCAATAACTTCTACAATATGCTTTTCAATAGGCTAAGCAGTAACCTCTACAATATGCTTTTAAAAGGCTAAGCAATAACCTTACAATATATTTTACTAGGCCAAGTAATAACCTATGTATCGCAACAATTTTTCTCTATATACCACAAGGGTTTTTCTCTCTAACTTGTGTTTACAATACACTTGAAGAGATTACAAATTGAATACAATACAATGCCTCTATAATATGTTGATATTAAAGTGAAACTCAACTCAAACATACAAAAGATGATGCAAAGATGTAAGCTTAAAGTTTATGCATGATGTCCTCAATTAGATTTAAAATGAAGCTCCTAAATGTTTCCCAAATACTTTTGAGAGTTTAATATAAAAATATTTTGATTGAAGCAAGAAAAATACTAATCACATGTCAAACAACTTGTTAAATATATAACTATCCAGGTTAAGCAAGTTGTGTGAAATCTCAAACTAGAGCATGTGATACATGAACATAGTTGTTTCCAAATTCAAACTAGTCTAACTATGAGTCCAAGTTATGGAAGACAACAAGCTAGAGATCATGTAATCATAGAGAACAAAAGTTTAAATAAGCATGAAATTTCTAAATAATGGAAATCAAGCTTACTTGAATGATTTAAATGATTAGTCCAAGCATTTCCATTTCCATTTTACTCTCTAGCTCACTCCAGCTCATTCCCTTGTTTATACTTCAAAACAACTCCATAGATTCACCCAAAGTCTGCTCTCCTGGTCTTGGAATGAGTTGGAGAATATATAGAAATTGCCCAATGGCTAGTTCAGGTGGTCGACATCGTATATGGCCCGGTTGATAGGTTGATAGCATTTCCAACGGTAAAAAAATGGTTAGTTTTGCCGGTCGGCCGCGGCCATGTACTCAGTCGACCGTGTACATTGGCCTGATAGTCAGAATTCTAGATTTTTTTTATTTTTCAAGTTTTTTCTCGTGGAACTTCTGGGCAATGGAAATCATGGTTAGATTCCTGTTTAAATTAATCCAAAAGTTTTTATCAAATATGTTTAAATCAATTCAAAAGTATTTTTCAAGACATGAACCTATCATGACTAAGATTATTTGACTATGAGAGCTTTGGCATGCATGATCAAAAGCAATTTAATCATGAAGCTAATGTGCAAAAAATTATTTAACTATGATATCATGAGCATTCATGATTAAGAAATCAACTTTTCAATATTAATGCATCTAAGTTTAAAATCCAAAACATGCATGTAAAATCAAGTTTTAAAAGTGATAAAATCATGCATGAACAAATTCAAGATTTCAAGATTTTCAAAATCAATGCATGTGTGAAAACTCAGAACATGATAACATGACATGCATCCATCAAATTGCAATACACAAAATCCCTAACACTATCCTCTCCCACTCTCAGTTGAAATAATACAAAGAAAGAGATTGGTTTTAGATTTAGAGTTTTCCTTGTATTGAGATGAGAAATGCATGCAGAGGATAGGGAAAGATGATTAGGGATATGTTAAAGAACGTGGAAATCCATGATTGAATGACTATGTAAAAAAGCTCTTACCTTCTTCTTTCTAAGATTTGGATAATTAATTCCCCTTAGGATCTCGCCTCTGCCATGAACGGTCTCTCCTTTGCTAAATTAGAGAGATGGAAATTGAGATAAAGAAGGATAAAAGAGAAAGAAGAGGGAGGATGGGAAGATAAAAAAAATGCAAAGGGACAAAGAAGAGAATGAGAAAGGGATGAGTCATTTACTTCTCTCAACTACCCACATTGATTAGAAAAAGACCAGACTCGAGAAAGATGGCCGGCTGGAGATAGGGAGAAGATGCTACTAAAGATAAGCATCACAGGAATCCCAAGCTAGAGGGAAAAGGGAGGTACAATTTTCGAAGGAGAGATTTTACCGATTTGGGGCTGGGTCTCGAATAGAAAGGGTTTCAAATGGAAAGGCTCTTTCAGGTGGGGTGGGGTTGGGTTTCAACTGGGGCATGTCCTTGTTGGCACACAAAAATTCAATTCATTAAATATATTCCATTCTTCAAGGAAAAATACTCATTTGCATTAAGAAAAATCATCATTTTTGCTGTTTTTGTTTTTGCTAACCTCTAGAGCTAATCGGTCATAATGATAGAACTTCAATGGCCAATGCACACATGAATGTTAGTGCCACATTTTCATGTGCACTGTTTTTATTGTTAATTCCGTGCCAAAGAGTTCCGAAGACATTGTCTCTTAAGTACTTCAAAGCAGATTCAATTCAAAAGGTCTGTCAAAGCTTTTTGGAAAGGCCAGGTTTCGTCAAAGATCAACATCAAGATGTACCAACCAAGATCAGGTAATTGGGACCGAAACCATACGCCTTAGTGACCCTAAAAACCCTAGGTTAAGTTGTTATTTTGATAGGTTTTTAGAAGATTTTTTTGAGCTTGTTTAAAACTAAAAAATGACCCCAGATTTCGGCCAGCCAACCTCATGTGGTTAGCAGTTCACCCCCTAAGTCCACCTGTCCTAAGGCATCCAACATGATCATAACACCAGGTCACATTGAGGCTTAGTAAGCATGAGTATGTATAGAAACTTAATAATAAACAATGTTTTATAAATTAATAAAGAAATGTGATGTTGTCAAAACCGGTGTGTTTTTGGTTTCTTTAATATTTTTCCTACAAAAGTTCCCTCATATTCATACTCATGTTTCATATAAGGCCTCACCAAAACATTGCTTATGTCATGGTTTTTATCAAATTTCAAACGTTGGAATAGTGTTCCTGTCAGGTACACCCACCATGTCTTAAGTGACCGTTGAAACTATCCGTTGGATTTTTTCTATAAATACCTGAAGCTCATTTTCAACATCAAGGAGTCTAATTTTTGAAAAGCCTTTGTTATAAATTCTTGTAAACCTTTCCCAAGCTCTCAAAGCTTCTTCAAAACACACTTAGATTCTATCTTAAAAAATTCAAGGGCTTACTTAGCTCTAAGGAGTGTGCTTTGAGAAGCCAAATCTAGGGTATCCTAATCCCTAAAGCTATCTCTCATTTATGCCCTAGAAATCAAACCTCTACAACTTGGTTGTGCATCTCAGTGGAGTTTCATCATCAACACCAAGCTAGCTGCAAGAGGTAAAAAGCTTCGATCACGGTCAAAAGCTTCCTCGAACACTTTCGATCTTCATCAAAGGCAAGTGTTCGCCCTCCATTCAAATTTATATCTTTGTGACAGTGGATTGAATCTGTGTGTGTCAAGCACTCTAAAAAATTATGTGTGGGGATTAGATCTGTGTGATCGAACCTCAATAACAAAATTGAGTTAGAATCAGTACTTGTGTAGTTTGATTCTTTATAGTGGAACCAAGGGACTGTGTGACCTTTGAGAGTGGATGTAGGTCTGTGTGACTCAACCACTATAAATCTCTTGTGCCATTTTATCTCTTGTGCTCACTATCTTGTTTCAAATTAGAGTGTCTCTGATTATTTAAGCACACACACATTGAACTTATAATTCAAACAAGTTATTTTGTTATGTGTGATTATTATTCCAAGTTGAGATTAAAATTGGGCTAATAAGTTTAAAATTGGCATTAGAATTCCTTTTGTCCTATTCACCCCCCCTCTAAGACTTATTCATTGAACCTAGTTGCACTTTCATTTGGTATCAGAGCAGGGTTACTCCCTAAAGGTTTAACAACCTGGAGTAGATCTACTTCTTTTTACTAGTGCCAATGTCTAATCCAGAAAGTAGTGCTATAAACAGACCTCCATTGTTTGATGGTACAAACTATGCCTTTTGGAAAGCCCGAATGATCATCTTCATCAAATCTCTTAATGGAGATGTGTGGGATACTGTAGAGGATGGATGGACTCCTCTTACAGTCACAGATACAGATGGCACTGTCCAGCCTCTTGCAAAGGCAAAATGGACAGCTGATCATAAGGCACTAAGAGACAACAATGCAAAGGCATTGAATGCCATAACTTGTGCCATGAATGCTGAAGAGTACAAAAAGATTATGACATACAGCTAAACAAGCTTGGGATCTTTTGGAAACAAATTACTATGGAACAACCATTGTCAAAAGAGCCAAGCTCCAAATGTTGACTTCTCAATTCGAATCTTTAAGAATGAGGGAAGATGAGATGTTCGATGAATTTCGAACTAAGCTAATGGTAATTGTGAATGAGATGTGGTCACTCTTGGTGAACAAATTCCTGAAGGCAAAATTTGTAGCAAAATCCTTAGATCCATTCCTGATAGATTTCACCCCAAAGTGACTTCTATAGAAGAATACAATGACCCAGAAACTATGAGTTGAAGAATTATCTGGTAATATTAGAACTTTTGAGTTAAAGTTAAATAATGCTTCTAATAAATCCAAAGATAAGAAATCAATTGCTTTAAAAACCTTTCAATCAACTCAATCTAAAGAAGAATCAGATAATGATGAAGAAAGTGATAATGAAGATATTGCTCTTCTCACTAAGAAATTTATAAGACATTTTAAGAAAAAGAATTCAAATTTTAAGTTCTTTAATAAAAATAAAAATAAAAGCATTTCTTCATCTAAGAGCCAAGAAAGAAAAGTCAAATGCTATAACTATCAAAAACTTGGACATACATCTTCTGAGTGTCCAATGGAAAGGAAGAAAAAGACACTTATGGCAACATGGGATGACTCATCTGAATCAGAGTCAGAATCAGATGAATCACATCGAGATGAAACATAAAATTACACTATTTTAATGGCTCGAAGTTTATGTGATCCATCAGTTGAGACATCTGAAAAATCTCATTTTGAGAAATCTGAGGATGAATATAAAAATCCAGATGTTGAAGAATTTGAAAAAGAACCAGATTCTGAATATGATGGCTCAGATAATGAAGACAATGATGAAAATCTTCAAGAATCATATAATAGACTCTATGATGAGAGCTGCAAGTTAATTAATATCACAAGAAAACAATAAGCAAAGAATAAAGTTTTAAAAGACAATGTTAAAACCTTAACAGGTGAAATTAATATCTTAACCAATGATCTTAACGAAACCAGCTATAACTTTCAAATTGCCAGTGAATACATAAGAAATCATAAGAAAGAAACTGATACTCTAAAAGTGGTAATCACTAATTATTTAAAAAAGGAAGTCACCCATCTAATATGGTATAAAGAAAAATACGAGTATTATTTTACTCATGGAGAAGAAAATTTTGAAAAACTATTTAGAATGGGTAAATATCAAAGAGACAAAACTGGGCTGGGGTACAACAAAGAATCAAAATAAAACCCCAATGTCTCTACTAAATTTATAAAAGGAAAGGCTTCCTCTATTAATCAAAACATTCCTAAAGTTATATATAATTCTTATGAAAGAAAAAGATATATCAAATATGACTGGAAAAAGGAACCAACTAAAAAGAAAAACTCAGGCAATTTATTTTTTTTTTCAAAAACTAAATGAATTGTCGAAACAAATTTATCAGCTAAAAACTCAATTCTATAATCATTCTAAAAATATTTTATCTACAAAAAGGAACCCAAAGAGATCTTTTCTTCAATATGAGTCTCTAGGTCATAGAGGAACTTCTCACACACAAAGGTATATGTGGGTACCTAAAAGTCTACTTGTTCACATAGCTCTTAAAGCTAGAGACCAATCTGTATGGTTCCTAGATAGTGGGTGCTCTAGACACATGACTGGGGATAAAACACTCTTCTCCAAATTAAATAATTATGATGGTGGAACTGTCACTTTTGGTGATGGTAATATTGCTAAAGTTATAGGAAAGGGCACTCTGAATGTTCCCAACTTGCCTAAAATAGAAGATGTTTTATGTGTTGATGGTTTGAAACATAACTTGCTTAGCATTTCATAAATTTGTAATAAAAACCATGCTGTGTTCTTTACCAGTCATGGTTGTGAGATTTTGAAAAATGGTAAAGTTATTCTAAGAGGTCTTAGAAATCAAGAAAACTGTTATGTTGTTGGTGATCACAAAGAAGCATCCAGTTTAGCCCATTACATAGCTCATCTTGATGAAGCCCAACTATGACATCAAAGGCTTGGACATGTGAACCATAGAGACTTGTCCAATTTAAACAAGTATGTAAAGGGCCTTCCAAAAATTAGCAAGAAGTCAAAACAGTTTGTGGAGAGTGTCAAAAAGGTAAACAAATCAGAAACTCTCACAAAAAGACTAAGTCCTTGAAGACTTCTAGATCCTTAGAGCTTCTCCATATGGACTTGGTTGGTCCAACAAAGAAAGAGAGTAGAGGTGGCAAAAAATACTTCCTTGTTATTGTTGATGATTATTCCAGATTTACTTGGGTTGCATTCTTGAAGGAAAAATCTGATGCATATGCTGAATTCAAAAAGATTGTGAAAAGAATTCAAGTTGAAATAGGAAGAGCAGTTGCTAGAATAAGAAGTGATCATGGCGGTGAATTTGAAAATACTAGATTTGAAAAATATTGTGATAAGTATGGAATTCACCATGAATTTTCTGCCCCTAAAACTCCTCAACAAAATGGAGTTGCTTAAAGAAAGAATCGGGTTTTACAAGAGATGGCCACAGTTATGCTTCATGGAAAGAAACTCCCTAGAGATCTATGGGCTGAAGCAGTGAATACAGCTTGTTACATCATAAACAAGGTTTACTTGAGAACTGGCTTGAACAAAACTGCCTATGAATTATGGCATGAGAAAAAGCCAAACATTAGCTACTTTAAAATTTTTGGTAGTAAATGTTATATTCTCAAGGATAGAGAACATTTGAGCAAATTTGACTCAAAAAGTGATGAAGGCATTTTTATTGGCTATTCTCAAAACAGTCGTGCATATAGAGTTTTGAACACAAACACTGGAGCCATACAAGAATCTATAAATGTTGTCATTGATGACAAATTAAAAGATTTCAGTAATCAAGAAAACCTTAATAATGATGAGATAGAAGTCCCAACAGCTAAGTTGGATGAGCCTCTAATCTCTAAGGACTTGGTAAATATGAAACATCATCCTATGGACCAAATTCTAGGAGATCCTTTGGCTAGTGTCAAGACTAGAAGGCAATTGAAAAATATTGTTAGTTATCTTTGCTTTACTTCTATCCTTGAACCTAAAATTGTTAATGAAGCTTTCTCTGATGATTGTTGGATAAATGCTATGCAAGAAGAGCTAAATCAATTTACTAGAAATGAAGTATGGGAATTAATACCTAGGCCTATTGACAAAAATGTTGTAGGTGCCAAATGGATTTTCAAAAATAAACTTGATGAAAATGGTACCATAGTTAGAAACAAGGCCAGACTGGTTGCCCAGGGATATTCCCAAATTGAAGGAATAGACTTTGAAGAAACATTTGCTCCTGTTGCTAGACTTGAATCCATTAGAATCTTACTTGCCATTGCTTGCTCTTTGAAATTTAAAATATATCAAATGGATGTGAAAAGTGCTTTTCTAAATGGCATATTAGAAGAAGAAGTTTATGTTGAGCAACCTAAAGGGTTTGAAGATCCTAAGGAGCCTAATCATGTATATTCTCTTAAAAAGGCTCTCTATGGTCTCAAACAAGCTCCTAGAGCTTGGTATGAAAGACTCACTCAATTTTTGTTTGATCACAATTTTGAAAGGGGAGGTGTTGATAAAACTCTATTTATTTAAAGAATAAATGACACTATTTTGATTGCTCAAATTTATGTTGATGATTTTGTGTTTGGATCTACTTGTAATGATTTAACAGAAAGATTTGCTAATCTTATGAAATCTGAATTTGAGATGAGCATGGTTGGCGAACTTAATTTCTTTTTAGGATTACAAATAAAACAACTGACTGATGGAATGTTTATTTCCCAGACCAAGTATGCTAAAGAATTGGTCAAAAGGTTTGGATTAGATTCAGCCAAGCACATGAACACACCCATGAGCACAACTCTCAAATTATCTAAGGATATGAGTGGTAAGAATGTTGATCCTAGTTTGTATAGAAGCATGATAGGGAGCCTATTATATCTTATAGCTAGTAGACCGGATATTGCTTTCAGTGTAGGAGCTTGTGCCAGATATCAATCTGATCCCAAAGAAGCTCATTTGAAAGGTGTTAAGAGAATCATTAGAAATGTTTCAGGGACTTCAGGATATGGCTTATGGTATCCATATAATTCATCTACTTGTATTGCTGGATACTCAGATGCCGATTGGGCTGGAAATGTGGATTATAGAAAATCGACTAGTGGTGGTTGCTTCTACCTAGGAAACTGTCTAGTTACTTGGCACAGCAAGAAACAGTCATCCATTTCCCTATCTACAGCTGAAGCAGAATATATAGCAGCTGGAAGTGGTTGTACTCAAATGTTATGGATGAAACAAATGCTGAAAGACTATGGTATTGAACAAGGTAGCATGAATTTGTATTGTGATAACACCAGTGCTATCAATATTTCCAAAAATCCTGTCCAACACTCTAGAACTAAGCATATTGATATTAGACATCATTTCATTAGAGAATTGGTTGAAGAGGGAGTCATAGTTTTGGATCATATTTCTACTGAGAAACAACTTGCAGATATTCTGACAAAACCATTGGATGTTTCAAAATTTGAAAACATGAGAAAATCCCTTGGTATTTGTGTTGTTAAATAATTTCTTATTGTTTATTTGTTTTATATGTGTTAGTTTCATTTAATTGTTTTTTTGTGTTTAATTTAAAAAAAATTAATTAAAAAAAATGGAACATATCATTTCTTACGTCATTAAAAGAAACTGCGATTCAGATCTGGACATCACTAGGGGAAGACATCCATGGCTGATTTGTAACATAACAGATTTTAAAAATTCTGATCTTGGCAGCATAAATCAGCCATAGTGATCGCATAATAACTCCATGAATTCATGACCAACAAGTGTATAATTAAAGGAGATTCAAGAAGACTATTACCTTGATGATTTGTAGACTTCAAATCTCTGAAAAAATAGATCCAAAGGGCTGAACTCAGACTTACAATTACCAAGCAACTTGCTGGAATTTTCTGCAGTAGAGTTGCTTTTGATCTTCTTCTCTATCTCACTTCCAAATCTGATTGGCTAAGATGGTGGGATCTTAATCTATAGATTTCTAGATGGGTTTGAGAACATTTTTGTATGGAAAAAATCTCAGACCTTATGCTCTCTTCAAAGAAGAAGAAGGAGGGTTGGACGTGTAGGGATAGGGGCCTTTCTAGTGTTGGACGTCAAGGGGGAAGCTTGCATCCTTTTTATAGACACTTTGGGAATCTTTTCCTAAAAATTTATCTCTTCTAATTCTCATAGATGTCCTAAAAGGAAAGTATAATCTAAAGATTTATTTCCTTTTAGAAACACTCCAATTAGAAAAGGAAACTAAAGGAACATCCCTATAATATAGCAATTAGTAATCCTAGTTGCACAACACTTACTAATTTAAGTTTCTAATTCAAAAAAAGGAAACTTTCTTATAGGAATACTAATCCAAAGAGGAGTCCAACCTTCCAAGTAGAGAGACCTACTCAAAATTGGAAACCTTACCCATTGAGTTCCCATTATGGACGTCCCACATACTAATGCACACCATGGCCCACAAACAATTTATCTAGAATTAAATTCATGTATGCCATCAAAGGCCTATTTGAATTTAAACTCAAAATTATTTTTCCACTAAAATAATTCAACCATATGTCATCTAAACAATTTAGGAAATCATGCCAATCTTGGAAAGTGACTAGAGAAGGGACCAAAAGACGTATTTGCCCTTCCCAAAATGACCAAAATGTCCATGCTAAACCCATAGCAACATTAAGACCATTTTAACCTTAACTCATTCCACTAAAGAGTTATGGTTGAACTCCAGGGACAAATATATAATATAATAAGCTCGTCATAAAATGACAGTTGTCTTCGACCTACTAAGTGTAATGACCCGAATGCCCCTCTATGTAACATCCATAATCAAGTCAGGTTATCCAATGTACTATCAACCTTCTCGATTACATCTAAACCTTAGAACTTCATATCCTTAACTTAATCATCATCCGGATATCATTCTCTTAGTCCAGGGAGCGACCCACAAGTTCAATATCCATATGGAACATCCATATACTAAGATCTTAGATTTTGATGATTAATCGGATAATTCTAAGGGGACGATCATTCCATCATTAGATGACATAGATTCTTTATTGCAACTGCACGTCCCAACTTATCAAGTCTGAGTACCCAAAACACAGAGCTATTGACCCATGAAAAGAATCTCACCCATAGTGAATTAAAGCACAAGAACTTGACTTCGTCAGTTCATCCACAAATGCTCAAGATTAAGAGCACTGGTCACTCAGTAGCATGAGGTGACTTGATCTCTCTCAGTGATAGTACTATTTTAGAGATCACACCTACCATGGTCCTGTTCAATGCATTGCATATGCACTAATGAGATAAATCCGGGAAAGTCCTCCTATGACTTAGGTAAGTCACCCTGAATACAGGAGAGTCTCTCACTATAACTTATACCAAGATGAAGTGCCCAGCTCCATCTCTCAGTTATGAACAAATATGTTGTTTCCAGTGTCCATGAATTAGACCTATCTGTGTGTAGACACTACACACCTAATTCATTTACTAGAAACAATGGGCCTTACACAACCATACATATATACATGTTTAAAGAGAAAAGAGTCATTCCATTAAATAACCAGTAAATATCCAGTAACAAAAGATGAGAGTGCAGCTAGTGGGATTTAGGACATACACCAATCCCAACAAACTCCCACTTGCACTAAAGATCACTACTTCCTAACCTAACACCCATAGACTCAACATGAGAAGGAAAGACTTTCTCAGTAAGAGTCTTAGTGAATGGGTCAGCTAAGTTATTCGCTGAAACAATATGCTCCACCACTATTTCTCCATCCTGAATGAATTCCCGGATCAAGTGGTACTTTCTCTGAATGTGCTTGCCTTTCTTGTGATTCCTGGGCTCTTTGCACTGTGCTACAGCACCAGTGTTGTCGTAGTACCTGACAATCGGTTTATGCACTACAGGAATAACTCCCAATTCCAATAGGAATTTTCTGAGCCATGCTGCTTCCTTCGCAGCTTCCGATGCCGCCACATACTCTGCTTCCATGGTAGAATCAGCAGTACAGGATTGCTTGACACTTCTCCATGATATAGCCCCTCCTGATAGAGTAAAGACGTATCCTGAAGTAGACTTTCTGGCATCTCTATCAGATTGGAAATCAGAGTCTGTATACGCCAAAGGCGTTAGATCATCTGCTCGAAAGGTTAGCATATATAATCTTTCGTTCTCCGAAGATACTTGAATATATGCTTAACAGCTGTCCAATGCATAGGTCCAGGGTTTGACTGATATATGCTAACCATGCCAACGGCAAAGCAAATATCTAGTCTAGTACATAACATTGCATACATGAGGCTTCCAACAGTGGATGCATATGGAACTCTCCTCATGCTCTCTATCTCTTTAGATGTCTTTGGACATTGATCTCGAGACAGTGGTACTCCATGTCTAGAAGGTAGCAAGCCCTTCTTGGAGTCATGCATGTTAAACTTGACCAATATCTTCTTAATATATGAAGATTGGGATAGGGCTAACATCTTATTCTTGCGATCACGCAAAAGCTTCATCCCTAAGATATAGCTGGCCTCACCCAAATCCTTCATCTGAAATTGAGAGGATAACCAAACCTTTGTGGATGACAATATACCTATATCATTTCCAATGAGCAATATGTCATCTACATATAGAACAAAAAATGCAACTGCTTTTCCACTTCCTTTCTTATACACACATGGTTCATCAATGTTTTGATCAAAGCCAAAAGATTTGACTGCCAGATTAAACTTGATGTTCCATGCTCTAGATGCTTGCTTAAGTCCATAAATGGACTTCTTAAGTTTACAAACCATGTTATCTTGGCCACTAGCAATGAAGCCCTCTGGTTGCATCATGTAGATGCATTCGTCAAGACTTCCATTAAGAAAAGCTGTCTTGACATCCATCTGCCATATCTCGTAGTCATAATGACATGTGATGGCCAAGAGAATCCTTATGGACTTAAGCATAGCCACTGGTGAAAAGGTTTCCTCATAATCGATACCCTCTCCCTGAGTATATCCTTTCGCCACCAGTCTTGCTTTGAAGGTTTCCACCTTCCCATCCACTCCTCTCTTTCTCTTGTAGATCCACTTGCACCCTATGGGTTTAATCCCTTCAGGTGCATCTACAAGTTCACAGACTTGATTGGAATACAAAGAATCCATTTCAGATTTCATCGCTTACTGCCACATGTCAGCATCTATATCCGTTACTGCTTCATCATAACTAGTAGGATCCTCAACCAGATCTTCAGAGTCTGTCTTAAAAGACACTCCTAGATATATTTCCGGCTGTCTAGAAATTCTCCTACTACGACGAGGCTCCAGAGTGTTCAAAGGAATATCTTGTTCATCTACTGTCTCAGGATTTGGTACAGATGTTATAGGAGATCCCGGAAGAATCTCCTCAAGGGTTTCTTTACAACTAAGCTCTTGGTGCATCATACAATCATCCGCTAAGTACCTAGCATGAGTGCTGATAAGCGCTTTTTACTCCTTTGGATGATAAAAAATGCCACCTCTCGTTCCCTTAGGATACCCAATGAAGTAGCACATTTCCGATCTGGGTTCTAGCTTGGTAGCTTTATCATTCAGTACATAGGCCGGACAACCTCAAATGTGGATATGTCTTAAACTAGGTTTTCGACCTGTCCACATTTCTTGCGGTGTCCTAGGTATTGATTTAGAAGGTACCAGATTTAAAATGTATGCTGCTGCTTCTAGGGCATATCCCCAAAAAGATATAGGTAGGGTTGCATGACTCATCATGGACCTTACCATATCAAGAAGGGTACGGTTTCTTCTCTCTGCTACACCATTTTGCTGGGGTGTACCCGGTGCAGTCAACTGAGACACAATCCCATGTTGTGTGAGGTACTCTTTGAACTCACCCAGGAGGTACTCGCCACCTCGATCAGATCGAAGGGCTTTGATATGTTTCCCTAGTTGTAACTCCGCCTCAGCCTTGAATTGCTTGAATTTATCAAACGCCTCAAACTTGCGTCGCATTAAGTACACATATCCATACCTAGAGTAATCATCAGTGAAGGTGATGTAATACTCATACCCTCCTCGAGCCGGTTTGTTCATAGGACCACACACATCAGTGTGAATCAATTCTAACAACTCCTTTGACCTTAGTCCCTTTCCAAAGAATGACCTTTTGGTCATCTTGTAACACCCCGACCCGCCTTACTCTCATTTTAGAGTTAATTAATTTAGATTAATTGCTTAATGGATGTTTTGATTTTGATTGGACTTGATTAGATAGAATTAGTGGGGTTTGACCATTTGCTAGGTAGATTATGACTTTTGGAGTGTTTTGGGCTCTTGTGTGTACTTAGAAATTTTTGGGTTTTTAATGCATTGCATAGAGCATTTTATGGGCCTCAACTTTCATGTCTTGACCCATCAAATTCGGATCCATTTAGGCCCATTCCCAGCCCATTCATTTAACCCAGGCCCTTTCTTGCAATTTCAGTCCTTTTTGTGGACTTGCATGCAGTGCAGGAGAAAAGTTGGGTTAAAACCCATTTCAGCTACTCTTTTCCCTTCTTCATGTCCAGCTGAGAGTTCTCTTCTTCTTCTTCTTCTTCTTCATTACTCCCCATCTTAATCATCTCTTGCTACCATTTCATATTCTTCATTCCATTGGGAAAGAGATCATTCCCTAAGCTCAAGCATTCATCCATTCTCCATCATCTTCTTGGTAAGCTTTTTCTTCACTAAGCATTTCCATTCGATTTCTTTGATCCTTGGAAAGCTACAAATCATGTATGCATCATCTTCTTCCTCATTCATTTTTCTTTCATTTCGTTTTCACCATTTTAGGGCATTTGAGCTTGTATTTTTGGGGATTTTGAGCTTAAGAGGTTTTAGGTGTGAGAGATAGCTTCCAAGCACCTAAGGCAAGTTAAATATGTACATTGATATGCATGCTTCCTTGTTTGTCTCTTGAATATGATCAATCTTGCTTAGATACCCATTTCTTGCTCAAACATGGATTTTTGTGGATGATTTCTTCTTGTTAATGTAATATGGTTTATTGATGGTTTTTATGAGCATTTTGGAAGCTCAAGGACACCCTTGTGTAGTGTGTAAAACCTGGAATGAATGCCTTGAATGGCTTGGAAGGAAACAAAGAAGTTTCAGATTTTCGGACCCAGGATTTGACAGTTCGCTCGAGCGAGCGTGAGTGAACGCTCGAGCGAAGAGCTCTCTGGGAGAGTTCGCTCGAGCGAACTTTGGTCCGCTCGAGCGAACAGCTCTCTGTCTCGGGTCCGCTCGAGCGAACATCTGGACGCTCAAGCGAACCTGATACTTGCAGTATGCAGATTTTCCAACGACCATAACTTTTTAACCGTAAGTCCGTTTTTGGAGATCTACATACCGTTGGAAAGCTCATGATGTGTAGAACCCAACAAAAAGTGATTTTATTTGATTTGAGCCTTGGAAAAGATTATATGTTGGATTTTACATAATTGTGATAAATGGATGTTTCCATGAGCCGGACATTGGACCGTAGCTTGTTCTAGATGATTGGCCTGATAGATAGACCTGTAGAATGTGCACCCTGAACTTTTATCATGACCGATGGTTTGTTGAATTGTGGATATGGATTGAGCACCCGTACCCACAAAAGGGGCATTGTGTTCTTCGGATTGTAACCGTGCCAAATGTGTTCTATTAAAGGATTCGACATCCAAATTATGTAACGCCAAGGGGTCCTCGTAGCCCGATAATGTCGAACTCTTAATACTACCCTGAGTTGGACGGTGAAGACCACATGTGTTCCCAAGACCGTAGGCTTGGCTTGATTTCTGTCTTGACTCCGTATATGATCTGTATGTACATGCATTGCATTCCGTTTCCAGTATTCTAGTATGATTTGATCATACTTCTGTTCAGTTATGTATTTTCTGTTACACATCTGTTATGTTATATTTATTTCTGTATTTGTTCAGCATATTTCAGTAAGTCCCAATTTGTTATTTATATGTCTTGTCCTGTATATGTCCTGTATCTGATTTACACTGTCCTGCACCTGCTCTGTTGTCTGTATATTGCACTCTATGAGTCGGCACCACTTAGCTTCGACCCTATCTAAGTCGGACCCGGCTAAGTGTGGGTTTAGTAAACTTCTGGCCCTCTGCAGATGGGAATATATTCTGAGGGTTTACCGGCACCCTAGGTCTACGATGGAGAATTCTGGGTACCTCTGTCTCCTAGTAGCACCGCCCTGTCCTGTCCTGATATTCTGCTCTCATTTTATTTTCATGTTATATGATTAACTTGAGAGAACATAGCTTATGTGGTTGTGCCAACTAGTACTGTTAATATATTTATCTGTTATCTATGACTCGTATGTCTCATGCTAAATTCATGCACTGATATGCCTAGTGATTATTCCTCGATCTCTTATGATTTATACCTGTCTGACTATTCATTTGATACATGTTATATGGACTGTATATGTTTGTCTTGCTTAGCTTAGTCTAATGGTGCTACACTTGGCGTTACAGGTGAATACATTGACGCCATTGCCCCGGAGATCCTTGAGGAAGAGGAACCTCCACACAACGTAGCAGAGTGGACTCTTGATGATGTCTTCTAGACATCTACTTGATGAGAATTGGACGTTTAAATGACCCACTGACCGTGGCTAGGATTGCCACATATTTTGTAGTAGCTTATAAACTTGTTTAGCTTTTGGATTGTAAACTTAACTAACTTACTTCTTCTCTTCCTATCTCTTGAACTTGAATCTTTAAATTTATGCTCATGGACCCTTATGCTCTATATCTTGATGATTGTGTTATGCTAGTTGGATATCTATTTGACAGATTTATACAGGCATATCAAAAAATATAAACCTCACACGTGATATCCTGTGGGTAAATTCCGTACGTGGGGACCTAGAGTCAATGAGTTTGACTCGAATTTCCACGCGGGCGTGTGTCGCGCCTCGGGATGTGTGCAATCTCGGGCTCGGGGCGTGACACATCTTTCCCTTGAGACAAGATTCGCACTGAGGAAAAGGTTCGAAATTTAATGAGCTCAGAGGCCCATCTTCTACCAACCTTTGAATCCATTTTAGGTTAATGTGACCCAAACGTAAGTGCCGAAGATATGTGTCATTGATTGAAGATACCTTCCTTTTAAGGGAAGTTGAGTTTTCTTGTTGTACATTATGCAGTGTGGGAGCAATAGAATATATATAAAATAAGTTGTCTTGCATTCTACCGGAACATATAATATTTCTATCTCTACTGATATCAACACCAGAATGGAATGAAACTGAATAATTAAATTCAATGAGTCTGGAAACTGAAATTAAATTCTTCCTCATGTCCGGAACATAGAAAACATTATTTAAAACTAATATCCTATTGCATGGAAAATGTAAGGAAACAACTCCTACTGCAACTGCCCAAACTTTAGCTCCAGTTCCAACTCTAAAGGCAAACTGTCATTTCTCAATCTTCTGCATTATCTGAAACCCCTGCAATGAATTGCAGATATGATTAGTGGCTCCTGAGTCTACTATCCATGAATCAGTAGAATCAACCACCAGACAAGTTTCAATGTAGTATGAAAAAGATGTACCTTTCTTAACTGAGGCTAGCAACTTGGGACAATCTTTCTTCCAATGACCTTTGAGGCCACATTTGAAGCATTTCCCATTGGGCTTTCCATCTGTACCCTTGTTCTCTTTACCAGTATTGTCCTTTTTCTGTCCTTTTCCCTTATTCTGCTTCTTCTTGAACTTCTTCCCTTTCGGGTTTAGTTTAGAGGAAGACTGGAAAAAGTGAACTTGGGCTTTGGGCTTCATGATAGCCTCCGCCGCCTGGAGTTCTTTCATTAACTCAGATAGAGTCATGTCCATCTTGCTCATATTGAAATTGAGCTTGAACTGATTGAAAGAGTCTGGCAGAGTTTCGAGAATCATATCAGTTTGACTCTCTGCATCAATCTCAGCCCCTAGAATCTCAGCTACATTGAAACAATCCATCAGCTTGAGCATATGTTCTCTGACAGGTGTTCCCTCAGCCATCCTAGTATTCATGATAGTCCTTATAGCAGCTTGCCTAGCTGGCCTGCTTTTGTCTGCGAACATCTCAGACAAGGACATCATGATTTCATAGGCTGTGTCCATATGCTCGTGCTGTGTTTGCAACACGTTGGACATGGAAGCGAGCATATAGCATTTAGCCATGCTATTCGCTTTCTTCCATTTCCTCTCAGCCTCTAAATGGTCATCAATAGAATTAGCATCAATATCAGGGCAGGTTTCCAACAAGACATACTTGTACTCCTCAGCAGTGAGTACTATGTCAAGATTTCTCTTCCAATCTATGTAATTAGGTCCAGTCAGTTTGTTCTCATGAAGAATGCACATCAACGGACTAAAAGAATCTTTACCCATCTCTCTCTGGATATGAAACGATTTATAATTAGACAGGCAGTATATATATAATATGCATATGGTGCTTGTTATAAAAGGAAAAACAAAGCACAAAAATTTTTACATTATTTAACCCCAATCATAATGTATCAGTGTTTCAACCTCCTTATAGACCCTCCATCGAAGGGATGGCCGAGCCTACAGTCACGTTGAATTAAGGTATGCTTATTTGGATTATCACTATCTGGATACACATATCTAGTGGTAGTCCAATCACTGATTGGTTTGGCCTCATATGACAAATAACTCTTACCTCCCAGGGAGAGGTCATTACCATATTATGTCAAGTGTTTTACTATTTCTTATGAAATTTCTTAGAATGTCTATGATTTAAGTCCTCCGAAGGGAAGTGACTTTTATCCATTCTAGAAGTGAACTTTAGTAAAGAGCTCCACCGAAGGGATGGCCGCTCCCACCAACACTTCATTGACATTCTATAGAAGTGATCTTTAGTAAAGAACTCCACCGAAGGGATGGCCGCTCCTACTAACACCTCATTACAAATATTCACATTAGTTCACCCATTAACCCATCAAAGCGGTCTTTAGTAAAGAACTCCACCGAAGGGGTGGCCGCTTTTATTAACACCTTAATGAGATAACATGAACCGAAAATGGAAGGCCGTGGGGTCTTTCCAAAACCCCTCTCCCACTTGATTACTTATCACTAGGGTTTATACTTTTTGACCTTTACATTATTTACTCAAAAGCTCTTTTAAGTCTAGCAAACTTGGCTAATTAAATTTATGAATCAATGATTTGAGTCATCTTAAAAATAAATAACCTTTGCTTTAAAACATTTGAGAAAATCCCTTTAAAGAATCAAAAACCTAACTTGGGTTATTGAAACTCATAGGTAGCATCTAATTAGATTTTAGTTTAGCCTCTTTTGGAAACCAAGGGTACCAAGATAAACTAAACCCTATTCAATTTTAAACCTTAGACAAAGTAGAAAGTGCTGGTCTAAGTTCTGTTTAAAATAATTTGCCAAACTAAAAACAATCTAATATAAAAAGATGCCAATTTTAAAACCTAATGGTGGCCATGTTTCTAGGTGACAATTATAGCAATTATATAAAGCATTCATCGATGCATTCCATATATAAGAGCAAATAAAAGTATGCAATCCTTGATGGCTCCCTGCTCTTCAGACTTCTAATCCTTATCGAACTAGAACATCAAAAATAGATCTCATCTTGCACCAAGAAGCCTTGTGTCCTCCACCATTAAGGAATCCGGTTACTTGCAACCAATCTTGCTTGAAACTTTCTTCTTCTTGCTTGTTCCAACAAATTAAATTTATACAAGCAAACCCATAAAAAACAAAATCCCAAATTACATTGGAGATGCCTATGCCTTTTAAGAAAGCTTACATTAAGACTAGTTGGAATAAAAGTAAAGAAAGAATTACAACTTCCTATGATTGCTAAACGCGCAATCGTACACTTTCTAACTAATGAAAAAACATCAAAATCCACATAACAATCATGCGAACCATCAAGGATGCAATACATGGCTGCAAACAAAGAGGTTAGTGCATGCAAAACACTTTGTACATCATTAAACAAATCTGGAAAATAAATTCCAGCAATGTTAATGAAACTTGCACACAACATGCATCACTAAAGAAATCTAGATAAAACTTTAGTAGGGTGCCACCATGCCCATAATCAATCTAGGATAAATTAAACACAACATGGGATCATGATTTCACATGGAGTGGCTCTGATACCACTGAAAGAGACTGCGATTCAGATCTGGACATCACTAGGGAAAGACATCCATGGCTGATTTGTAACATAACAGATTTTAAAAATTCTGATCTTGGCAGCATAAATCAGCCATAGTGATCGCATAATAACTCCATGAATTCATGACCAACAAGTGTATAATTAAAGGAGATTCAAGAAGACTATTACCTTGATGATTTGTACAGACTTCAAATCTCTAAAAAAATAGATCCAAAGGGCTGAACTCAGACTTGCAATTACCAAGCAACTTGCTGGAATTTTCTGCAGTAGAGTTGCTTTTGATCTTCTTCTCTATTTCACTTCCAAATCTGATTGGCTAAGATGGTGGGATCTTAATCTAGATTTCTAGATGGGTTTTGAGAACCTTTTTCTATGGAAAAAATCTCAGACCTTATGCTCTCTTCAAAGAAGAAGAAGGAGGGCTGGACGTGTGGGGATAGGGGCCTTTCTAGTGTTGGACGTCCAAGGGGGAAGCTCGCATCCTTTTTATAGAAACTTTGGGAATCCTTTCCTAAAAAGTTATCTCTTCTAATTCTCATAGATGTCCTAAAAGGAAAGTATAATCTAAAGATTTATTTCCTTTTAGAAACACTCCAATTAGAAAAGGAAACTAAAGGAACATCCCTATACTATAGCAATTAGTAATCCTAGTTGCACAACACTTACTAATTTAAGTTTCTAATTCAAAAAAAGGAAACTTTCTTATAGGAATACTAATCCAAAGAGGAGTCCAACCTTCCAAGTAGAGAGACCTACTCAAAATTGGAAACCTTACCCATGGAATTCCCATTATGGACGTCCCACATACTAATGCACACCATGGCCCACAAACAATTTATCTAGAATTAAATTCATGTATGCCATCAAAGGCCTATTTGAATTTAAACTCAAAATTATTTTTGTCATCTAAACAATTTAGGAAATCATGCCAATCTTGGAAAGTGACTAGAGAAGGGACCAAAAGACATATTTGCCCTTCCCAAAATGACCAAAATGTCCATGCTAAACCCATAGCAACATTAAGACCATTTTAACCTTAACTCATTCCACTAAAGAGTTATGGTTGAACTCCAGGGACAAATATATAATATAATAAGCTCGTCATAAAATGACAGTTGTCTTCGACCTACTAAGTGTAATGACCTGAATGCCCCTCTATGTAACATCCATAATCAAGTCAAGTTATCCAATGTACTATCAACCTTCTCGATTACATCTAAACCTTAGAACTTCATATCCTTAACTTAATCATCATCCGGATATCATTCTCTTGGTCCAGGGAGCGATCGATAAGTTCAATATCCATATGGAACATCCATATACTAAGATCTTAGATTTTGATGATTAATCGGATAATTCTAAGGGGACGATCATTCCATCATTAAATGGCATAGATTCTTTATTGCATCTGCACGTCCCAACTGATCAAGTCTGAGTACCCAAAACACAGAGCTGTTGACCCATGAAAAGAATCTCACCCATAGTGGATTAAAGCACAAGAACTTGACTTCGTCAGTTCATCCACAAATGCTCAAGATTAAGAGCACTGGTCACTCAGTAGCATGAGGTGACTTGATTTCTCTCAGTGATAAACTATTTTAGAGATCACACCTACTATGGTCCTGTTCAATGCATTGCATATGCACTAATGAGATAAATCTGGGAAAGATCTCCCATGACTTAGGTAAGTCACCCTGAATACAGGAGAGTCTCTCACTATAACTTATACCAAGATGAAGTGCCCAGCTCCATCTCTCAGTTATGAACAAATATGTTGTTTCCAGTGTCCATGAATTAGACCTATCTGTGTGTAGACACTACACACCTAATTCATTTACTAGAAACAATGGGCCTTACACAACCATACATATATACATGTTTAAAGAGAAAATAGTCATTCCATTAAATAACCAGTAAATATCCAGTAACAAAAGATGAGAGTGCAGCTAGTGGGCTTTAGGGCATACATCAATCCCAACAGTCATGAACTTATTTCATAGTTCCGTAAAAAGTAAAATTATGTTGCACTATCTACTACTGAGGCAGAGTATGTTGTTGGAGGTAGTTATTGTGCTCAAGTTCTTTTCATGAAGCAACAACTTAAGGATTTTAAACTTGTGTGCTATAAATCTTTCATAGAACCCAATACACCATCTAGGACTAAGCATATTGAAATTAGATATCATTTTCTTAGAGATCATGTGCAGAAGGGTAATATTGTACTATAATTCACAAGCACACACGATCAGTTGGCAGACTTTTTCACAAAACCCCTGCTAGAAAATAGACTATGCATGATTAGAAGAGAAATCGAAATGATGCATGCCATGAATATTTATTGTATATTTTTCTCAATGTCTTACAAAAACTTGAGACTTCTAGCCTCATCATTCAAATGCTTTTGCTTTTCATAAATCATCATGCAATCCTTGTCTAAAGGATTAGGCAATCGAATTGAAGAGGTAAGCAAGGATTTTAAATCCTTATTCTGTTGCTTCAACTCTACTATTTTTCTATTAGACTCGAGAAGAAGCCGTTGCAGTACATCGATCTCCTCAATAAGCTTTTCGTTCTTATGAGTTTTGGACTGTAACCGATCGAAAAATGAGACAATGGATGATGAGTATTGAGTTCCGAGACTCACAAGCTCATAAATGGCGTCTTGATCCGATTTATTCGCCAAAACTCTCTCTTGTCGCCTTGGTATCATGGAACCTAAAATAGATGCAGAAAAAGTTTGGGATTGAGGTAAAGAATACCTCATCTCCTAATCACAAGAAGTACTAAAAGGAAATTGTTGAGCCATTGGAACTTTGTGGAATAAGAATGCAGATGACAAGAAGAAGTTTTGATACAAATTAGATAGAGCTAAGACTGTTCTTATAGAGATGGATTTCGAACAAGATAAACCCTCATTTTTTCAAATCTTACTTTTCCATATTGAAAATATGCTGGATGCATATTTTCAAAAGCTACTAAGCTAAGCCAGTGAAATTAAATGCGGGATGTCCCTATTTTTCTCGTTTGTCAACAACATCCAGCGAATTTAAATCTCCTTCAGCATCCAGTTGATAAATCTAGGCCTCTAGCCTTTGCAGGTTCTGTCGGACATGGGTGGTTCCATGGGTGGTTCCAGAGTATATTTCTTTGCGGGCTTGGCTTAGGTGGGCTGGGGCTTTCGTGATGTGCATGAGATTGGGTTGCACTCACTTAGGACCAGTAAGAGTTGTGGGGGATGAACTTGAATGCCCTCGGCCCTGCCTAATCGAGGCCCATCTAATATCTATGCTTGCATGGATTATCTACCTTCTGTTCTCTAATCTTTGGATTAGCTTCCAAAATTTCTCTCAGTTTATACATCTCTTTGTCAATTTCTGACAAAAAGGGGGAGAAATAATCTCCGTTGAGGGGAGACAATCAGTATCTCCTCAGTTTCATATGTTGCAGGTACAAAGGGGGAGAAACAGGTACAAAGGAGGAGAGTATCTCCTCAGTTTCATATGTTGCAGGTACAAAGGGGGAGAAACAGGGAAATTCTTTTCAAGCAAAAATGAAGAAGGTCATATACATTCTTTCTGCTTCCTTATCCTTTTATTGTTGAAAATCATATGTAAAAGTTTATGAACTTTGTGTATAATGTATGATTTTTTTTGTCTCCTCTTTTAAAGATGTATAAGTTTAATTGGTTTCGTCAAAAAATTGACAAAGGGGGAGATTGTTAGTGCCACATTTCCATGTGCACTGTTTTTATTGTCAATTCCGTGCCAAAGAGTTCCGAAGACATTGTCTCTTAAGTACTTCAAAGAAGATTCAATTCAAAAGGTCTGTCAAAGCTTTTTGGGAAGGCCATGTTTCGTCAAAGATCACCGTCAAGATGTGCCAACCAAGATCAGGTAATTGGGACCGAAACCATACGCCTTAGTGACCATAAAAACCCTAGGCTAAATTGTTATTTTGGTAGGTTTTTAGAATATTTTTTGAGCTTGTTTAAAACTCAAAAATGACCCCAGATTTCGGCCAGCCAACCTCATGCGGTTAGCAGTTCACCCCCTAAGTCCACCTGTCCTAAGGCATCCAACATGATCATAACACCGGGTCACATTGAGGCTTAGTAAGCATGAGTATGTATAGAAACTTAACAATAAACAATGTTTTATAAATTAATAAAGAAATGTGATGTTGTCAAAACCGGTGTGCTTTTGATTTCTTTAATATTTTTCCTACAAAAGTTCCCTCATATTCATACTCATGTTTCATATAAGGCCTCACTAAAACATTGCTTATGTCATGGTTTTTATCAAATTTCAAACGTTGGAATAGTGTTACTGTCAGGTACACCCTACCATGTCTTAAGTGACCGTTGGAACTATCCGTTGGATTTTTCTATAAATACCTGAAGCTCATTTTCAACATCAAGGAGTCTAATTTTTGAAGACCCTTTGTTATAAATTCTTGTAAACCTTTCCCAAGCTCTCAAAGCTTCTTCAAAACACACTTAGATTCTATCTTGACAAATCCAAGGGCTTACTTAGCTGTAAGGAGTGTGGTTTGAGAAGCCAAATCTAGGGTATCCTAATCCCTAAAGCTATGTCGCATTTCTGCCCTAGAAATCAAACCTCTACAACTTGGTTGTGTATCTTAATGGAGTTTCATCATCAACACCAAGTAGCTGCAAGAGGTAAAAAGCTTCGATCACGGTCAAAAGCTTCCTCGAACACTTTCGATCTTTATCAAAGGCAAGTGTTCGCCCTCCAATCAAATTTATATCTTTGTGACAGTGGATTGAATCTGTGCGTGTCAACCACTCTAAAAAATTATGTGTGGGGATTAGATCTGTGTGATCGAACCTCAGTAACAAAATTGAGTTAGAATTAGTACTTGTGTAGTTTGATTCTTTATAGTGGAACCAAGGGACTGTGTGATCCTTGAGAGTGGATGTAGGTCTGTGTGACTCAACCACTATAAATCTCTTGTGCCATTTTATCTCTTGTGCTCACTATCTTGTTTCAAATTAGAGTGTCTCTGATTATTTAAGCACACACACATTGAACTTATAATTCAAACAAGTTATTTTGTTATGTGTGATTATTATTCCAAGTTGAGATTAAAATTGGGCTAATAAGTTTAAAATTGGCATTAGAATTCCTTTTGTCCTATTCACCCCCCGTCTGGGACTTATTCATTGAACCTAGTTGCACTTTCAAGGACTTCACCGGCCACTTGAGCTAATAAATGCTGGCCACTGGACGCATACTATGACCGTTGCTCACCACTCAAGCTCTAGCTGCTGGGCACTATAGAAGCATTCCATCGGCCACTGAACGTCTTCTTAATTCAATGGTTGCCGTGCAGATATCCCCCACGATCTGGGCGGTTACACTTATGGTGGCCGCTGGATTTGCACGAAAGACAGTTACAACCTTCATTAACTGCATCCTTACTATCTTCATTTCTTTATACTTTTGTACTTTTTCTTTTGTATTTGATCTCCTAAGCTTGACGAGGGGGTTGCATAAAAATTGTAAACAAGCTGCACTTAGAATGTGACACAAGCAGAACCCATGTAAACAAAAGTGAAAGTCATCGACCGTGCTAAACATGGGCATATTGATTGATCTAGATAGAGATGCTCATGGACCGGGCCGGCCCAAGCCCAAGCGAGGACCAACCTACTTTGGGCTGCCTTGGGTTTTGGTACATGATCCAAACTTGGACTTAAAATTTATATAGGTTGAAGATATGGGCTAGGCTTGGATTTAGTAGTAGAGAGCCCCCCAATTTGACCCAAATAAGACACACAATTAAATAAAAAAACATTTATTAATAGGATGGAGATTCAAACACATTCACTTTCTCATATGCATACACGTCCCAACCAGCTGAGCTACTACTTGGAGCTGATTGTGAAGACTTTTTTTTTATTTTATGTAAATATTATCCACCTGGGCTCCCACCTTTACCTTTTTCAGGCGAGCCAGGCCAAGTACTATGCAGCTGAATCAAAATGTTTATTATCATTTATTCCTTCTGCTGAAGTGGTATAATAAAGCTTCACTATAAGAATTTAGAACATTACAAATTCCAGATGATATCATTTTTTTTTTATTGTTTAGGTACATTTTATGTATTTGGCTTATACTTTATTAGATGATTGCTTAGTTGCAACTATAGTTAACTAAAGTTTTTCTCTGTTTTCTAATTAAATGAGTGCAGAAAAGTGTGACCATGCTCGGCACGGGCTACGGTGCTAGTTTATTCATTATAGTGTGACCTCGTCTTTGATCATGTAAATCACACTTATGCGTTAGCATAATATACATGCAATTCAGCTACTCGGGAAAATTAGATTGGTACCCTAGGACCAAGCTTGTGTCCATGCCCAAATTCCATTATGTAGCTAGGCTTGATCCTAGCCCAATCCCAAGCAAGCCTGATCCAAATTAAATTTTTTGTAGGTTGGGGCATGGGAGCTCAATCTTGGGCATGCCCAAGTTACATCCAAATCATGTATTTTATGAAGTAACTCTGAATCTGTCAGGAATCACCTACTGTTACTTTCAGAGACCACTTCAATGAGGTTCATCAATTCAAAGCTGGACTTGGCCAGTTGCACATGCTGGGGGTGAGAATAGTAAGAGGGAGACTCCAAATGTAGACCGCTTCAACTACGCATAGACTTGCTAGTCTTTCTCCAATGAAAATGCCCAAGTACTGACTCTTTATTCTCTATCTCTCTTTTATCTTAACAATGAGCTTCAAACAAATTAGATTTGGCTCGAGTAAAACTCTCTTTTTAACACTGGAATAAATTGGACAATGATCTGGAGCAATTTGGCTTTATAGCAGTCAAGTTTAACAAGACGACTTAAATATTACAGTGTGGAAGATTGCACTGGATTATTTCCTTATAGATGACAAACCATGGAGATGCTCTGACTAAGTCTTTCATAAGTTACAAAACAACTGGCCATGACATCAACGCTCCCAACCCAGCAGTTTTGTCTTGTGTTGAACCATTCTCTTTCCATCATGGGACAACATCTATTCTACTACCCCACTATACGAATCTAAATTAAGTTGAAAATTCAAAGCTTCCAAGTTCCAAGTATAAGTAAGTGAAAATTCAAAGCATGTTAAAGGTAAGACAGAAGACAAAAATAGACTTGAATGCATTAGAAAAATCAAAATCAATTAAATTTGGACTTTTTGTAGCTTCCTAGAGAGGCACTCGTGGTTGAGTGGTGTCCTTAGGTCTCACTCATGGTTGAGTGGTGTCCCTAGGTCTGGTGTCCCTAGGTCTTCCAAAGTATCACTCTTCATCTCTAGACCAACTTGGAAAAAAATTAAAAATAATGACCCGTACACAAGATGCGGCATGAAGCTTTTTTTTACCTTACGTGGATTCAAACCCTGGATGTGGTGCTAATACCATCTGAAATTGCTAACCAACATACCTAAATTGCCGACAGTAAAAGGTGCTGCAACTAAATACTTAACATGAGTTACTCAAAATAAATGTTGTTTAACCAATACACCCAAAATGCCCAGACATTAAAGCTGCCACAGAAACTAACTACTTAACGAGTCCTGGTACATGGACTAACTAATTGAGTTAGTCCATGGAGTAACCCCATGATCGATGGGGATATCGACATGATATCCCAATGGATATCATGGGGTTAGTCCATGTAGACTTTTTGCTGCTTAACATGAGTTACACAAAATAAATGCTATCACGGTGCATGAGATGGTCCCTAAATTCTATTCCAATAGGAGTAGGCTCCGGCGTAAGATTGACAATATTATGAATAATGATGATTGATAAACTTAATTAATAATATGCATAAGATTTGTTAATCATATTATTTATCATATGGCTTATCTTATGGTGGGGCCATCTCGTATTTGAGTACAATTTGGGGACATCCCATACGAACTGAGGGTGATCGTTTTTAGTGGTTGGGGCTTTTGATAGGTTGGCCCCTCTGTGGGTTCCACTTCTTCAAAGGATCTAGATTCCCACTGGACCAATTTAGAGTAAATTGAAAATTCAAAGCTTCCCAGTGCATGTAAGTTGAAGTACGAGACAAGAGGCAAAAATAGACTTGGAATGCATTACAGGAATCAAATTAAAGGGAGTTGGATTCCAAGTTTTGTAGCTTCCGGGAAAAAGCAAGTCTGAGAATTTTGTGGCCCTTGTTTCATGATTACACACTATAGAAGCACGGCAAATGTCTTCCCAATGAGTGCCAAACCAAACTCAAAAGAGTTCATCAATGGCAGTTGAGGGTGTTGTTGGCTTCCTGCTTAAAAAGTTGGATTCCTTCATTAGCAAGAATGTGAGCTTGTTGACAGGCGTAAAAAGAGAAGTCCAGGAAATGAAGTCTGAGTTAGAAAGTATCAAAGCCTTCCTAGCTGATGCTCCTGATTCATCAATATATAGAAGAATTCGTGGTTGAAGAACAACTGCAACTATGGATTAAAAACGTGAGAGATGTGGCTTACGACATCGAGGATGTTTTAGATGAGTTCACTCTTAAGATAGAAAATGATTCTCGTAAAGCTCCAAAGATTGCCAAGCGCCTTGGGGTGGGCAAAAAATTGGAGGATATCAAAAGGCGGCTCGATAACATCATTGAGCGAAAGAATAGATACTTCAATAAATGGAGCATTCCTGGAAATGATCGATGGCAAGATCCACGGGACGATTTTCATCCCACAAGTGCAGCCGACATCGTGGGGATTGAGGACCAAGTGAAAGAACTAAAAGAATGGTTGACAAGGAAGGACTCCCGTACGGAGATGAAATCTGTGGTGGGAATGGCAGGCCTGGGCAAGACCACTCTAGTGAAACGAGTCTATGATGAGGAAAAAGAAGGGTTTCACTGTAGTGCTTGGGTTAGAGTGTCTCCATCCCGCACAATCAAGGATGAACACTTGAGGTGCATGATGGAAGACATGGAAGGAGTGTCAGTTCTTGAAGGAATGGACTCCTTCAGAGGCGATCAGCTTTGGCGGCGGCTTGAAAAATTCTTGACTGGAAAGAGGTATTGTAACATTCGGACCCTTAACCTATATTAATTATAGCTAATTGCTTGATTAGTTAGTAAGTGTGTTTAGAGTCTTAGCGAGTCGGGTTTGACGTATGAATCGTGTGGGTGAAATCTCACGTGATTCGGAGCACGTTTGGGTACAGTAGGGGGGTGGTTTGCAATTTGGGAAGTTTTCAGGGGCTTAATTGAGATTATGAGTTTTTGTGAATTTGGGTGCATTGGATAGGTCTCATCATTTCATGAACTTTAGTCTTCTATTGCGTTTCGATTCGGCGCGAGGAAGAGGCCCAAATAATCATTTAGGCTAACCAAGGACTAAACCCATAATTCTCCATACTTATCCTATGACTCATCTCAACCCATCCCTTATGCCAACACCTCATCCGGATGACTCATTCCATTCTTCATCTCTGTCTCTTCATTCACTACTATTCCCTTCTTCTTCCTCTTCACTGTCTCCTTGCCAAAACCAGCCATAGTCTCTCCATTTTCACAAGCCAAGCATCACATCTTCTTCCTCAAGCTCTAAGGAACTCAACAATTCCATTTTCAAGAACTTCCAACCACAATCCATTGAAAGGTAGGCTTCCAGAGATTTTAACCAAAGTGAATCTTCTTCTTTTTAGTTAGAAATGGATTAGGGAGACTCACTACTACCCATTGCATTCATTTTGTAGAGTGATTTTGGGATTGAGAAGCTTTTACACCCTTTTGAGCTCAAAAAGAGAGATTTCCTTAATTCTCTTGATTTTTGGTTTAGCTCATCACTAAGGCAAGTTAATCTATATACTTATGCTTTGATATACTGTTTCTTCCTTGAATTGATGATGGATTTTGTCTAGATAACCCAATGCTCTAATCTTGACAATTTGAATTGAAAACATGATAAATTGGGTTAATCATCTAATGAATTGAATTGGAAATGAAAATGATAAATTGAGAAGTTTATAGAACCTGAATTGATGTGGGTTTTATTCTCAAAAGACTATGAAAAAGGTTCAGGGATTTTGAGAAACTGAAAGGGGCCAAATACACATCAGTTACAGAACTGATGTTCTGTAACTGTGTGTGCTCGGTCGACCGGCCCAGGGCTTCGGTCGACCGAAGACACAGGGTCAGGTGCGGGCAGTACCTGACCATTTTACTGTTCATCATTTCTGCATATTAATGCAGGTCGACCCGGGATGTACTAGGTCGACCGGGACAACTGTAGAGGACCTTTTGAGGGACTCTTTTGACCTCTTTTTCTATTGAACTTGTATGGAACATTGGCTACCTTTATGGACTCATTTGATTTGATATGAGGAGTGTTTTGGAGCATGCATTTCTCATTGTTATTCCTATTTTCTCGGTGTTCAACTTATATCAATCTTGAACGGTACGGGACAACGGGATACCTCTTTTATATCTATGCACAAAGATTGTTTGTTCGGGTATCGCGAACCTTATTCCTTTCGTTGACTGAGTATAGTTGTACGAGACTATGGTAATAACTATTGACCTAAGATTGGATTGTTTATTGCTCTCGACTCTACATAGTACAATTGGGTACTTTCTACATGAAATGTTCATGTTCTATAGATTGCTTTACTTATTTTGGTTTGGGATCACATGATGAACTTAGATGATGACCTAGGATTCCCTTGATGTCTTGTTTATATTGTATATGATTGATGGAAGTGTTGAGATTAGGCGGCTTTAATCGTAAAAGCTTGAGGAGGACTACTATGGTATTGATACTTGAATAAGCTTGCTTGATAGTCTTGATCTGATTGATGGAAAGTAGTCTCTCAATTGTTTATCAATCTTGTTCACGCAAGAAAGCCTAGTCTCCTCACTCCTACTTGTCTAGGACTCTTGTGTCAGGCATCACTCAGTTGTCAACGCCCAACACATGGTGGGGCACCACATGTGTGAGGACTTTGGTTTGAAAGTCTGCGCAGTACTACTTTTTATATTTTGATGGATTGTACACCATCGGATACATCTTGCATTATTGATCTTGTTTGGCCTTTAGTATCCATCTTGCTTGCTTACTTGTTTGCCGGGTTTTCATCCCGTGCCACTCTACCACAACTCTCATGTTGAGTATGGAGGGTCCTTGTTGAAACTATCCGTGGTGTATTAGCTTGTGTGATTTGCCTATTTGCTAGATTGTTTATGACTCGTATACTATGTATTTCTTATGTCTGAAATGCATATGTTTCTATTGATCTTGTCTCTTGTCTACTCTGATTCGATATGTATATCTTGTTGTCATTTGTATATATATTGCTTGCCAATCATCGTGTTGACGATGTTACTCTTGGTGCATAGGTACCGAACCCTTCTATATCGAGGAGGAGACGACGGAAGAAGTACAGGCGGATCAGTCTGATGACTTCTTAGATTTTAGTACGGACGGCATTGTATAGCCGTACTGACCCCGTACTCGAGAGCCTTCATGCTTATCTTGATAGATTCATCTTTTGTACTTTCGTTTATCTTTTGATTAGGCCTTAGTGTTGATGTGGCCTAATGTTATAAATAATACTTTTGAGTTAAAGTGTTTAAACTCTGAACTTTAATGATGATATATAGTATGGTTCCAAATTATGCATCTTTAAGATACCATTTGTAAATATTAAGCTTCCGCTATTGATTGTTTGTATTTGAGGAAATGTTTATACCTCACAGCGGTCTTCGATCCAATTGGGACACGATTGGGGCTAAGTTATATTTGACTTATGTTGTAAAAAGTTTTAATTAGCCCTAATCTCACGTATAACCCCGGTTTAAATATTGGGGACGTGACAAGTGGTATCAGAGCATTATTGGTTTCTAGATTTAAAAACAAGTAGAAACTAAGACGTGTGAGGATTGGATTTTTATTTTTGGGTATCTTAGCTTTTGTAGATTGTATAGTTTGTTTGTTAGATCAAGTCCCATAGGACTAACGATTCTTATGTTTCAGGATGGCTGGCAGAAATAGGCGTCCTACTGGTAACCCAGAAAGTAGTAATGCTAATGCCAATGACCGTGATTCCATGGAAGATAGATTCAACAAGCTGATGCAAGCCTTTGTTGCTTCGCAAGAATCACAAACTCAGATGATGGCTGTATTACAGAGGCCAATTCCAGCTACACAGGTCATTATGCCAGAAAGAGCAATAGATCCTAATGAGGTATTTGACAAATTTAAGAAGAGGAATCCGCCAGAATTTTATGGAAATGAAGATCCACTTGATGCTGATGAGTGGGTTGTACAGATAGAGAAGATATTTGATGTCTTCAAATGCACAGGGAAGGAGCGGGTTCAACTGGCAGCTTATATGCTTCGAGGAACAGCAGAAATGTGGTGGAAATCAGTCAAGACTCCTTTTGTTACAATTGAGGATGAGACTGCATGGGAATCTTTTAGTACATTGTTTCGTACTAAGTTTATTCCACCTCATATTACAGCATTGAAGATAGCAGAGTTTGAGACTCTTCAGCAGGGAGAAGACTCAGTTCAAGTTTATGAGCAGCGGTTCACTAACTTATCCCGATTTGCACCATCGCTAGTACAAACTGAAGCAGATAAGGTTATGAGGTTTATTAGGGGACTGAACCCCAACATCAAAGAAATGGTGACCAGCGTTACTTTGGCCACCTATGAAGAAAACCTCAAGCGTGCTTATTGGGCTGAAGAATCCATCAAGGAGAAAGCCCGTTACAATCAGAACCTCAGACAATTTCAGACTCAATGTAAGAGCCAGACTTCAAACTATCAGTATCAGCAATACCAGCAGCAATACCAGCAACGTCCACAACAACAACAGTATCAGCAGCAGAAGTCACAGCCACAGTATCAGCAGCAAGGCAAGAAGCCTAAGTTTGATCAACCCCAGAGACTTCATTGTGTTCATTGTGGTAAGAACCACCTGTCAGTTGAATGCAGAGTGATGTCAGGAGCATGTTTTGAGTGTGGCTTGCAAGGTCACCAAGTGAAAGATTGCCCTAAGAAGCAAGGGCAAGGTGTGAAGAATGTAGCTCCAAGACCACCTATTGCAGCACAGCCTTTAAGGCAAGCTCCACAGCAGCAGCAGCAACAGTTTCGAACTTCAGCTCCACCACAAGGCAGGGGACAATTCAGATCACAAGGACAGCAGGGACAGCAAAGGCCTCAGGGATTTCAGCAAGGACAACAGCAGAAGTATCAGCAGAGACCTCAGCAGCATGGTAGACTTAATGCCTTGGATATGCAGGAGGGAGAGGATATTGGAGGAGTTGTGGAAGGTACACTCTCTATTTTAGATGTACCCGCTAGAGTCTTATTCGATTCTGGTTCCACACACTCGTTTATATCATCTATTTTTGCTGCATGTTTGGTGGGTGACATAGCTCCATTGCATTATATTTTGTTAGTTAGTACTCCCTTAGGGAAAACTGTGCGATGTGAGTCCTATTTTCCAGCGTGCAAGTTGCAGATAGGGACTTACATCCTATTTGCAGATTTGATCATCCTAGAGATGCAAGATTTTGATGTGATTTTGGGAATGGATTGGTTATCCGTATACCGGGCAGTAATGGACTGTTTCAACAAGACCATCAGATTGCAAGTGTTAGCAGACACTGTGGAGATCGTTGGTAAGCGGAGACCCATATCCACTAGTGTTATTTCAGCCTTGAGGGCAGATCGTTTGATTAAGAGTGGATGTGAAGGTTATGTGGCATTTATCATGGAGGATAGATTGTCCAAAGCGGTAGAGGATATTCCAGTTGCATGTGAATTCCCGGATGTCTTTCCGGAGGAGATACCTGGATTACCACCGGTTCGGGAGATAGATTTTACGATTGAACTTGTGCCAGGGACGGCACCAATTTCAAAAGCTCCTTATCGTATGGCTCCAGCGGAGCTAAGAGAATTGAAAGCTCAATTACAAGATCTCTTGGACAAAGGATTTGTGAGACCGAGTGTGTCACCATGGGGTGCACCGGTTTTGTTTGTAAAGAAGAAAGATGGTACAATGCGTATGTGCATAGACTATAGACAGCTGAATCAGGTTACAATTAAGAACAAGTATCCTTTACCTAGGATAGATGAATTATTTGATCAGCTGCAAGGAGCACAATACTTCTCTAAAATTGATTTGAGATCAGGCTACCATCAGTTGCGAGTCAAGGACTCAGATGTGCAGAAGACAGCCTTCAGGACCAGATATAGCCATTATGAATTTTTGGTGATGCCATTTGGGCTAACCAATGCACCGAGTGTATTCATGGCCTTGATGAACAAGATCTTTGCTCCATGCTTAGACCAGTTCACAGTGGTGTTCATAGACGATGTTTTGGTCTATTCGAGATCCAGAGAAGATCATGCGGAGCATTTGAGAGCTTCATTATAGATCTTAAGAGAGAATCAGCTCTATGCCAAGCTAAGTAAGTGTGATTTTTGGCTGGAACAAGTGTCTTTTCTAGGACACATCATCTCTAAAGAAGGTTTGGCAGTAGATCCAGCGAAGATTGAAGCAGTTGTCAGTTGGCAGAGTCCGAAGACAGTAGCACAAATCAGGAGTTTTCTAGGTTTGGCAGGGTATTACAGAAGATTTGTAAAAGGATTTTCCAGCATAGCAGCTCCATTGACTAAATTGACAAGGAAAGATGTTCCTTTTTTCTGGACAGAACAGTGTGAGGCTAATTTTCAAGAGTTGAAGGCTAGATTGACTACAGCTCCAGTTCTTACTTTACCTACAGAGACCGGAGGGTTTGTAATTTTTACAGATGCTTCAGGTATTGGTTTAGGATGTGTACTCATGCAGGAAGGAAAAGTAGTAGCCTACGGGTCCAGACAACTGAAAGAGCATGAGAAGAAATATGCTACCCATGATTTGGAACTAGCAGCAGTGGTTATGGCACTGAAGTTATGGAGACACTACCTGTACGGAGAAAAATTTGAGGTTCACTCGGATCACAGGAGTCTTCAATACTTGTTCGGGCAGAAAGATCTGAATATGAGGCAGACTAGATGGATGGAGTACATCAAAGACTTCGATTTTCCGATTAAATATCATCCCGGGAAAGCAAATGTGGTTGCAGATGCATTGAGCAGGAAGGAAGCAACTATCGGATGTTTACAAGTAGAATGGTCTTTGACAGAAGTATTCAGAGATTTAGATATAGAATTTCAGCCTCAGTCTGAGAGGGTGATGATTGCAAACATGCATACTTGGGAGCCAGAGATTTTGGATAGAATCAAGAGCAGTCAAGGAGAAGATCCTGAATTAGTCAGGATAATTGATAATATATCAGACAGACCAGAGTTCAGACTCGTGGAGGGTGTACTATATTGTCAGGATAGATTGTGTGTTCCGGATGTACATGATTTGAAAAACGAGATTATGGTTGAAGCACACCATTCTCGTTATGCTATCCATCCAAGGAGCACTAAGATGTACCAGAATCTGAAGAACTTTTATTGGTGGAATAACATGAAGAAGGAGATTGCAGGATTTGTCTCAAGATGTCTTGTGTGTCAACAAGTGAAGGCTGAACATCAAAGACCTCCAGGATTACTTCAACCATTGAAGACACCGGAATGGAAGTGGGAGCACATTACCATGGACTTCGTTGCAGGATTACCACCTACGAAGGGACATGACAGTATTTGGGTGATTGTCGACAGACTCACCAAGTCAGCTCATTTCATTCCAATGAAGATGAGAGGATCCATGGATATTTTGGCACGCAAGTACATAGATGACATAGTCAGATTACATGGAGTTCCAGAGTCTATTGTATCAGACAGAGACACAAGATTTGTGGGTAGATTTTGGGTTAGTTTGCAAGCAGCCTTGGGTACGACATTAAATTTTAGCACTGCGTATCATCCTCAGACCGATGGACAGACTGAGAGAACGAACCAAACTATGGAGGATATGTTGCGGGCATGTGTTCTCGATTTCGGGAAAGACTGGGAGAAGAGTCTTCCTTTGTGCGAGTTTGCCTACAACAACAGCTATCACTCCAGTATCGGGATGGCACCGTTCGAAGCTTTGTATGGACGGAGATGCAGAACCCCGATTTGTTGGGAAGAGATTGGTGTTCGTAGTTTTCATGGACCTTCGATCATCAGTGATACCAGTGAGAAAGTGAAACAAGTCATTGACAGGCTGAAGATTGCAAGGAACCGCCAGAAGAGTTACGCAGACCTCAAGAGGAGAGATTTAGAGTTCAAGGTTGGAGACAAAGTTTTTCTTAAGGTCTCACCGACTAGAGGGACTATGAGGTTTGGACAGAAAGGTAAGTTGACTCGGAGATTTATCGGACCTTTTGAGATTGATATGCGCGTGGGAGAAGTGGCTTACAGATTGATTTTACCACCAGCATTATCAGGAGTTCACAAGGTTTTTCATGTTTCCATGTTGAGGAGATATGTACCAGACCCTACCCATGTGCTTCATTATGAGCCTTTAGATGTCCAGCCGGATACTACATTTGTTGAGAGGCCGAAGGAGATTATAGACACCAAGGAACAAGTTTTGAGGACTAGGACTATTCACTGGGTCAAAGTACAGTGGGAGCATCATAGTCCGAACGAAGCAACTTGGGAACTCAGGGATCAGATTAAGGAGAAATATCCAGAGCTTCTACCAGAGGTGTGTGAGATATTTGGAGGACCAAATAGTCCAAGGGGGGGAGGATGTAACATTCGGACCCTTAACCTATATTAATTATAGCTAATTGCTTGATTAGTTAGTAAGTGTGTTTAGAGTCTTAGCGAGTCGGGTTTGACGTATGAATCGTGTGGGTGAAATCTCACGTGATTCGGAGCACGTTTGGGTACAGTAGGGGGGTGGTTTGCAATTTGGGAAGTTTTCAGGGGCTTAATTGAGATTATGAGTTTTTGTGAATTTGGGTGCATTGGATAGGTCTCATCATTTCATGAACTTTAGTCTTCTATTGCGTTTCGATTCGGCGCGAGGAAGAGGCCCAAATAATCATTTAGGCTAACCAAGGACTAAACCCATAATTCTCCATACTTATCCTATGACTCATCTCAACCCATCCCTTATGCCAACACCTCATCCGGATGACTCATTCCATTCTTCATCTCTGTCTCTTCATTCACTACTATTCCCTTCTTCTTCCTCTTCACTGTCTCCTTGCCAAAACCAGCCATAGTCTCTCCATTTTCACAAGCCAAGCATCACATCTTCTTCCTCAAGCTCTAAGGAACTCAACAATTCCATTTTCAAGAACTTCCAACCACAATCATTGAAAGGTAGGCTTCCAGAGATTTTAACCAAAGTGAATCTTCTTCTTTTTAGTTAGAAATGGATTAGGGAGACTCACTACTACCCATTGCATTCATTTTGTAGAGTGATTTTGGGATTGAGAAGCTTTTACACCCTTTTGAGCTCAAAAAGAGAGATTTCATTAATTCTCTTGATTTTTGGTTTAGCTCATCACTAAGGCAAGTTAATCTATATACTTATGCTTTGATATACTGTTTCTTCCTTGAATTGATGATGGATTTTGTCTAGATAACCCAATGCTCTAATCTTGACAATTTGAATTGAAAACATGATAAATTGGGTTAATCATCTAATGAATTGAACTGGAAATGAAAATGATAAATTGAGAAGTTTATAGAACCTGAATTGATGTGGGTTTTATTCTCAAAAGACTATGAAAAAGGTTCAGGGATTTTGAGAAACTGAAAGGGACCAAATACACATCAGTTACAGAACTGATGTTCTGTAACTGTGTGTGCTCGGTCGACCGGCCCAGGGCTTCGGTCGACCGAAGACACAGGGTCAGGTGCGGGCAGTACCTGACCATTTTACTGTTCATCATTTCTGCATATTAATGCAGGTCGACCCGGGATGTACTAGGTCGACCGGGACAACTGTAGAGGACCTTTTGAGGGACTCTTTTGACCTCTTTTTCTATTGGACTTGTATGGAACATTGGCTACCTTTATGGACTCATTTGATTTGATATGAGGAGTGTTTTGGAGCATGCATTTCTCATTGTTATTCCTATTTTCTCGGTGTTCAACTTATATCAATCTTGAACGGTACGGGACAACGGGATACCTCTTTTATATCTATGCACAAAGATTGTTTGTTCGGGTATCGCGAACCTTATTCCTTTCGTTGACTGAGTATAGTTGTACGAGACTATGGTAATAACTATTGACCTAAGATTGGATTGTTTATTGCTCTCGACTCTACATAGTACAATTGGGTACTTTCTACATGAAATGTTCATGTTCTATAGATTGCTTTACTTATTTTGGTTTGGGATCACATGATGAACTTAGATGATGACCTAGGATTCCCTTGATGTCTTGTTTATATTGTATATGATTGATGGAAGTGTTGAGATTAGGCGGCTTTAATCGTAAAAGCTTGAGGAGGACTACTATGGTATTGATACTTGAATAAGCTTGCTTGATAGTCTTGATCTGATTGATGGAAAGTAGTCTCTCAATTGTTTATCAATCTTGTTCACGCAAGAAAGCCTAGTCTCCTCACTCCTACTTGTCTAGGACTCTTGTGTCAGGCATCACTCAGTTGTCAACGCCCAACACATGGTGGGGCACCACATGTGTGAGGACTTTGGTTTGAAAGTCTGCGCAGTACTACTTTTTATATTTTGATGGATTGTACACCATCGGATACATCTTGCATTATTGATCTTGTTTGGCCTTTAGTATCCATCTTGCTTGCTTACTTGTTTGCCGGGTTTTCATCCCGTGCCACTCTACCACAACTCTCATGTTGAGTATGGAGGGTCCTTGTTGAAACTATCCGTGGTGTATTAGCTTGTGTGATTTGCCTATTTGCTAGATTGTTTATGACTCGTATACTATGTATTTCTTATGTCTGAAATGCATATGTTTCTATTGATCTTGTCTCTTGTCTACTCTGATTCGATATGTATATCTTGTTGTCATTTGTATATATATTGCTTGCCAATCATCGTGTTGACGATGTTACTCTTGGTGCATAGGTACCGAACCCTTCTATATCGAGGAGGAGACGACGGAAGAAGTACAGGCGGATCAGTCTGATGACTTCTTAGATTTTAGTACGGACGGCATTGTATAGCCGTACTGACCCCGTACTCGAGAGCCTTCATGCTTATCTTGATAGATTCATCTTTTGTACTTTCGTTTATCTTTTGATTAGGCCTTAGTGTTGATGTGGCCTAATGTTATAAATAATACTTTTGAGTTAAAGTGTTTAAACTTTGAACTTTAATGATGATATATAGTATGGTTCCAAATTATGCATCTTTAAGATACCATTTGTAAATATTAAGCTTCCGCTATTGATTGTTTGTATTTGAGGAAATGTTTATACCTCACAGCGGTCTTCGATCCAATTGGGACACGATTGGGGCTAAGTTATATTTGACTTATGTTGTAAAAAGTTTTAATTAGCCCTAATCTCACGTATAACCCCGGTTTAAATATTGGGGACGTGACAGGTATGTGCTTGTCTTAGATGATATTTGGTACACAAATGCATTGGTTGATGTTAGAAACAAATTACTTTGCTGTGGAGCTGTTGGAAGCAAGATAATGGTGACAACACGCATCCGTAATGTTGGAAGTTACGGAAAGGTTTATTATTGTGTGGGGAAATTTCCAGAGCTACAGGATTAAGCTAATCACAGCCATCAGACAGGGCTAAACATTCTCACGTGCCATCCGCGTGCCATCCGCGTGCCATCCACGTGGCACCGATCTCATCCCGGCTACCAGGGCAGAGTCCTTGGCCGACATCATACATCTCCAGGCCACAAGCGCCGAACTGGACCACCTCGGGCATCATCTCGGCAAAGAGTCCACATCGGCAAGGCCACCCCGGACGCTATCTCCGCAGATAACCCTACCTCGGCTAAAGCCACCTCGGCTGAAGAAGCCAGAACAGTAGCCGAAGCGAGAAAGAACCTTCGCCTGGGCCCATCATCCCCCACGTCACCAGACACGTGGAAGGATAGGGTCACGATCTAGTGGGACAGACACGACATCCAGCCGCCCACTATCTTCGCCAGATCGCCACATGGCAGCGTCCAGCGGCGAAGGCCACATCAGGGCAAGGCCCGAGGGCAGATCCGCTGGCACTCCTACCGCCAAAAGCGCCCAACACAATCTGGCCCAACAAGACATGCATTTAATGCAATGTGGGCTGACCCGACTGGCATTAAATGCTGAGTGGGCCGGATTAGACCGCATTTATTACTTTGTGGGCTGATCATGACTTCCCAGTCAGATCATGGGACCCACACCCAGATATTCTCTGAGAGATACGATCCATTCCTCTATAAATAGACCTTCAAACACCATGCAAGGTACGCACATTATTATACACAGAGCCCTTACTCTGCCTCTCCTCTCCCTCTCTTCCATCGTTCCAGTTCATATACTGACTTTGGCATCGGAGAGCCTTGCGCCGCTCAGGCCAGGGTCCTCTGACCGTTTGCTTCTCCCTTTCAGGCTCTCGGACGGCATCCAGACATCCCAGACACCATAATCTTCACTGATAAGTCCTGTAAGGCACCCTCTTATTGTGGGTCATAATTTTCTGCACCTACAATTGGCGCCGGTCTGTGGGAAAGCAATATCCCAGCCTTCCCAACCTTCTCCTAATCTTTCCAAACAATCCTTCTTCACCTCAACCTCTCAGAAGCCATGCCTCCGAAAGCCAAGAAGGGCGTAGAATCCTCAAGAGCAGCGCCCAAGCTGCCACCACCGCCAGCGGACGTCCCTCCTCAAGGACGCCCCCACACGGTGCATGGCACGACTGCAGGCGAGGGCCGCTTAGGCTCTCAGCTCTTTATCGAGTTCCCATTCCAAGAGGGACTCGAGGCCTCGATCTCACCGGAAGAAGTCGCGCCACACGGACGCAAGGATCGTCAGCACGAGCGTCCCCGGAAGGACAAAGCCGTGGCCGTAGGAGAAACGCGCCACGCTCAACCCCCTGGGGCGGTTCCTGAAGCTGCCCTCCTCCAGAAGCAACTCCAGAAGCAAGAACGAATGATTCGCGAGCTTCAGCAGCAGCTGATGGCAGTGCAAACTGCCTCCTTGAGGGAGGTCTCGGAGCCTCAAGGGAAAAAGAAGGATGCCCCCAGCAAGGCAGCCCAGCCTCCCCGTGAGGAACTCAGACATCATCCGGACCACCAGAAACGGAGCCACATCCATGACGAAGGCTCGAGCAACAGCCGAAGTCACCACAGCCGAGGCGGCCGAACCCATAGCCGTCGTAGCCCGAGCCGTCCCAAGAGGAAGACCCGAGCTCAGACTCCAGAGAAGGATGACGAGCAAGAGCGATTTGACAAGCGCGTCAGATTGGCTCTCCAGCGCAACTTGGACATGCGGGACCAGAAGCAGCTCTGTGGTCACACTGATCTCGGGGGCTCTCCCTTCACAAAAGAAATCGAGCACACCCCCTTGCCCAAGAAGTTCTCCGTCCCGCGGTTCGTCCCCTACGACGGACTGTCCGATCCATCTGCGCACCTCCGACACTTCTCCCAGAAGATGTCCATCTGGGGAAACGAGGGTCATCTAAACTGCAAGATCTTCTCCTCCAGTTTGGGTGACCTCCCCCTGAAGTGGTTCTGCTCCCTTCCGGAGCAGTCAGTTTCCAGTTGGAAGGAGCTCCAGCTCTCCTTCCTGAAGAAGTTCCAGGCCTACGCCGTCGTCCCCAAGAAGGAAGGGGACCTCATCGCCCTGAGAATGAAGCAGGGCGAAACCCTCGCCAAGTTCACCCACCGATTCTGGGCGATCTACAGCCAGATCGAAGACGCGAGAGAGGCGATAGCCATCTACGCCTTCCAGCATGCCCTGATCCCCGGCATCGACGTGCGGAAGGACTTGGCCGGGGACACCCCAGAGTCCATGACAGAATTGATGTCCCGGGTGAAGCGCTTTATCGCCCGGGAGGAAGACGAGATCCGAGCTAAGGATCGCGACGGGCATCCGGAGCCCGAACAGAAAGACAGCCAGCCTCGGCAAAGAGGCGGGAGATCCTCCCAGAAGCAGGAGCCCAAGCGGGACTGGGCCTCTAGTGCGACGAAGCCTTCGTCGTCCAGGTCTGGGGGCAATTGGAAGCCCAGACCTCCCTCCAGCGCCAGCCAGAGCGTCAACGTCGTCTTCAAGGAGCCGATCTACCGCATCCTGGCCAAAATCAAATCCAAGCCATTCTTCAAGTATCCTCCACCCCTGAAGAATGAACCCACCGAAGGAGCCCGAAGCAAGCATTACTGCTCCTTCCATAAGGGCAACGGGCACAGGACCGAAGAATGCAGGACTTTGCAGTGGTATCTGGAAAAGCTGGCCAAAGAGGGCCACATCCCAGAGTTCATCAAGGGAGGAGATGCCGGCGGCAGCGAGGGCCGGATCCACCAGAGCGCAGCCCAAGCTCCAGAGAGCGAGGACTCAGAGAAGATCATCAACGTGATCCATCTGGCGTCCTCAGCTCCCGCTTCCTCATCCCGGGGAAGCTCTCAAGCCCGTGCCGAAGCCAGGCGGGCTTCGCACGAGAAAGAAGTAATGAAAGCCGACCTCGCCCCGGCATCCAAGAAAGCCCGCCGCGACAGACCAGCCATCTCGTTCTCGGATCGAGATCTAGAGGGAGTCCAGGTCCCTCACAACGACCCCCTGCTCCTAACCATGAAGCTGAGAGACTTCACCGTAAAGAGGATCCTCGTCGACTCCGGCAGCTCCTCCGAGGTCCTCTACTACGACTGCTTCAAGAGGATGAAGCTCTCCGAAGCAGACCTCACGGAGGTCCGTGCACCTCTGCTAGGGTTGTCCGCTACACCAGTCTACCCCAAGGGTAGAATCACCTTGGAAACCCAAGTTGGCGGAACCTCCGTGTCGGCCGACTTTCTGGTTGTGGACGCCCCTTCTCCCTACAACGTCATTCTGGGTAGAACGTGGCTCCACAAGCTAGAGGCAGTTCCATCTTCCTTCCACCAAAAGCTGAAGTTCGTCCATGAGAACGAGGAAGGCAAGATGGAAGTAGTCACGGTAAAGGGAGACCAGCAGCAAGCCAGGCAGTGCATGCTGGCCGCAGTCCCGGCCGTGAAGGAGCCAGAGCGCGTCAACCTGGCCGAGTTCGAGAAAGGCCTCGATGAGATCGGCCGGGACCCTGAGAAGAAAAGCATCGAGCACCTGGCCGAGGTCAGACTGGATCCGGCAGATCCAGACCGGTTCTTCCTGATCGGCACCCAGCTGTCGGACGAAGAAAGGGCCGAACTCTCACGGTTCTTGATGCAGAATGTGGACGTCTTCGCTTGGAACCCAAGTGAAATGCCCGGGGTCGACCCTGAGGTCATGTGCCACAAGCTCAACGTCGACCCCGACCACAAACCGATAGTACAGAGGGCCCGCAGGACCGGGCTACAGCAGACAGATGCGGTCGTCGAAGAGGTCGACAACCTGCTAAAAGCGGGGGCCATTCGGGAAGTGCAGTACCCGATATGGCTGGCCAACACGGTGGTCGTCAAGAAGAAAACTGGGAAGTGGAGGGTGTGCGTGGACTTCACCGACCTGAACAGGGCTTGCCCTAAGGACAGCTTCCCCCTCCCAAAGATTGACCAACTGATCGACGCCACCTCTGGTCACGACCGAATGAGCTTCCTTGACGCCTACCGAGGCTATCATCAGATCCCGCTCTACGAGCCCGACGAGGAGAAGACGTCGTTCATCACCCCCCGCGGCACTTACTGCTATAAGGTAATGCCCTTCGGGCTGAAAAACGCAGGGGCGACCTATCAGCGCCTCGTCACGAAGATGTTCCAGGCCCAGCTCGGCCGAACGGTGGAGGTGTATATCGACGACATGGTCGTCAAATCTGTGCGCTCCAGCGACCACCTGGTAGATCTCGGCCAAGTCTTTGACATCCTTCGCGCCTACAAGCTCAAGCTCAACGCTTCCAAGTGCGCCTTCGGCGTAGCCTCTGGCAAGTTTCTCGGCAGCTTGGTGACGCGGAGGGGGATAGAGGCCAATCCAGACCAGATCACTGCCATCCAGGACATCCAGAGTCCCTCCACCACAAAGGAAGTTCAAAAGCTTACGGGAATGGCCGCCGCACTCAATCGCTTCATCAGCCGCTCATCAGATAAGTGCAGGCCTTTTTTCCAGCTTTTGAGGAAAAATTTGAAGTTCCAATGGACCCCCGAGTGCGACCAGGCATTGGCCGCACTCAAAACTTATTTGATGTCACCCCCATTACTCTCCACCCCGACTCGGGGGGAGATTCTGTATTTGTACCTAGCAGTCTCGGATCACGCAGTGAGCTCCGTCCTCATCAGGGAGGACGAGGGAGTTCAAAAGCCTATCTATTACTCGAGCAAGACCCTGCTCGATGCCGAGACCAGGTACCTTCTGTTGGAGAAGCTTGCGTTGGCTCTTGTCACCGCCTCCCGCAAGCTCTCCCATTATTTTCAATCCCACACTATTGTGGTGATCACGGAGCACCCACTCCGTTCCTTGTTCAAAAAAGCTGACTTTTCAGGGCGCATATCAAAGTGGGCAGTTGAATTGGGGCAGTATGACATAGAATACCGTCCCCGAACTGCAATCAAAGCCCAGATTCTGGCAGACTTCATAGTCGAATTCGCCTGCCCCAACCAGGCTCAGACCCAGCTCGGCACGGCACTGGGGGGCACAGGGCAAGAGCCAGCAGAAACAGAAGTCCAGCAGTCTCCCACCTCGGCATGGAGGATCTTCGTCGACGGGTCGTCCACCTCCAAGAGAGCTGGCGCCGGCATAGTTCTCCAATCGCCAGAGGGACTGGTCATAGAGCAGGCTTTCACCCTCGACTTCAAAGCGACGAACAATGAGGCAGAGTACGAAGCACTGATCGCAGGGTTGAACAGCGCCCGAGTCCTCGGAGCCCAGCACCTGGAAATCTTCAGCGATTCTCAACTGGTAACTAGCCAGCTCGCTGGAGACTACCAGGCCAGGGACGACAGGATGGCGGCCTACTTAGCCCTGGCAAAAAAGCTACTCTCCCAATTCCAGAAAGCCGAGGTCAGGCAAATCTCCCGAGATACCAACACGCACGCAGATGCACTTGCAAACCTGGCCTCCGCTGTTGAAGCAGGAAAGAAGAGGACCATCGAGGTCGGGTCAGTATCAAGGTCAAGTCTAGAACTCCAGTCATCTCGGCTTGTCCTCTGTGCTGACCTCGGCCCCAGCTGGATGGATCCAATCGTTGCCTACCTGAAGGATGACCAGCTCCCCGAGGACAAGACTGAAGCCCACAAGATCAGGCTCAAGGCAGCCCGCTTTTGGCTCTCTCCAGAAGGCAAACTCTACAGGAAGTCCTTCACAGGCCCGTACCTCCAATGCGTCCACCCGTCCAAGGTGGACGACTTCCTGTACGAGATCCATGAAGGAATCTGTGGCAGCCATATAGGAGGCCGCTCATTGGCCTACAGGGCAATCAGTCAGGGTTACTGGTGGCCCTACATGCAAAAGGACGCCCAGGTCTACGCCAGAAAATGCGAGAAATGCCAGAAGTTCTCCCACTCCCTCCATCAGCCAGCGCAGGACCTGAGTCCCCTCTCCAGTCCATGGCCCTTCGCTCAATGGGGCATGGACATTGTGGGGCCCCTTCACCGAGCTCCAGGGAACAAAAGATGGCTGATAGTGGCTACGGACTACTTCACCAAGTGGATAGAGGCTGAACCATTGTCTTCCATCACGGACAGGGACTCCAGGAACTTCGTCTGGAAAAACATCCTCACAAGGTTCGGCATCCCTCGGACCCTGATCTCGGATAACGGAACTCAGTTCGATTCCAAATCCTTCAGGGATTTCTGCCAAGAACATGGCATCAGAAACCATTACTCCACCCCGGCATATCCGCAGAGTAACGGCCAGGCAGAAATCTCCAACAAAGTTATCCTGGACGGCCTGAAGAAGCGACTGGACAAGGCAAAGGGCAGATGGACAGAAGAGCTTCCGAGCGTGCTATGGGCTTACAGAACAACTCCAAGGAGGTCCACCTCGGCGACACCATTTTCTCTAGCCTACGGGATGGAAGCGGTCATTCCCCTGGAAATCGGCCTTCCTACCCTGAGGACAGAGCTGGTCGACCAAGGTCGGAATGAGGCGAACCTGGCGATGGAGCTGGAGCTGGCGGACGAACGACGAGAAGCAGCAGCCCTGAGACTAACCGACTATCAGCAACGGTTAGCCAGGGCATACAATCAAAATATCAAGGAAAGAAGGTTCACCACGGGAGAGCTCGTTTTAAAGAAGACCCTGCCAGCTGACAGAGAACCAAATGAGGGGAAGCTTGCCCCGAACTGGCACGGCCCGTTCAGAGTAGTTTCACTGGCAGGAAAGTCAGCCTACAAGCTCGAAGACTTGGATGGCAAGCCATTGCCGAGACCGTGGAATGCATCCCACTTGAAGAAATTCTATTTCTAAAGATGTAATGAACTTCAGAATCAATAAAAGCAGCTCTTGCCTTGTCATCAATCTGTCTCCCCGGTCGACTCCGGCAACACAGGCTCAACGCCTTGGAAACGGCATAAAAGAGTTCCTACACTCAGCCTTTCCTAAAATCCCGTGTCTTGGACACACAGGCTCAACGCCTTGGAAACGGCATAAAAGAGTTCCTACACTCAGCCTTTCCTAAAATCCCGTGTCTTGGACACACAGGCTCAACGCCTTGGAAACGGCATAAAAGAGTTCCTACACTCAGCCTTTCCTAAAATCCCGTGTCTTGGACACACAGGCTCAACGCCTTGGAAACGGCATAAAAGAGTTCCTACACTCAGCCTTTCCTAAAATCCCGTGTCTTGGACACACAGGCTCGACGCCTTGGAAACGGCATAGAAGAGTTCCTACACTCAGCCTTTCCTAAAATCCCGTGTCTTGGACACATGGGCCCACCGCCCTGGAAGAAGACCTCGAGTCCCGACTCGGTCGCTTCCTAAAGCTCCTAGCCTTGGGCTATGGAGAGGCTTCGAGTTCTCACTCAGCCGAGATTGGGCCCACCGCCCTGGAAGAGATCTCGAGTCCAGGCTCGGTCGATTCCTAAAGCTCCTACCCTTGGGCTATGGAGAAGGCCTCGAGTTCAGACACTCGGCCGGATTCCAAAGATCAGGGTTTCTACACCCCTCAAAAATCATTGCCAAGCCCATGCCTAAGCGGCCGAGATCAGTGGGATGATGACTCCACTTCGGCACAATGCAGCTCGTCTCGGTCAAAGCCAGCCCTTTCGGCCGAGGTCAGTGCCAGCATTCAAACAAAAAACCCAAACATTCTAAAACAGCGTAAAGTAATGAGAAAGAACTCAGAAGCACTGTACGCAGTTTAGGTAATCAGAGAATTCCATTTTATCCATTGCAAATTGCTTCATTACAAGAAATACAGAACAGAAAGCGAAATACAGAAAGGAGGGTCACAGTCCTCTAAAAACAGGAAATGAAGCAAAGACTGGGAGACTCTGATCTTCACTCACTCCTCGGACTTTGTCGGACGAGAAGTGCAGCGGGCACCACCGCCCCTCTTTCTCTTCTTCTCTCCATCAACGAACCCCAGGTCCAGCAGAGCTTCAACCCGCCTGCCGTACGACGGGCGCACGGGGTCGTGTTGGACGAGAATGCGCCACCTTCCCCTCGCAGCGCATCCTCACTCTGTCTGGCCAAGGGCCAGTGCCCATGGACCCGCGTTCAGAGAGCGCGTGGCCCACGGGGAGTTCCTTCAGAGAGTGCGCAGGCCACGACAGCCTTCCCCCCTTGGGGGCAGCCGTCCAACGGCGCAGGGTTTTCCCCCGGATCAAGCAATCTCAGGCACCTCCCAGACATGGCTCCTATGTTCTTTCCTTCTCCCATGGCGAGCCTGTTCCCCCTATTTATAGGATGGAAGAAGGCCCAGTCTCCAAAAGGAGTTATGGGGCGAAGTCTCCCACGCGATGTTGGAAAGGCGCGACTATTGACCAGCGAACCCTATGGCGCCACGTGGAGACATCCGTCAGACTCCCTCGTCTGCCGCGCCACCATGTTCATTGCTATTCAAGATCACCTAAGATACGGAGGATCAGCGCGAATACCAATGAAGATCACCCAAGATACGAAGTATCAGCGCAAATACCAAAAAAGATCTTAAGGGAGCACTCTACCGAACTCAAGCAATCGAAGAACTCAAGCTTAAAAGAGAAAAGCACGAGTATTTCAGAAAACCTTCATTTGTATTAAAGTTTCAATCATTACAGTGTTCAGCAAATACAAATCGAAGAAAATTACAAAGCATAAAGCAAAGAAGCAAAAATCTCAAGGTCCCGATGTCCCGAGGTCATGACCGGTCAGTTGCTCGAGCTGCGGCGTCAGAGGCTTCGCCGGATGAACGGGCAGAGTTCGGCACCGGAAGCGGGTACGGAGGCGGCTCCCGAAAGGAGCGGTGGCCCTCCGAGACCCCGACCTCTTTCAGTGCGGCAAGCCACCCTTTCGCCCAAGCCTTATCCCTCACCACAAGAACCCTTTCCTTGTAGTGGGCGGTGACCTGCGCTTTGGCATCATCGAATGCAGCATCGCACTCGGACTCGAGCTTAGCCTCGGCTTCATCCGCCCTCTTGGACTCGGATTCAAGCTTCGCCTCGGCCTCGTCCGCTCTCTTGGCCTCGGCTTGAAGCAGGGCCGCATAATCATCTCCCATCTTCGAAATGGAGACCTCGAGCTCGGCCGACTTAGTCCTCTCCGCCTCAGCCTCCTCCCTGGCCTGCTCGAGCTTCGCCGCATATTCCTCTTCTACCTTGGCCAACTTCTGGCTCACAGCGTCCAGGGACTCTTGCAGGCTGTTCTTCTCCACGGACAGCTCGGCAGCGTCCGCGCTGTACCTCCAGATCCTATCAGCAACGGCCATGGACTTCTGAGCCGCCTGTCAAATGATGAAAACGTACGTGTTAGATCCAAAGAGCGTCAGACGCTAAATTGCTGGTTTAGCAAAGGAAAATGAAGATTTACCACGAAGTTGGACTGCAGCATCGACAAGATCAGCTTCTGATCGCTGTACTTATCCAGCCGCTCCATGTCCCGGGGAAGGGCACAGGCTCGCCCAAGGGCCTCGAGGACCGGGAGATCGATCCTGTGAAGAATGCTATCCTCCACCGTCATCGGCCTCCCCGGCCCGAGCATGAAGCTCGGCTCCCATAACCGCGGCCCCGACGGCAACGAGGCAGCAGCCGAGCTAGGGCCCGCATCAGTCCTCGGCATCTTCAGCGGCCGAGTTTCCTCCTGCTCGACCTCGGCTGGGGGCAAGCGTACCCCTAGGTCAACAGGGCTAGGGGGCACGGCAACCTCCGCCACCTCTGCAGGAGAAGCCACCCGAGCCCTCGGAGACGGATGCCTCGGAGAATCTACCGGCTCCTCGGGGGCTCGGACGTCCTCTACTCCAAGCGCCAAGGCCTCGAGATCCTCGAAGGACAAACGCCTGGTGTGCCTCATCTCGGATCCTGGCGAGGGAGATCGGGCAGATTGACTCGATTCCCTTCCTGAGACCTGGGGAAGTCTCGATTCAGCTAAGGAAGCTAGGATTCCAGACGCTGCCCTAGCTTCAGACGACGCCCGCGAGGGCTCTGCGACCTCCGGAACGGCCTGCTCCTGACCAACCCCGGATCCGGCACCTTCGCTCTGGATCGGCTCTACGGTGCCCCTCAGATACCCGCGGTACTTCGGCTCATATCCTAGCAGCGACCAAGCCGCCCTGCCGTCGTGACCGCTGTACCGCTTCACCAGACGGAGCCAGGCATCGTTCCTCTTCCAGATGTATCTGGCAGCCCGTCTCCTCTCCTTCAAAGCTGCAGCAAATCAGAGACATAAGCACGGCAGAATAAAAAGAAACTTATGAAAAAAGAAAAGAAACGAGAGGCGATTACTTGGGATGGTACCGAAGTGGCGAGGGACCTGGTAGCCTCTATCGGTGTCGGCCTCCCCGAACTCCCAGTTTCCCGAGACGTACATAAGATCGTCCCCGGCATACTTGCTCGAATCCTCCAAGTATCGGACGAAGCCGTCCCGGCCTGACTTAGCCCGGAGATAATAAGATTCCCCGGACCTGCATATGTCATAGACGTCCTCAAGATCGAAGACGCCAAAGTCGGTGCCCAGGACCTCATTCAACTTGACCGTGCCCATCACGATCTTGAAGGCATTCGGCAGCAGTTGGCAAGGGCAGAGACGCCACTGACTAAGGCACCTCCTGAGAAGTGGATGAAGGGGGAATCGGACCCCGCCTTCTATCACAGCCACCAGCGGAAAAGGCATCCAACCTCCTAAAAAGGCGCGAGGGTTGTAGCCATGGGGATCAGCACCCCTGACTTGGACATCAGCAGGGATCCTAAAGGCTGATCTAAAGCCCTCGATCGCTGCCTCGCCCTCTAACCAGTGGCTGTAAATCCCCATTCCTATCCCAGTCTAAAACCAGAGAAACCCGCAGAAGAAGAAGCAAAGCAGGAGGGACTTACGGAAGCGAAACGAAGGCGTTGGGCAGCAAAGAGATCCAACTTCAGCAGCGCACCACTCCTCAGATGAAGCTTCCTCGACAATAGCTTGCTCTCTTCTGACGCTCGCCTCTGATTCAGAATCGCAAACGAAGGATGGAGCAGACCTCAACTGCCCTATATATAGCAGAGATTCCCCCCTTTTTTACAGAAACCCTAATCGGGCGTGCCAAGGGGCGCCCCCTGGGATTTCGCGCAAATCATTTCGAAAATTTATTACGCCTCCCTGAAGCGGCGCGCAAATCATTTCAAAAATTGATTGCGCCCCTGACGAAACGGCGCGTACGACCTCGAAGAGACAGACAACCAGCTAGGGGGCGACACGTGGAGCCGTCGAACTGTCTTCAGCATTGAATAGGGGACGCCATTTATCACCTCGAACATCCAAAGCGACAGCGAGTAAGGGCCGAAAGAGGCTCTCCTACAGAGACCCGGCACATAGCTCCCGACCTCACGGCACTGACGTTCTACGCGAGCTCAGAAGCTAGGGGGCAATTGTGTGGGGAAATTTCCAGAGCTACAGGATTAAGCTAATCACAGCCATCAGACAGGGCTAAACATTCTCACGTGCCATCCGCGTGCCATCCGCGTGCCATCCGCGTGCCATCCACGTGGCACCGATCTCATCCCGGCTACCAGGGCAGGGGCCTTGGCCGACATCATACATCTCCAGGCCACAAGCGCCGAACTGGACCACCTCGGGCATCATCTCGGCAAAGAGTCCACATCGGCAAGGCCACCCCGGACGCTATCTCCGCAGATAACCCTACCTCGGCTAAAGCCACCTCGGCTGAAGAAGCCAGAACAGTAGCCGAAGCGAGAAAGAACCTTCGCCTGGGCCCATCATCCCCCACGTCACCAGACACGTGGAAGGATAGGGTCACGATCTAGTGGGACAGACACGACATCCAGCCGCCCACTATCTTCGCCAGATCGCCACATGGCAGCGTCCAGCGGCGAAGGCCACATCAGGGCAAGGCCCGAGGGCAGATCCGCTGGCACTCCTACCGCCAAAAGCGCCCAACACAATCTGGCCCAACAAGACATGCATTTAATGCAATGTGGGCTGACCCGACTGGCATTAAATGCTGAGTGGGCCGGATTAGACCGCATTTATTACTTTGTGGGCTGATCATGACTTCCCAGTCAGATCATGGGACCCACACCCAGATATTCTCTGAGAGATACGATCCATTCCTCTATAAATAGACCTTCAAACACCATGCAAGGTACGCACATTATTATACACAGAGCCCTTACTCTGCCTCTCCTCTCCCTCTCTTCCATCGTTCCAGTTCATATACTGACTTTGGCATCGGAGAGCCTTGCGCCGCTCAGGCCAGGGTCCTCTGACCGTTTGCTTCTCCCTTTCAGGCTCTCGGACGGCCTTTCACTGACCAATTGGAGGATCTTTCTCGCGAAATTGTAGAAAGATCTGAGGGATTGCCTCTTGCAATTGTCCTGGTATGTCGTCTATTGGAATCCAAGAGCCTGGATTTGATCAAATGGAAGAAAGTACACAGCAATCTTGCTTCAGAGTCTGCGAGCGAATCTTACAAATATGCAATGAAAATACTATCATTCAGTTACAGTTGCTTATCTCATAAACTTAAATCTTGCCTCCTGCATTTGGGCATTTTTCCCGAGGGTCAATTCATTAAACGTACGAGATTAATTCGATTATGGATGGCTGAAGGATTCATTGAAGGGAATGATTTCAAGACAATGGAGGAGGTTGCGGATGATTACCTTCAGGAGCTCATAAATCATAGTGTCATTCAAGTTGCAGAGCGGAGTCACTATGGAAGGGTGATTAGCAACAAAGTGCATCCTCTCATGCGTGAGTTCATTCTCTGGAAATCTAAAGAGGTTAATTTTTGCGTTCTTTCTGGAAACAAAATAGTGTCAAACACAGAGAAGTTCCGCCGCTTATCAATCGATGAAGGTATGAAAAAAGATGATTTACGTGCCTCGACACTCTCTTATGTTCGTTCTTTCTTTGCTTTTGGGGCTGCTAAATCATCCATTCGTGAGGTTTTCTCGAAGTTTAAGTTTGTGAAAGTGCTTGACCTTGAAAATGCTCCGTTAGAAAATTTCCCTGAGTCATTGACAGAGCTCTTCTTTTTGCGGTACCTAAGTCTAGAGAACACAAAAATTAAGTGGCTTCCCAAATCCTTGGGGAAGCTTGTGAACCTAGAAACATTGAATCTGAAAGGAACCTTTGTATGTGACTTGCCTTGTACAATCGTCAAGCCCCAAAACATGCGCCATCTTCTCGTCTATCATTATGATATGAAAGCACAGCCTTTCTATACTGCGAAAGCAGTGAAATTGCATGCTGGAATTGATTGTCTAAAATCCTTGCAAAAGCTGTCATATATAAAAGCAAATTCAAAGAGGGGCACAATTTCAGAATTAGGGAAATTGACACAACTGAGACGCTTAGGTGTTGTAGGGGTTAGAAAAAAAGATGGTCGCAATTTGTGCGCATCCGTTGCCAATATGAAGAATCTTCTTTCTTTCTCTGTGAGATCTACTGTTGCTGATGAGTTTCTAGACTTGGAACATCTTGAAACTCCACCTCCAGGTCTTCAAGGTTTATACTTGGGAGGGCGTTTGAAGAAACTGCCTAAATGGATTTTGTCACTTCAAAATCTAGCCCGCTTAACATTGGGGTGGTCTAAATTTGAGGAAGATCCATTTCCACTTCTAAGTAGTCTTCCTGCCTTGGTGGAACTTAAAATCATTGAGGCATATTATGGAGAAGTGCTGAGGTGTGGGGAGTATAGCAAAAGAAGTGGCTTTCCAAAACTCAAGTCGCTGTGCCTCCACGGACTGCCTAAACTAGAATCTATTGATGTGACAGAAGGAGCATTAGCATCCCTTGTAAAGTTGGAGATCGGATGCTGTGGAGCGCTGGAGATGTTGCCTCCTGGCATTGAACACCTTACTAAGGTTAAAGAACTTCATTTATACTGTATGCCCACCAGATTCCTGGATGACGTCCAAAGACAGAAAACTGAGGGTCGGATAATGAGTATTAAAAGCATCCATGTCCGCAATTCTTCCAGCGACCACGGTAGGTATCTTTAAAAAATTTCATATGAAAGATTGGGGGATTTAAGCATGGAGTTCCAAGCATTTCTGTGGTGAGTTTCATTTCCTTTCCTTCCCTTTTGTTTCTGTTGCTTTCTGTCTCATTAACTTGTACAATATTTTTCACTTCAGCTCTAGAGAAATTGAGCCTACAATGGATTTTTCTTTTACCAAGTGTTGAACACTTGCATTATTTCAAATTGAGCATGAGACTGAAAGCTTAGCTTAAAGATCTACTTCAACTAATTACATTTTCTTCTCTCTTGATCAGGTAGATTAGAGACGATGGATTGGCATTTCCACTAAATTCTATTGTATTTAATTTGTTCTGTAGCCACTATATAGTGTTATGTGTTCATCAAGTGAGAAAACAAGGTAATCAGAAAAGATGAACCTAAACAATGCCAATGGAGGTAGCACAAGCGGAGTACATGCAGCAGTTAAGAGGTAAGACCACATGGACTCACTCGCATTGGAACTTGGCGGCCGTTTTCTCAACTTTGGAGGTGGACTCTCTCACTCCGAGCTCACACCAAATATGTAAAATCTCAAGTGTTAATTGTCATGAGGATATCATATGTATGCAGACAAGCATGGTTTGACTATGAAATGCCTGGTATCATATGTATGCAGACACGCATGGTTTGACTATGAATTGCCGGGGCATTTTTTTTTTCTTAATGAAATGCCACTTTAGTAGATCTTTCTGGATCCATGACAATCAAAGGAGGCATGGAAATGGAAAGGTTTGGACTTAGTCTTGGGCCTCTTGCCATTCATGTGATTATGCCTCAGATGTTACCCATCCGGATTTGACTCTACTTGGGCATGGAGAAGGCAAATCCTGAGAGAATTCTTCTGTGTCTTGTTTTGTAGTTTTTCTTTTTCTATTGAATAAATCAAGGATGACTTGCATTTCTGCTCTGTTTTTCTTTTGGGTAAATTTACATTTCTGCTCTTTGTATGTCTAATGGACTATGGTTGAATGTGTGATTGCATCTAAGGAAGTAATGTCACTTTTTTATATCATAAGGAAAGCCATAGAGGTATAGGGTCCATTTATTAAGTTACCAACGAGATTTTTTACGACTGAAAATTGGTTTTGTTCATATGGAACTTGAGATCATTATTGTGGGACAAACTTTATGGTTCATGGTATGAAACCCAAAGATCCAATAATTTCAGAAAAAAAATTAGAGGAAACTACCGGATAAATCCCCTAAGTGAGCCATGAACTGGAAACCCACCCAGTAGTTGTTTAGAGGCCCCTTCCGGTTTTTTTTTATATGTATATTGAAGTTGTCGATATCGACAATTGGTGCGTTTATACTAAAACCGCAAGAGACCCTTTCTTCCCCATTTCTTCTTCTTCCTTTTTCCCTTATCCTCTTCGACAGTGCCTGTCGACACCTCTCCCTTTCGTTGGTCCCAGGCTGTGGTCCCAAGCATCATTTGGCGCCATCTTTCAAAGCTTATACACTGTTTCCAAGCACATGAAGGTATGTATTATAATCGTTTTGTCTTGTTTTTATTAGGGTTCAAACAGAGCTTTCGGTGCTTTTCATTGGATCTAGAATGCGATTTCCTTATTTCCTCATAATTCTTAAACATGAAACCGAAACCCTATATTAAACGAAATCAGAGTTATTTTGTCTGATTAGGTTTGTTGATTAGGTTTTTTGAAGAAAAAATGGGTTGCATTGTTACCACGTTGACACCTGAGTTTTGTGAAAGATGGGTTTCACACCTCTACTGGCATAGAGATATTATGGGTCGGTTATACATTTACATACATAGAAAGAGAGATTAAGAATTCTATGTACAGATTGTTGATTAAAAATGATTTAGAGAGAGATTAAATAGTCCATTTAATGCTGCTTTTAGTTTTTATATTTCTGTTACCAGACATTCTGTTGTTCCCCTCTATCCTTAACCATCACTACATTATAATATTGCAAGTAATGCATAAAACTCCAATCATTTTCCATGTTATGTCTCCCTCTAATTTTCTTCATCGGCTCAATTCAGATACTTGAAACCATCCATACTTTTCTCTTAAGATTGAGTAGAAAGTATGGAATATAGAATTTAGAGTGGTGGGTCAAACCATGTGGATCATAAGCCAATGAGGTGTCGCAGACAACTTATATATTGCAGGAATAGTGTCCCAGGTCGTTTATGTCCTCTAGTTTAGCCGCAGAATATGGCATTCATGTGTGTCAATAAAAAGGCTTTTTGATTGTACAATGGCCACACTGTAGGTGGTGGCTGCAATCTAGCACAAAGCTATTGGTGGATGAAGGTTGTTGTGAGAATTATAGAAATTGCAACTTTTGGGATTAAGTTGGATTGAGTTCTCGCTTGTGTTTACCCAAATGGGATTGAGTTGGATTTTGACTAACACATTGGAACCCAATGATCTGGTGAAGGAATAGCAGCGATTACGGAATGTTACGTTGTTTTGGTTAGGTGTAACAATGATTTAAGTGGGGTTATGTATAGGAAAGTATGGTCTAATGCGGATTGCATAAGGTAATGTAGGGTGAGCATTACGGAATTTTCATACGAGCTCTGTTCTCTCTCACTTGTAAGAGTGGACCATGCAAAACACACATTATCCCATCATTCATGAATTGCTGCCACTCATATCACACACCAATTAGTGTAAAGACACCTCTTAAAATGTTTCAATTCAATTGGTGTGGGAATCACCGTTGGATTTATCACATAAAAGAGTTAAAACACATGATTTAACTCTAATGAAATAAATTGTGTGTTTTACATGACGCATCATGTTAGGAGTGGAATTGGATGTGTGCTATTTCGATTTTTTGGGTTGGGAGGAGGGGAGGGTATGGGGTGCACATGTGGTATGAGCATGTTGGCCTTATCATACTGGGCCCATTGCATGGATTTTATAAAGTTTGTGCATACTCCATTTATGGTCAATTGCCCCTACTGCACATACTCTTCTTCTCTCCAAATGGATTGTGACGATCTACTTTTAAGACACAAAGAAATAGATGAGTAAATATAAATCTCTCCAGTGTCTATATAATACATAACTACAAGCGAAAGTTTAACAAGACATTCATTATGTGAAGTTTGCAATATATTTTGCATAAGAGTTCTCTCTCTTTTTATGGTTATGCACCTATAATTTTTGGAAGTTGAGAAGCTACGTTTTTTACTATGCAGACGAACGAAAATCAGCACGCTGATGCTCCGAAAGTTCTCCTATATAATCAACAATACCATATATCAGAAGGAATTCGTTCTGGAGAGGTATGAGCATTTCTACAGTGGTTGTCTTTCATAATTGATAGTTATATATCTTCTTCTTGTTTACATTTGGTGTATGATTCCTAACTGTTCTTATAAGGATTAATATGTGCAGGAGTTCGGTCACCTCAGGTGCATTCCAACAAACCCGGACGCAGAAATATGGGGGCTTACAAAAAAAACAAAAGGAGTACGTGAGGGTGACAGGTCTCCATTATTTGGCAGATATAAGCCGTATAGTCATAGATCACGCGTTAATAACGGCATTGGTAGAGAGGTGGCGGCCTGAAATGAATACTTTTCATTTTCCATCCGGTGAAGCAACTGTTACGTTGGAAGACGTAGCTTATATATACGGGCTGCCCATTGATGGAGATCGAGTAACAGGTCGAACTTTCCCAGGGAGGCTAGTGCAATCTGTATGTCAAGAGTTGCTCGGTATTACTCCTCAAAAGAAGGTTGATTACGTCGGTCAGACATTAAAATTTAAGTGGTTAGAAAACAATTTCAAGGCTGAAGAACTGGAGAAGAAGAAAAAAAAAAAACACAAGCAATATGAGATTCAGGCTTCACGGGCCTACCTATTCTTCTTGGTACTGGAGCTCGCGAACCTGCTTATGTTCTTGAATTGTTTAAAGATTTTAAGCCTTACGCATGGGGACCGGCTTGTCTTGCGAATCTTTATAGGATGTTGGCAAACGCTACTCGATGGAATCGGGAGAATATAGATGTAGGAGAGGAAGGGAAGAAGGAACAAGGAGAGGAGGAAGGACACCAACTTCGGACACCCACTGGGCCTCTTCAGTTGTTACAGGTGATTGTTCTCGCTTTTAATAGTTGTTTTCCAATTCTGCGTATTAATTCAGCGGTATATAACATTTATTCATTCTTTGTAATGGTGCAGCTCTGGGCCTATACTAGGATGTCAATCGGGCGGTGTCCTAAACCGGCAGATAGCTGGAAGAAGGACATACAGTTCCCATTGTTTAAGACCTGGCAGAAGAGGCTTGATGAACACCCAGCTCATGCAACAGTGAAAGAAGTGAGAAAACAATTGAACAATCTGAAGACTGATGGGGTAATGGATTGAACTTTTTCGAAATCCTGATGTTTTGTAGTTTTTTTTAACATACTACATTGTTTGTACAAACTTGCTATTCATGAATGACTCATGTTGTATGCAGTTCAATTGGAGACCCTATCATGGTTACGGGAAAAAGCTTGAAGAAAAGGTATGGAAAGTAGGCCTCTGTCTCCCACCCTATCCCCAAATTTTGAAGTCCTAAGTACCCCCCATGTCAGTAAAACGTTGTTCACCTCTCCAGTCCCAGTCTCAAGCGAGTCCGCTTTGGTCGTTTCAACCCAATTCGCTTTCGCTACACTCGATTCACTTGTATGGAGGATCAAACGGCTCCCGCGTATGCGGAAAGTACCATTGAAGTTTGAAGATTACGATCATTCTATAGTTCAAAGCAATTACGTGCTTTCTGATCTTGATAAGTTTTTTCTCAATGGATTCAAAGAATACTACGAGGAGAGGTAAGAAAACTAATCTCAAGAACCTTTTTTATGTGGATTAACCACCTGTGCATTTAATGGGATTAATGATGGTTCATTACAGGAAGGATGAGTTGGATAGCATCTGCACAATGATCCCAAGCTCAGACCTGAAAAGGGTGCTTGATGATGGAACATGGATGGACACTAATGTCATGTACTACTATTTTGAAATTTTGAGGGATGAATGTGATTCATGTTTCATTGCTGACCCAAGCGTGTGTGTAAGTATTAACTGATTGAAACAGACTGCATACTAGTAATGTCAAGCTGTAGGCTCTAATTGAACTAATTTTTTTGTGAACGGATGCAGAGTTGGTGGTCGGATGGTTCTGATTCTGCTGTCGAAGCTGTGTTTGGGAAGCATGGACATAGGGTGATAGACGCAAGGGAAGCACGCACTCTGATTTTTGTAATCCATCACATATCACATTTCACCTTGTTGGTCGGATATGTCGACCAGAGACGATGGGAGTTCTACAATAGCATGGCTGGTGATCGTCGATCGGTAAAACATGCATCGAAATTTGTATGTTACCTCTCCTTACCCATTGATATATTTGTGTTCTGATTCGTTACACTCTTCTATGCCACGTATATGAATTTCTGACTTAAACTAAGAGTGAGCTGTGAATGACTATCGCAGGTGGCATGGTTGAATGAGAGGTACAGCTATTTCGGTTGGTCGGATCCGTATCTACGGAGTTGGCTCGTAAAGACAGACATCCCTCATCAGCAAAATGGAAATGATTGTGGAATCTTTGCATTAGCCTTCACAGAACACTGTGTGCACCGCCGTAACATCAATTTCACTCAAGAAGATATCCCATACTTTCGCAGCAAAATTGTCGTAGAGATATTCAAGCGGAGCTGGACTTTGAATGCCAACAGACTGGGCTTTGAGTGATTTCAACTGATGACAGTTGTCTACTGTGTGTCTATGGGGCTGTAAATATAAAGTAACTGATTGTCATTACAGTGGAGAAGTGTATATTTCCTTTTGTTTTGTTTCTCTTTCCTCGGAGGATGCATGTCCAGACTTTTTCGGAGATTTTAATACTACTGTCCATGTTTATATATGATGGATGTCTGTATCTGTTAGCAATATGCAAATGCTGAACAACTATATTTCTGTAAATTGCCTTTTGTGCATATTCATTCTATAGCTTTTACTATAAATTCAATGGAGAATGTTTTGTTTGATTTACAGCTTTCATGAATGGATTCACAGTTTTATAAGTTTTGTACAATTCCCTAAACTTTGGTAGTATGTATGATGTCGATAACAATAACCTAAACATGTCGATATCGACAACTCTTACTTGTCGCTATCGACTAGTTTCATCAGTGCACTATTGTAAGTATGCAAGTGTTTCATACTGTATAGGCTGTCGATATAGACAACCCTTAATTGTCGATATTGACTAGTTTCATCAGTGACCTGATTTAATAGTTGTAACCTATAAAAATGCTGCAACTGTAAAAGTTGTCGATACCGACAACTATAAGTTGTCGATATCGACTAGTTTCATCAGTGCACTGATTTAATAGTTGTAACTACTTATTGTGATGCAAGTGTAAAAGTTGTCGATACCGACAACTATAAGTTGTCGTTATCGACTAGTTTCATCAGTGCACTGATTTAATAGTTGTAACTGCTTATTGTGCTGCAAGTGTAAAAGCTGTCGATCCCGACAACTATAAGTTGTCGCTATCGACTAGTTTCATCAGTGCACTAATTTAATAGTTGTAACTGCTTATTGTGATGCAACTGTAAAAGTTGTCGCTATCGACTAGTTTCGTCAGTGCACTGATTTAATAGTTGTAACTGCTTATTGTGATGCAAGTGTAAAAGTTGTCGATACCGACAACTATAAGTTGTCGTTATCGGCTAGTTTCATCAGTGCACTGATTTAATAGTTGTAACTGCTTATTGTGCTGCAAGTGTAAAAGTTGTCGATACCAACAACTATAAGTTGTCGCTATCGACTTGTTTCATCAGCGCACTGATTTCTGGTTTTTGTGCTGCAAGTGTAAAAGTTGTCCATATCGACAACTCTAAGTTGTCGCTATCGACTAGTTGCATCAGTGTACTGATTTAAATAGTTGTAACTGCTTATTGTGATGCAAGTATTAAAGTTGTCGATACCGACAACTATAAGTTATCGCTATCGACTAGTTTCATCAGTGCACTGATTTAATAGTTGTAACTGCTTATTGTGCTGCAAGTGTAAAAATTAATGCGTAAGAAAAAAAAATTTGTGAACTACAGAAAACATTGATCATTTATATTTATATTCAAAAAGTTCTGATCACCATTCAAATACCAACATTCATTACATAACAAGTAGTTACAACAGAATAGATAAAATGTGAACCCATTTACATCAGCAGCCATACAAAAAAACAACATTAGTGATTTCAAGCCTGGAACAACCATGTACATCACCAACTATACAAAATAATGACCTCTCCTTCAGCCCTACATGGAACCCAAGCACAGCTGCAACTGCTACCCAAAAAACAACACTGCACTTTTCAAGCATGGAACAACCATGTACATCACCAACTATACAAAATAATTACTTCTCCTTCAGCCCTACATGGAACCCAAGCACAGCTGCAACTGCTACCCAAAAAACAACACTGCACTTTTCAAGCCTGGAACAACCATGTACATCACCAACTATACAAAATAATTACTTCTCCTTCAGCCCTACATGGAACCCAAGCACATAAGCAAATGCTACCCAAAAAACAACACTGCACTTTTCAAGCCTGGCACGACCGGTTGAACATAAGCAGCCATACACAAAAACCTCCGCAGTGCACTGTTCAAGCATGTTACAGAACCAATAACATTACCAACTATACAAAAAATGACTGCAGTCTTCAATCCTACATGGAACCCATTTACATCAGTAGCCATACAAAAACATCACTGCACTTTTCAAGCATGTAACAACCCATTTACATCACGTGGTGGATTGCGACAACCTCCACGGTTATGCCCCCTCTCCTTACAATTGGAGCACGTAACTACCCTTCGTTGGCGGCCACGATCTTCGGTCCTTTTTCTGTTTTTTTTTTTGGACGCCCTGGTTGCTTAGTTGTGAGTGGTGGAAGAATTCTTTCTTGAATTGTGCCTTCCCATTGCTTCTTGTCTCGTGTAGCATGCAGAACTTTATTATATGTTGTACGATAAATGCTTGACAGATACCAATGCTCACAAAACGCATAAGGATCATAGTTCCTTACCTTCATTGATGCCAGTGCATGACAGCATGGGATGCCCATAATCTCCCATTTACGACACGTACAAGTTCTGCGTTCGAGATCGACTACGTCCACGTATTCAGCGGACTGAACTTGAAATTCAACGAGATCAGCAACACGAACATGAACCCTACGGGCTTCCATCATTTCTTGGCCCAATATTTTTTCTGCATATGGAGTTAAACGAGTGGTTACACTCTCTGACTGAATATGGCGCTTTTGATAGAACTCCATTAACTTGGCACGTATCTCCTCGACCTGTTTAACAATGGGCAGTACCCTTGTGTCCTTTAACAGACTGTTCGTGCACTCAGCCGCATTACTAGTTAGCATGTCATAACCGACGTCCTTGTACGTATGCATTTGACCAACGGTGTTTCCCAATTGCATCAATATAGTTGAAAGCCTCTTGGCTGACTGCACGTATATCCATCATATATGCCTCATAAACATAAGGCCTATAGGACTTTGCAGCACACCAGAATTTCATAACGATTGCCCCGTCACTGAAAGCGGTTTTTATATTTTCAGCAATGTGACGGCAACAGTAACAATGCACTGCAGAGGGTATAGTGTTCTGGAGAGCTGGAATAAGACCCTTCTGACGGTCAAAAACAATAGTCAAATTTGGTGGCTTTCCAAGAGCAATGAACAGGTTTGCAAGGAACCATTCCCAACTATCTCGACGTTCGACTTCCGCAAAAGTAAAGGCGATGGGTAATAGCTTATGATTCGCATGGTATGTCACGGCTACAAGCAAGACACCAGGATACTTGCCCCGGAGATGTGCACCGTCTACGGCAATCATCGGTCTCAGCGAAGAGATGAAAGACCTAATACAAGGTCCAAATGACCAAAAAAATCTTCGAAAACGATCATCAGACGTGGTGTCTATATTTGTTATTGTCCCAGGATTGGTTTTCCTGCAATTCCATACAGTAGAGAGGTAGAAGCTGGAAGGACTCATATGATCCTCGCACTATACGCAGAGCCATATCCTTTGCTATAAGTGCCTTCCTATAGCTAATAATTGACCCGAATTCCATTTGGTAGTCGTTCATTATCTCCTTTGGCTTTAAATCGATGTTTTGTCTGATTCTATCCATGATGAATTCAGCAATAAGGGCTGAACTTGCTTGTCGATGTACCATGCCCATCATCGGCTTCGAGCATTGATGTTTAGGATTGTACGTTCTAACTTTAAATTGTGGTCCTGATTCTACAATAGAAGCGTGGATCCGCCAAGGACAACCCCCATCTTTGCAGCCAGCCGTCACCTTCGTCGAGTTGGTCTTCAGGTGTTTAAGAGTGAAGTTGCCATAAATTGCAAACTTAGCAAGAGTATTCCGAAATGTCTGACGATCAGGGAACTCACGGCCAACCCACATTTCTTGAGCCGAGTTATTACCAACCTCCGTTTTAACCTCTTCAGTCTCCATTCTGTCTTCAAAATCAACAACTAAATCTTCATTTGAACGATTGGTAGTGTAAGCTAGATTGGCATCAACTCCATTGCTTTCGACCTTCGCATCTGCTATCCGACGAATCTGTCCGATAGCAGGTTGTCCGTCGGTCTGAATCCCATCATGATTCTTCACTCCAACATCAATATCATCACAAAAAGTATCAACTCCTGTCGCCTGATGTGGACTGCATTCATTACGCACGGATGAGAAATGCATGTCATTGTCTTCACGGAGATCAACAATAGGTAGAGATGTTGTGGGCGTTCGCACTATGGCTTGCTTTCCCGTACAAGTTATTGACGAGGTCCTTGCTTTTTCTGCACAGTTTTGAGCTCGAAGATTCCGTTCATAACTACAATGAATCAACAAAGGTCAATAAACAAGTAGGAAGACATACTTAGTATTTGGTAATCAATTAATTTAGTAATACAACCTATGCACATACCCCCATTTTTCTCCTCCTATAGATTGCCTTATCTTCGGACCGTTGAAAACATATAAATATATCCCATTCACGTCTTTCTCCGATGCTTTGAACATCCTCCTCACATCATTGTCGTCGTCAATGTTTGCCATTGAAAATGCCCGTCCATTGTGATGAAGGTATTGTATGCTTAATCTATGGATGATTGAGACCCAATTAGATGCTTCAGCTGCTTCGTTAACCAGTGAGTCATATGTTATGTCCGTCGGTAAATACCTCATCTTTTGATTTCCTCCATTGTACACCGGACGGATTATATCGAACTGGAAGTCACCGTTATAGTGGAATATAACCAACACCTCCCTCACTGACATGCTAACATCAAATCACAATAACATAATTTAGAAAAATATGAATTATACATACATGTTGAAAGACAAAGAACTTTATATTACTGAACAATAAGCCATAGTTAAAATGCCCATTCTGGGATATGTTTGTTCATAAAATAATCATTCTGGTTACATTAGAGTAATATAATGTGGTAATAAAAAAACTATACTGAAAATAAACAATGGAGGAATAGATAAAAACAGTGCATACCAAAAATAAACCCCCTTTCAAAACTCTAAAACCCATTAAGGAAAATCGCCATTAACCAGAACCAAAACGAAAAACGCCATCAACCAACCCCAAAGCTGAATACAGTGAGTCATATATTGGACACCATTTACATATTCAACCAGCATTTTTAGGGTTCAGACCACGGTTCTATTCATTCTAACAAGTATATACAAAAAAAAAGAATCAATCTGAACCTCTTTTAGGGTAGATGATGCTATATAAAGAAGGAACTTATTGTGTGTACCAACCTTTTAATGGAATCCAATAACCGCTTGAGCTAATTCAATATAGGAGTTTTCTGAGATGGAAAATCGCCAGAGAACCAGTTGCAAACGATGAAAAGGGTCTCACAGAGAAATGCAGGCACGGGGCGATGGATAAAGTGTTTTCGAATATTTGTCGATATCGACAACTTAATTGTCGATATCGACAACATCGCTAAACGACAAAAAAAAAATAAAAAACCACGCCCAAAGGACCCCTCCCGTCTCTAAAAATAAGCTGGGTCCTCTCCTTACTGTGGGCTCACTATTGGGATTTATTCAGTAGTTTCCTCAAAAAACTATCATATTTTTTTATATATACTTTTGAAATGTGCACCTGTCTTGATTTTAACCCTGAGAAACTGAAAACCTTTATGGTTGGGGCAAGTTGATGGATGGTTTGGTTTGGAGAATCAAATGATCCAAATAGTAGAAATGCATGTCACAATCTGGTAGAAAGAAACAAGAAATGGTTCAAATCTGTAAACACTGGACCGTTTGTTTGTCCTCTTTAATTCAAGAAGAGAGGTTTTGCATTGTGCTTCTCACCTCATGGTGAGCGATTGTGATTAAATCTACATGTCTGCTAGAACATGATAATTTAATGTCAATTTAATGGGGGGTGCCACCTGATGAAATTACTAGTACAAGCTTCTCTCTCTCTCTCTCTCTCTGAGGCTGGGACTCGCCTGGCGAGTCTTCGAATTTGGATGGGCAACCTTTTTAGACCATACTACATTGAGTGCAACCACGGGATCCAAGACGAAGATTTATAAGTTGGAAATTTCTTACATTAATAGTACAATTGTCCTCTTGGCATTTAATAATACTATATCAGCGACGTTTTTTAGCGACTTTTTATAAAAATATTTACCGATGTTTTCAATTTCGTCGGTAAAAATAAAATTTTTACCGACGTTTTATTAAAAAATGTCGGTAAAGGGCTACCTTTTACCCTGAAAATTATCCTTATTTTTAAAAATCAGAGATTATTACCGACGAAAAAAAATGTCGGAAAAAGCATTTTTATTTTTACTGACGAAAAAAATGTCGATAAAACTATTTTTAATTTTTATTTATTTTTCCTTTTATTTTACCGATAAAAAAAAAACGTAGGTAAAAGTGTTTTTAATTTTTATTTGATTTATTTTACCGATGAAAAAAAAGTCGGTAAAATTATTTTTAATTTTTATTTATTTTTCCTTTTATTTTACAGACGAAAACAGACGTCGGTATAAGTTTTTTACTATTTTTATTTTATTTATTTTACCGATGAAAAAAAAAACGTCGGTAACACTATTTTTTAATTTTTATTTATTTTTATTTTTATTTACCGAAGGAAAAAAAAGGTTGGTAAAAATATTTTTTAATTTTATTTATTTTTTACTTTACTGAAGCAAAAAATGCCGGTAAAAGTTTTTTTTTAATTTTTATTTGATTTATTTTACTGACGAAAAAAAAAGACGATAAAACTATTTTTCTTTTTTTTCTTTTTTTTACTTTACTGACAAAAAAACGTCGGTAAAAGTGTTTTTCTATTTTTATTTATTTATTTTACCGATGAAAAAAAACGTCGGTAAAACTATTTTTTAATTTTTATATATATTTTTTTTTTACCGATGAAAATAAACGTTGGTAAAAGTATTTTTTATTCTTATTTTATTTATTTTACCGAAAGAAAAACGTCGGTAAAACTATTTCTTTATTTATTTATTTATTTTTCTTTCTCATTTTACCGACCAAAAAAAAGGTCATGGATACCCACATTATAAATAATAGGGTTGTATTTTTATCACCTTATTATCAACATTTCACAATGTAATTTGTATCTCAGCCTAGTAGATAAATTCTTTGTAAAATCGTATTGAGCCAGGAAATCAAATTCTCACTGGCCTTACTCATTAATGACTGAAGTAGATACAACTCATACCATGTAAGATGTGCCTTAAGTTATTCAATGATAAGAGAGTATGAGATCAAACTTGTAGCTCAGCTTATTAGAGAATGGGTGTGTGAGCAAAGTGTGAGTTCAAAATCCCAATCCCATGTAGCAAAAAAAAAAATAAAAATCTAATTGACATTCATAGCTGGAAACTTACCTAAAATATATAGCAGACTATTAATTGAGCAGCAAACAAGGCATGAAATGACCAAGGAAAAAAAAAACACTAAATTGTGTATATTCACATCATACTTAAATAAACTGCAAGCCATAAGTCAATGCAGTAAGTAAATCCAGAGAAACCCAATCCACAAAATTCAGTTAAACAACTATTTTCCAATGATCTGTAGGTGGAGCCCTAGCAATGGATGAGAGTTGTTCAAAAGCAGTGCATTCCAAACTAAAAGATCTTAAGGTATCTAGTCTTTTCAACGGTCATCTCTTCCAAGTTTGAAGATTTCTCTGTGGACCCTAGTGGGGCCCTAATATCTTGCCCTGGCATGAATCTACGGATTACAAGTACAGAGAGTGGTGTCCATTTAACAGAACAATACTCCAACCATCATCTGCTAGGACTCTCGAAGAACCCGGCCAGCGTCTCTTTGTGGCCTAAGATGGGCCACTGGTGGTCACCAAGAATCATTCCCTGGGCATGTTCCTGTAAACAAAAATGTTGCTTGAGGTCACAGTAACAAACAGACATTAAGTTGGATTTCTAAGTCATTGATATCACTTCACAAACAGAAATTAAATTGAATTTCTAAGTCATTGATATCACTTCTAATTATAGTTGTGAGACATAGCCCAAAACAAAACAGTACAAAAAAGAAAAAAGAAAAAAAAGAAACTAACATTGAATATCTAATAGCTGATCCATAAAAACTAATAGTAGTTGCGTTTAACCTTACAAAGAGAATTAATGATTTGGATCTTGCATTTGGGGCCCATGGTTTTAAAAAAAGTAGATATAAATGTTTGTGTTTTCAGTAAATATCTCAAAATATATGATGATCCAACAGCTAAATTTTGGACCCATAATCGTGCATGATCTTCTGAATATATCCAATGGTTTGAATCATGATTTTTGGTGGCTGAATTTACAAAAAAAAAAAGAAAAATTGAGAAAACCACACTGCCCTTGTACAATTTCAAAACTCAGTCAATAATCATGGTACATCAACGGTGAAAAACGTTTTTATAAATATCTCAAGATCCACTTGAATTTAGAGGCTCATTTTTGAACCTGAGACCATTTTTGGCAATCCAAAGAGAATCAACTAATCGGATCATAATTATGGGGCGCACAATGTACAGAATATTAGATCTAAGGGCTCACATTTTTCTACAAATATCTCGAGATCTGAGATAGATCAACGGTTGAAATTTTGACACGTGGCCGTGTTTGACCTTCTGCAAATATCTAACGGTCCGGATCATGATTTCGGGGCCCATAAATTTAAAAAAAATGAAAAATCGGACTGTCCAATGAGGACGTCCTTATAACTGTAGCAACAAGCATCTATCCGCTTCAGACAAGTTTGTCTGAGTGGAATCTGCCACTTTTTTTTGACTTCATGTCTTTATGAAACATACATTATTTGTCTTAATGCCATTTGAAATGAACACAGTAAAAGCTTCAACCAAACATGCTAAAATCGGATTCAATCAGTTTAAAGCCAATAAGAGGAGAAAAGTAGAGATGTCAAATTGAACATAAGTGTTAAAAATCCAACATTTTTAGGTCTAATTCGTTAACCGGGAGTCCGATTTATGAACCGACAGTTCCTGCAAGTTAATTTCGCCTCGAGCAAGGTGCTCGTGCCGGTTTTTATTTTTCCGAAGCCTTTTCCCGTTCCGACCCATGACGGGCCGTTTTCGAGCCTAAGTATTCGAAAATCCTATGTTTTGCTTCTAATTCTCTAACCGGGAGTCATATTTGCGAACCGTCAGTTCCGCCAAGTTACTTTACCCTCGAGCAAAGTGCTCGCACTGGTTTTCAATTTTTTCGAGGGCTGTTTTCCGTTCCGAACCCCGGCGCACAATGACCAGCCGAGCAAGGCCGTTGATTGGTTGATACAAGTTGCGGCCGACGCCATTGTTAGGAAAAGTAAAAATCAGAGATTATTACCGATGAATTATAAAACGTCGGTAAAATTGGTAAAATTGAATTTTACCAACGTTTCCTTGAAAACCATTGCCAAAGTTCAGTTTTATTATTAACTTCATTTTTTGGAAAAATAAATATCAAAGACTATTATCGACGAATTCTACTATAGACGAATTTTATGAAGTTGGTAAAATAAACTTTTAGCGACCTTTTTTTTTGTAAAACGTCAGTAAATTTTAATTTTATTTTTATAAAAATTAAAAATATAGACCTTTACCGATGATTTTTTTTTTACCGACGAAAATTAGCATCAGAAATTTATTACCGACGTTTTATATTAAATGTCGGTAAATATTAAAAAATAACTTAATTTTTACCGACGGTTATATAAACGTCGGTAACCAAATTTTTCCCTCTCCCACCCCCTTTTCCCTCTCCAATCCCTCTTTTCCCTCTACTCCTGTCTTTCTCTCCCTTCACTCTCCAGACCTCTACCAGGCGTGAATCACCCCTCTCGCTGTGCAATCTCCCCTCATCTCCTTGTGCACGCCATCCCTGTCCCTCTCTCGCTCTCTCACATCTTCATCTCCATCCCTCTCTTCCTCTCCCCGTGCGCGGGTTCAGAACCCTCTTCCCAGAATCTCTTTCTCAGGCAACACAAGTCTCTCTGCTCCATCGCTAGACCCATCTCGACCATCCCATCATCTTCTCCTCTCCATTTTTTGTTTTCTCTTTTGTTTTCTCCTTTTCTTTTACTTTCTGCCATGGATTCAGGTGGAGGCCGAGTGGGGAGCAGGGAGGAAGGAGAGAGAGGGGGAGCTCGCCAGCTGGTGGCCCAGGTATGTGGGTTCCGCCCCTTCTCTTCTTCCATTTCTTATTTTCTCTCTTTTTTCGTGAACTTTTCTGCCATGGTTTCAGGTGGAGACCGAGCAGCACATCCCCTGCCACGGTTTTCAGGTGGAGGCCGAGTGGGGAGCAGGGAGAGCGACAACAGAGTGAGGGGAGGAGGAAGAAGGGAGCTCGCCAGTTAGCCCAGATATGTGGATCCGCACTCCCTGCCATCCTCCTTTTTTTTTTTTGTGTTACCCCTGCTGCTGCCGTTTCAGGTGGAGGCCAGGCGCGGTCAACAGAGAAGAAGAGGGAGGAGAGTGAGAGAGAACTCGCCAGGTTTTGTGGGTCCCGCCCCTTCTCTTCTTCCATTTTTTTTTGTTTGAAACATGGCTGCAGAATGAGGTTTGGGCGTTTTATGCGTGGTGGACTATGGAGAGGGTGGAGTTGTCTTAGTTTGTGGTTGATACGTTGGATGTTTTAGTACATGTTATATCCTACTATGAATTTGACCTCCATAAAAACCACCTGACTCTTTTCTCTTTCTTAGGTATCAGCCATGACATCTGAAATCAAAGATATATTATACTCTAAAAATTTCATGTTGGTCATTTATGTTTCCTGTTGGTCATTTATGCATTACACTTGGTTGGAGAACATGATTGGTATGCTGGATATTTGCAGGATCAAGAAGCCATTAAACAGTCTTTAAATACTGATATGGGCCCATTGGTAGAGTATTGCATTTGACCTTTTTATTATCTTGCAAGGGTTGAATCTTTCAGCTCTGTTTTCCCATGAACAGGTATTATTTGCATTAATTTCCATCTTTTTTTTTTCAATTGATAAAACTATCCATAACTTTAATGACTGTTATCTCACTCTCAGCTTAGCATTTATCTAGTGATATGTGACAAGAGTGTTTGAAGTGCTGATCTTGAATTGGTATTAGATGTTCTTATGATATATTTCTTTTCATGAAAACTTAAATGATAGAAATTTGTTTATAAATTTGATTGAACTTCTATTATTTCTGTTTTCCACTTTGTAGTTTGCAGTTGTCCATGAATTCATTAAGAAAAACCATAAAGTATAAATTAAAATTTTATGATTTGTCAAGAGTTGTTAAAGTAAAGAACATTAATCCAGTAGTAGAGATGTTTGAAAATAGATTGTTTGTAAGACCGTTTCACTTTTGTTTTAATGACAATTAAGAAAATGCTGAGGTTCTTTTTGAACATAATTTCCTTTCCATTTGGGAAGAAAAAGCAAAAGAAAAGAAGATAATATTGAAGTTCCAGTCACTTGTTTCCTATGTGGCTTGTTTGTTCTTTTTTCATTGTTCTGTTGTAACCTTTGCTTTATACTGGTTTGGAAAAGAATAGTGCAGTTGTTCATTGCGAAATACATCCCTGTGCACTATTACACCTATGTGCATACTTTAAGCAAGATGAGCCCATGTTACAAAAGCTGGAGTTTTACAATGGTGATGAGTTATCTGAAATTAAGGGAGTTTTTTATAAAGTGAAAACACGGCACTTTGCTCCGGAAAGCCTTGAAAAAAGTACTAAACAACAAAGGCGCAATGTTAATTATTTAGAGATCGTACTTCATACAAATAGATGAAAAATGTGCTCTCATTTCTTATTCACCTTCTGTCTATCTTCCATTTATAAATTTACTTTTGCTACAATGATCATTACTTCCAAGAAATCGCTCAATTTTGATTGCTTTGCAAAACAATGCTTTTGTTCAATATTTGCAATTTGCATAATTGAGATATCTATGTTGTGTAGGTATTGAAACCATTACTCTCGAGGATAAAAGGATTGGGATTAAAACTAGTGTCTTGGAAGAGAAAGCTACAGCTTGTAACATGCTCTATTGCTATGCTGAAGAACTGAAGGATGGATTCTACCCATGGATTAATGAGGTTGCTAATGATGGAGTGCTTATTTTCTTCTCTCAGTATAGGTGTTTTCTCAACATTAACCATATCTTATTATCAAACTGTGCAGGTTGCTCCTACTTTAGTTCCTCTTCTAAAGTTTTATTTCCATGAAGAAGTTAGGAAGGCTGCTATTTCAGGTATTTATTCCCCCCCCCCCCCCCCCCCCCCCCCCCTTCACAATTTTGACAGCTATTTTATATAATGGAAATGAATAGGTAGAAAGTATAGAGAAGACGATATAAATTTCAAGAGTTAAATATTATTTATGTACCAAAGACTATTTTTTGTCCATGAAGCACAACTCAGAACAGCACCCCGCAGACACCCCCCCCCCCCCCAAAAAAAAAAAAAAAAAAAAAAAAAAAAAAAAAAAAAAAACCAGCTCCAAACCTTCCCAACCCACCCCAAAAAAAAAACCCAGATCCAAACCTTCCCAGCAGGGGAAAACCACCTTCCTTTGATGGGAGGAGAACAAACCAACAGGAAAAAGTAATTCTAGCAGTTTGCCTCTTCAATCGTCCCTTTGAGGACGTGCTTGAATGATACCTCAATGTAAGTGCAAAATATGTAACTTACAAGATTAGAGGGTGCCTAATCGGACTTATCCAAAAATCTGATAGAGGTTCCCTGCCTCGAAGCCTGAAAGGGGAGGAACAAACGGTCAGAGGACCCTGGCCTGAGCGGCGCAAGGCTCTCTAATGCCTAAGTTGGAACAGAGGTCGAAGGAGAAGAGAGACATAGTAACGACTAAAGGGAGGATGTGTATGCATACCTTTGTCTCGGAACGTCCTCATATTTATAGAGGATTTTACCTGATATCTTGGAGTGGGCTCATAGATTTGATAGGAATGATCCCATTAGCCCACAAGGTAATACATGAGGATCCATCATAGCCCACAATGCATTTATTGCAAGTCCATCAGCCCACATCGCATTAAATGCATGTCATGTTGGGCCTGATCATGTCTAGAGTCATTGGCGGCTGAGGTCCCATCGGATCCATCCTCGGGCTCTGCCCTGATTTGGCTACAGCCGCTGGATGCCGCCTTGTCAGCGATCTGGAGAAGATTGTAGACGGCTGGGGTGGCCCATCTGTCTCATTGGCACGTGCCCATATTCAGCTACGTGTCTGATGACGTAGCGGAAGTAGGGAGGAGTCCATAGTATTTAACTCGATTGACAACCCGACTTCCTTGGCCGAGGTCGAGTGGATAGTCGAGGTCAGAACATAGCCGAAGTCGGTCTGGTCTCGGCCATGGTTCTGACCCTACTGCCGAGGTGTGCTTGGGAGGCACGTCGGCGCGCCTAACTAGCAGCTTATCGCCGAAGTTAACGTAATCCTGGTGCCTTTAAAATCACCCCACACACTCAATTTTCCCCAACGTGTCAGTGTCTCTTCATTTGTTGATTTTCAAGTTGGTTATTTTTATTAAGTTTTTTTTATCTTGTGTATCATAGCCATGCCAGAGCTATTACGTTCAACAAAGTTAGCTATAGAGAAGGGTCTTGCACAAGGACAAGACGAGTCTTATGTTAAGTGGTTGTCTGACTACATCATTCCAGCTTTGGTTGAAGCTCTACAAAAGGTCATCTTTTCGTTCTTTTTATTTTCCTCTTTGTATTTTGCTATCAGTTTTTCAGATGATGTGAGTTTTCCTTTCTTTTCTTGGCATACTCTGTTCGCTCTACTCCATAAAACAGAAAGAAGTTATGATTCCTTGTTGTAAGTTAGTTCTGCTGGAGCTGTTTCGCTAACTGAAATTCTACCATTATAATTCTAACTCTGAAGTTGAAGTCGTATTAGCCTGGTTTTTTCTTTCAATTTGGTATTTTCCTACATGAAGATCCCTGTCCTCTATTCATTAAATGCCAAGGTAGTGCTGGTCTTGACTTAATGTAGAGTTCCACATATGAATTTATGATTTTTCATGACATGGGTTTTGGAAACCTCTTTTCCCTCACTGAAATATCTTCCCTTTTGCTTTTATCTGTTTTTTCATGTTTGTGGGCTTTTTAGTTGGCTTCTCTTGAAGAGACCTTCACTGCAAAGGTTCCCTTGCTCTGTAAAAGATTTGCAGAGATTCTCTTCTGGGTGTTTGTTAAATGTCAATGGCATGGGGGACATGGAATTGTACTGTTCTGTTTAAATGACCAAAATGACACTAAGCTAAAATCATGTATTCTTGGTGGGTTATCAAGATCAGGATGGGTCCCCATTTGGGACCGTGATTCATGGGTAGGATGAAATAAATCATATTTAGAGTCATTCATGGACCAAATTTTAAATCCAAGATTGCAAGCAGTTGACATGAGAAGACCATCTTATGATCTGCATATTTGATTGTAAAAATTTAGGTTCCAACACAAGGAGATCAAGATTGAAAACTATTGATGAATTGACTTGAACTAGAATCCCATACATCTATCCATAGAGAACTGACCCATGATCTGGATTGATGACCCCCAAATTGTTGATCTCATCTAGAAATCTAGGCAAGCCTTATTCAATATGTGCAGGTATTTTCATGCCCCCAAACTCCATGAATGGTGGGGGCCATGTGGATGCACTCAATGGTGAAACTTAACCATGTAATGAAGGACACTTTAGTCACTTACTCAAGAAAACATTTCTTGAATAAAATACACTCTTTTCTCCACTACAACTTCATCTAATTTTTTTTCTTGGTTTTGCGTATTTTGCAGTGATCTTGGAAATGCAGGGCTGTCTGGTACTCTTGTGCCTGAGCTAGGGAGACAGGAAAAACTCCAATATCTGTGAGTAGCATGTTCTCAAGAATGAAAGAAGTGGTAATACATGTTAAGGAAAACTAAACGAAAATATTTTAAATTCGCCAATGAAAGAATAAGGTTGTCCATTTCTTCTGTTCATACGTATTGATATGATTTTGATTCATGATCTACTTTCCTCACATGCTTTGTATTTGTCTTCTCTTTCTGATCTTTCAGTGAGCATCATTAATGCCCTTTAGATGATCAATCTCTCTAGTTTTATTTTCTCTACTTTGGGAAACCTATAAAACATACGTCTGTTGATTGTTTCCAACTGAACGTGCATGCTGTAAAAATCATGTATAAAATATTTGAAAATTTAATGGCAGTACTACAACTTTTTATTGAGTAATAAATATCCAATTTAACTTGTGCCTTTTCTCTTTTATGGCTTTGTAAGTGTCTGTCTAGTCCTTTTTTTCTCACTGGTAAAAGAAATCTTACAGTCATGTGGAGTAGTGTCTGTCTAGTCCTTTTTTTCTCACTGCTTCCTTTACTACACAGTTCTGTAACATGATACCGACTTGTGTTGTATATTTGGGTTTGGATGTGACAAGCACTTGCAACTATTTTTTTATTATTATTATGAAGTATCTTTTGCATGATCATTACCTTATAATGATGAGGAGATTTTTTTTGTCTACTCTATATATTTAGGTACATGCAATGTGGAATATTCTACAAGCCAACATTAGTGCACATATATTTTTTATTCATTTGCAATGGATTTTATATGCATGATCTAGTATATTTGGTCCGTTTATTTCTTAGGAGTTTTTACAATAATCTAGACCATAAGAGATGCATTCATGATTGGCTCTGATTTCTGAGTGGGCATCACTCAGTGGCTACTTTTGATGGCCCATATATGCTTTATGTTTTTCTCATAACAATATGTAAGCCACTTCTTGCTATAAGGTAGGTCAAGGTAGGCATGCTTGAACAATATTTCATGCCCATCAGGTTTAGATGAATGTAGGTACCAAAACATAAAATAACAGTACTAGGAATTGATGGATCGCAAATAGGATTCCCTGGTAGAGAATTATGAGCGAAACATAGGATTTTCCAACACTTAGGCTCGAAAATGGACTTCCGTGGGTCAGGAATGGGAAACAGCCCCCGGAAAAATTGAAAATCGGCACGAGCACTTTTCTCGAGGGTAGAGTAACTTGTTGGAACTGACGGTTCGTAAATAAGACTGCCTGGTAAAGAATTACGAGCGAAACATAGGATTTTCCAACGCTTAGGATAAAAAACGTCCCGCCGGGTGTCCGGAACGGGAAACGGGCCCCGGATAAATTGGAAACCAGCACGAACACTTTGCTTGAAGGTAGAGTAACAAATAGGACTCCCAGTTAGAAAATTAGAAGTGAAACATATGATTTTCCAACACTTGGGCTGGAAAACGGCCCGCCGGGGGTCCGGAATGGGAAACGGCCCTCCGAAAAATCGAAAATCGGAACTAGCACTTTGCTCGAGGGTATCCTGACTTGTAACAACTAACGGTTCACAAATAGGACTCCCGGTTAGAGAATTAGAAGCAAAACATATGATTTTCAACACTTAGGCTCAAAAATAGCCCGCCGGGGGTTTGGAACGAGTAACGGCCCCCGAAAAAGTCTAAAACCGGTACGAATGTTTCGTTCGAGGGTAGAGTAACTTGTAGGAACTGACGGTTCGCAAATAGGACTCCCGGTTAGAGAATTAGAAGCCAAACATATGATTTTCCAACACTTGGGCTCGAAAACGGCCCGCCGGAGGTCCGAAACAGGAAACGGCCCCCGAAAAAATAAAAAACCGGCATGACCACTTTGCCTGAAGGTAGAGTAACTTGTAGGAACTGACGGTTTGCAAATAGGACTCCCGAATAGAGAATTAGAAGCGAAACATTTGATTTTCCAATACTTGGGCTCGAAAACGGCCCGCCGGGGGTTCGGAACGGGAAACGGCCCCCGAAAAAATTAAAAACTAGCACGAATGTCTCGCTTGAGGGTAGAGTAACTTATAGGAACAGAGGTTCGCAAATAGGACTCCCGGTTAGAGAATTGAAGCAAAACATAGGATTTTCAAACAGTTGGGCTCGAAAACGGCCCGGCGGGGGTCTGGAATGGAAAACGGCCCCCGAAAAAATTAGAAACCGGCACGAATGTTTCACTCGAGGGTATAGTAACTTGTAGGAACTGACAGTTCGCAAATAGGACTCCCGGTTAGAGAATCAGAAGCGAAATATAGGATTTTTCAACACTTGGGCTTGAAAATTGCCCGCCGAGGCTCCGGAACAGGAAACGGCCCCCGAAAAAATTGAAAACCGACACGAGCACTTCGCTCGAGGGTAGAGTAACTTGTAGGAACTGACGGTTCGCAAATAGGACTCTCAGTTAGAGAATTAGAAGTGAAACATAGGATTTTCCCAACACATGGGCTTGAAAATTGCCCGTCGGGGGGTCCGGAACGGAAATCGGTTCCCGGAAAAATCAAAAACCGGCACGAGCACTTCGTTCGAGGGTAGAGTAACTTGTAGGAACTGACGGTTCGCAAATACGACTCCCAATTAGAGAATTAGAAGTGAAAATCGACAATTTTCCAACATAGGCTCAAAAACGGCCCGCCGGTGGTCCGAAATGGGAAAAGGCTTCGTAAAAATCGGCAACCGGCTTAAGCACCTCGCTTGAGGCGAAATTGACTTTTTGGAACTGACGGCTCATAAATCGGACTCCCGGTTAACGAATTAGACCTAAAAACGTTGGAATTAAATCACTTAGTCTCGAAAAAAGGCCGTCATAGGTCGAAAACGGTAAACGGCCATCGGACAGCCCAAAAACTAGCACAGGTACCTTGTTCAAGGCCAAAGTAACTGGTAGGAATTGACGGTTAGTGTATCGGACTTCCGGTTAACGAATTAAACACAAAAATCGCTTGATTTTCAACCCTTAGGCTGGAAAACAGGCCGCTGGAAACTTATGAAAGGATTTATATATATATTTTTATCTTTCATTTATAATTTAATTTATTGAAAACATTCTAATGTTGTTTTTTTCATTGCAGATTGATGGACGCTTTGGGGTCGGTTGCAGATTTGTGGGGGTGTTTTACTCTTTTTAGTTTATTTGTATATGTATATTGGACATTTATATGAGACTGTATCATTATTGATTTATATTTGTTTAATGAGATGAATGATTTGATGAAAAATCACGATGGTTGGTTGTTTATTTAGCAACTTTTGTTTTCATACATTTTTTATGTTGAATATAGGTACATGAACATGTTTTTTTTTTTTTGATACAGGTGTATAAACAGATTTACAGGAAAATTATATTGAAAGAAATTTAAATATTTAAAAAAAATTAAATACTTTTACCAATGTTTATTTTTGTCGGTAAAATTTATTTTATTTATTTTTTCTTTTTTTCTTTTACCAACGAAAATAAAACGTCGGTAAAAGTTATTTTATTTTTTTTATTTTACCGATAAAAATAAAAAGCCGGTAAAAGTTATTTTATTTATTTTATTTTTCTTTTTTCTTTTACCGACAAAAATAAAACGTCGGTAAAAGTTATTTTAGTTTTTCTATTTTTTCATTTTTTTATTTTTTCGACATAAATAAAATGTAGGTAAAAAATATATATATATATATTTTATTTTACCGGCGAAAATTAAACGTCGGTAAAAGTTATTTTATTTTATTTTTATTTTTCTTTTTTTATTTTACCGATGAAACTAAAGCGTCGATAAAAGTTATTTTATTCTTTTTATTTTTATTTTTTCTTTTACTGACGAAATAAAACGTCGGTAAACGTTATTTTTTTTATCTTTCTTTTTCTTTTACCGACGAAAATAAAACGTTGGTAAAAGTTATTTTATTATTTTATTTTTATTTTTCTTTTACCGACGAAAATAAAACGTCGGTAAACATTATTTTATTTTTTTATTTTTATTTTTATTTTACAGACGAAAAAAACGTCGGTAAAAGTTATTGTATTTTTTTAATTTTTCTTTTTTCTTTTACCTACGAAAATAAAATGTCGGTAAACATTATTTTAATTTATTTTTTATTTTACCGAAGAAAATAAACGTCAGTAAAAGTAAAATAATCGTCGGTAAAAAAATAAATTTTGCCGACGGAAAATAATTTCCTCGGTAAATTTTTTTACTGACGAACTTTTATCGACGTCGGGCCGACCAAAATTATTTCGTCGGTAAAAAATTTTACAGACGTTTTTGTGACTTTTAGCGATGAAAAATTTCTTCGCTAAAAGTGCATGTTCTTGTAGTGTATATTTATTTTTGCTCAAATTCTAAATTCGAATCACTTGAAAATTCAAAATGTCCTTTGTATTATCTAAATTCCAACCTCTTTAGGATTTACTCTCATTTGGAAAGTTCTTAAATTCTCTAAACAAAAATTCTCTGAATTCTGCTGAAGAAATAAGCCGGATAAATGAATGAGAATAACCTAGGGTTTGGTTGGACCGCGTGGCTCAACTCTGATCCTGATATGGATTAGATGGCAAGTGTCAAAGGCCCATGAAACTGAAATTATGCCCGCCTAATATGGTTGGTTATCAGAGGTCTGACTCACTTCATAAAGGTATGGTTTGATAAAGTCCACATGTAGAAATATAGAAACTGGCTCTAATTTTGAGTTAGTGTAAATAAATACTAAGGCAACATTTTTAATTTGGGTCCTAGTTGAAGTCTCAGTCGATATAATGTGAGCATGTACCCTCGGCTCCAGCTCAAGTTAGATATGAGTCCAATGTCCTAAGTTTGATTGTGTTTCAAGTCAAAAAAATCCCAGTGGCTGACCGATATTTTTAGGGCTGTCTAAGGGCCAGAACGGACTGGGCCGTTGTAAGCCTTTTCCCCCCTTATATATGGGCTGGGCCTAAGTCGAGCAACACGGTTTGGCATCATGGAGAGACCTACAATTTAAAGGCCTTTACCGTTTCAAGGACAAAGGTCGGGCCAAGGGAGAATGAAACAGAAATCCCTTTTTAAATAGAGTTTCATCGGTAGTAATATATCAATTATAATATAATGAAGAAAAGGGTATTGGATTTGATTTTGTCTTGCATCTTGCCTTTTAAATAACCAACTAAACCACTGTAGCACTCAACACTTATATGTGTATTTATTTATAAAAACAATGTCTAAACTAATTAGATGGAGTGTGGACCCTAGCTGCATTTGTCATGCCCAATTGCGGACCCGGGATTTTCACTTTGGGATGGGGTTGGGTAGATTTTCGAAGCAGACTAGAAATTCTCATATGTATTTTAGAAGTGGCCCAGCTCCAATGGGGGCGACTGCCCCCAAAAGCTTGTCTCCGTGTCTGCCAGTAGTCATGCCTAGCACGGATTATTATGCTAGTAGACAATATAATAGTTGTAAATAGATGGTATTGTATACTGCACGCAACAAAAAGATAGTAGTATGCAAATGGGCATTAGCATCTGAACAGTCATAATTGTAAGTGCAAAAATTATGACTCACAAGGTTATGAGGTGCCTAGTAGGACTTATCCAAACATATGATGGAGGTCAGCTGCCTTAAAGCCTGAAAGGGGAGGAACAAACGGTCAGAGGACCCTGGCCTAGGTGGCGCAAGGCTCTCCGATGACTAAGTTAGTGTATGAACTTAACAGAGGTAGAAGAGGAAGAGGAGAGACAGAGTAACGGCTCAAGAGGGGGTGTGTATGCGTACCTTTGTTATGGAATGTCATCCAATTTATAGAGGATTCTACTTGATATCTTGGAGTGGGCCCCTAGATTTGATGGGAATGATCTTGTTCGCCCACAAAGTAATAAATGAGGGTCCATCATAGCCCATAATGCATTTATTGCCAGTCCGATCAGCCCACGTTGCATTAAATGCATGTCATGTTGGGCCTGATCATATCTCAGGTCTTTGGGGGTTGAGGTCCCATCAGATCCACCCTCGGGCTCTGCCCTGATTTGGCTACGGCCACTGGATGCCGCCTTGTCAGGGATCTGGCGAAGATCGTGGACGGCAGGGATGGCCCATCTGTCCCATTGGCACGTGTCCGGGCTCAGCCACGTGGCTGCTGACGTGGCAGAAGTGGGGAGGCGATCACAACGCTTCTCAATGGGCAACCCGGCCTCTTTGGCCGGGGTCAGAAGGTGTAGCCGAGATCAAATCGTGCAGCTGGGGCAAGCCTGATCTTAGCCAATGCTCCGACACCAACACCGAGGAGCCCTTTGATGGCACGTAGGCGTGTTTAATTGACATCTTATCGCCGAAATCAACATAATCTTGGTGTCTTGAAAATCTCGAAAGGGAGCTGGACGAGATCGGCCGAGACCCTGAGAAGAAAAGCATCAAGGATCTAGCCGAGATCAGGATCTATCCACTCGACCCAGACAGATTCTTCCTGCTCGGTAGCCAGCTTGCCGACCCCAAGAGGGCCGCGCTTTCAAAATTCTTGATGCAGAACAGAGATGTCCTCGCCTGGACTTCGAGCGAAATGCTTGGGATCGACCCCGAAGTTATGTGTCACAAGCTGAATGTAGATCCCAACCATAAGCCCGTGATGCAAAAAGCCTGCAGGACAGGTTTGCCACAGACAAAAGTTGTGGTCGAAGAGGTCGACAGGTTGCTGGAGGCTGAAGCGATCAAAGAAGTCCAGTACCCAGTCTGGTTAGCCAACACGGTGGTCGTCAAGAAGAAAACCGACAAGTGGAGGGTGTGCATCGATTTCACCGACCTCAACAAAGCTTGCCCGAAGGACAGCCTCCCACTTTCGAAAATTGATTAAATGATCGATGCCACTGCTGGCCACGATAGGATGAGCTTCCTCAACGCTTTTCGAGGATACCACCAGATCTCGATGTTTGTGCCGGACGAGGAGAAGACTGCGTTCATAACCCCCCGCGGTACTTATTGTTACAAGGTGATGCCCTTTGGATTGAAAAATGCGGGAGCAACCTACCAGCGACTCGTCACGAAGATGTTTTAGGCTCAGCTCGGCAAAACTGTCGAAGTATATATTGACGACATGGTCGTCAAATCCAAGCAGTCTCACGACCATCTGGCAGATTTGGCTCAATTCTTTGGCATATTCAGGGAGTTCAAGCTCGGATTGAACGCCTCCAAATGTGCATTCGGCGTCGCTTCCGGCAAATTCCTCGGAAGCCTAGTAACACGAAGAGGGATAGAGGCCAATCCAGACCAGATCACGGCGATCTTGGGAGTCCAGAGTCTGACGACTACAAAGGAGGTCCAAAAGCTAACTAGCATGGTCGCTGTGCTCAACCGATTCATCAGCAGATCGTCACATAAGTGCAGGCATTTCTTTCAGCTTCTAAGAAAAAAAATTAAAATTTCAATGGACCCTTGAGTGCGACCAGGCACTGCAGGCACTCAAAACCTATCTCTCTTCACCACCCTTGCTCTCCACCCCTTCTCATGGAGAGTTGCTATACTTATATCTGGCAGTCTCGGATCACGCGTTGAGCTCTGTCCTCGTTAAAGAGGAAGATAAATTACAAAAACTGATCTATTACATGAGCAAGTTCCTTCTTGACGCGGAGACCAGATACCTCTTACTCGAGAGGCTCGCGTTGGCACTCGTCAGTGCCTTTCGCAAGCTCTCTCATTACTTCCAGTCTCATACCATTGTGGTTGTTACGGAGCACCTACTTTGGTCTATCTTCAAAAAAGTTGACTTTTCAGGTAGGATCTCTAAATGGGCGGTCGAACTGGGATAGTATGATATCCAATATTGACCCAGGACTGCGATCAAAGCCTAGATTTTGGCAGATTTCATTGTTGAGTTCATCTCCCCGAGCTCGGCATCAACCCAGCCCGGCACCGAACTGGGGGCATAGGGTGTGAGAGCGAAGTCACCAAGGACGATGAACTGTCTCGGAGCCAAGCCTTTAACTCGACATGGAAAGTCTTTGTTGACAGCTCATCTACTTCTAAGAGAGTTGGCGCTGGCGTAGTCCTCCAATCGCCAGAAGGATTGGTCATAAAACAAGCTCTGACCCTAGACTTCAAAGCAACAAACAACAAAGCTGAATACGAGGCTCTAATAGCGGGGCTAAACAGTGCCCCAACCCTCGGAGCCCGACAACTGGTGGTCTTCAGCGACTCATAATTGGTGACAAGCCAGCTAAATGGAGACTACCAGGCCCGGGACGACAGGATGTCGGCCTATCTAGCCCTCGTAATAAAGCTCCTCACTCTGTTCCAGACAGCCGAAGTCAGGCAGATATCTAGAGATACTAACTCGCATGCTGATGCACTCGCAAACATGGCCTCCGCCGTCGAAGCAGGGAAGAAAAGAACGGTTGAGATCGGGTTATTGCCGAGATCAAGCTTATAGCTCCATCCATCCAGGCAAATCTTGTGCCTGGATCTCGGCCCGAGCTGGATGGACCCGATCACTTCCTACCTTAAAGATGATTAGCTCCTCGAAGATAAAAACGAGGCTCACCGGATCAGGCTCAAGGCGGCCCGATTCTAGCTGTCTCCTGATGGCAAGCTCTACCGAAAATCTTTCACCGGCCCCTACCTCCAGTGCGTTCATCCGAGCATAGTTGACGACTTTCTGTATGAGATTCACGAAGGGATTTGTGGAAGCCATATCGGAGGATGGCCACTGGCATACCGAGTTATCAGCCAAGGTTACTGGTGGCCGTATATGCAGAAGGACCCGCAGATATACGCTAGGAAGTGTGAAAAGTGCCAGAAGTTCTCCCATTCCCTTCATCAGCCAGTGCAGGACTTGAGCCCCTCTCTAGCCTGTGGCCCTTCGCCCAATGGGGGCTGGACATTGTGGGACCTTTCCACTGCGCTCCTGGGAACAAGAGATGGTTGATAGTTGCCACTGATTATTTCACAAAGTGGATAGAAGCAGAACCGCTGCCCTCCATCACCGAAAGGGATTCCAAAAATTTGTATGGAAGAATATCATCACAAGGTTCGGCATCCCTAGAACTTTGATATCGGACAACAGAACTCAGTTTGACTCTAATTTTTTCAAAAGCATCTGTCAAAAGCATGGCATCAGAAACCACTACTCCACTCCGGCTTACCCGCAGAGCAATGGTCAGGCCGAGATCTCTAACAAAGTATTGCTCGACGGCCTGAAAAAGAGAGTTGACCGGCGAAAGGAAGATGGGTAGAGGAGCTCCCTAGCGTTCTATGGGCGTACAGGATGACCCCGAGGCGTTCCACTTCGGTAACACCTTTTTCTTTGGCCTATGGGATGGAAGCAATCATTCCCCTGGAAATTGGTCTCCCCACCCTGAGATCAGAACTTGTTGATCAAGGCCGAAACGAGATAAACCTAGCGATGGAACTGGGTCTGGCCGGCGAGCGCAGAGAAGCAGCGGCCATACGACTGCCGACTACCAACAATGACTAGCCAAAGGATACAACGAAAGAGTCAAGGAAAGGAGTTTCTCGGTAGGAGAGCTGGTCCTGAAGAAGACGCTCCCGGCTGACAGAAATCCAAACAAAGGCAAACTAGCTATGAACTGGCATAGCCCGTTCAGAGTGGTTTCGGCAGCAGGGCGATCTTCGTACAACCTCGAGGACTTGGAGGGCAGGCGGTTGCCGCGACCGTGGAATGCAACCCACCTTAAGAAGTTCTTTTTTTAGAGATGTAATAAAAATTTCATGGTCAATAAGAGCAGCCTTCGCCCTGTCATCAATTTGTGCCATCTAATTTCGGAGCTCGGCAGCAGCAGATACCCGAGACTGACTTCGGGTTCATACACCCTGTCCCTCCTAAAATCCCGGGTTCATACACCCTGAGACTTACTTGGGGTTCATACACCCAGGCTTCTTAAAATTTTGGGTTCACGCACCCAAGGACTAACTTCGGATCCATACACCCAGTCGCTCCCAAAACCTTGGGTTCATACACCCTGAGACTGACCTCGGGTTTATACACCCAGGCTTCTCAAAATTTTGGGTTCACGCACCCAGGGATTGACTTCAGGTTCATACACCCAGTCGCTCCCAAAACCCCGGGTTCATACACCCTGAGACTGACCTCGGGTTCATACACTCAGGCTTCTCAAAATTTTGGGTTCACGCACCCAGGGACTGACTTCGGGTTCATACACCCAGTCGCTCCCAAAACCTTGGGTTCATACACCCTGAGATTGACCTCGGGTGCTTCTCGAAATTTTGGATTCACGCACTCAGGGACTGACTTCGGGTTCATACACCCAGTCGCTCCCAAAACCTTAGGTTCATATACCCTGAGACTGACACCGGGCCCGGACTCAATCCCGAGCTCTGTACTGATTAAAATTACAAATTCATCTTGGCCATAGCAGAAAAAGAGAAGTAAAGAAACTCTGTATTGATTAAAAAATCTTCGTTACGGTAGAAGTCTTCATTACATGAGTTGCATAGAAAGCAGAAAAAGCAATAGATACTCATATAGGAACTCCACTTGTATCGATTAGAATATCTTCATTACGGTGGAAGATTTCATTACATAAGCTGCTGAAAAGCTACATGGTACAATAAGGAGGCCCACAGTCCTCTAAAAAAGAAAAAGAAGGAAAAGGACTGGAAGCACTACTCTTCATTGATCCTCGGTGACAGGAGCTCTACAATACCCTTTGGTTGGTGAGACCAAAATTTGCAAACAAGCTCCCGGACCGCCGCGGACGCTTCAATCGCCACAAAACCCCACAGGACCCTATGGTTGGTCAGACCAAGTCCGCAACCAACTCCCAGCCGCATCGACAGGAGTTGACCTCCACACAGCCGCATCGGCAAGAGCTGATAAAAGACCCGCATTCAGAGAATGCGCGGTCCATGGCGACCAGGTTCAGAGAGCGCGCGGACCACGACAACCAGATACAGCCTCTCCCGAGGGAGTTGTGTTCAGTCGGAAAGGATTCACTCAGAACAGCGGCTTTTAAAAGACTCCTAAGGGATGAAACTACCAGAGTATCTGGCGGGGACGAACAGATCCCCATGTCTGTGAGGGACCAAAGGGGCCACTGATTTGGGTTTTTCTTCTTTGGCAAACTCATCCCCCTTATTTATAAGGGGGAGGAGGGCTCAGTATTCAAGGACCTATTTATGGGGTGAGGTCTCCCATGCCTCGCGTGCGACGCACGACACCTCTGAATTGACCGGCCGATTGGATGGCGACAGGTGGAGTCATCTGCTTATTTTCCGCATCGGTCGCACCGCTGTACTTACTGCCATTTATGAGCCTCGGAATTCGGAATACCAAGGCGGACAACAATAAAGACCACCAGGTATCCTCATCCCAACTTAGACAATCCTCCTACCACAAGCCACCAATTTAGCGGAGACCAAGCACAGCAAAAACAGACAAGAACAAAAATAGCAGAAAGAAGAACAAGTGTGGAAGGGATAAAGATCAGTCTTATTAACTTGTTCTTGGCACACAAGGTCAGAGGTTACAATTTGAAAGCAGGAAATACAATCAGAAAGTATTCAAAAAACTACAGGAAAGACTTCGGCGAGCGCCATCCCTGGAAACTAGAGCAGCATTCTCAATGTTTCTCTAAAAGGCCGGCCGTCTCAGCAGCGGCCGCGACCGTTTCTGGGGCATCTGTAGGAGGGAGAGATGGAGCACCACCCACAGGAGGGAGAGATGGAGCACCTTCCAAAAGGGAGTCAGCAGAAGGCGCTTCGACCCGGGGACTCTCAGGCAGGGGGCAGGACTCGATTCTGATTTCGGGCCAGAATACTTCGGTAGGTTCTGATAGACCAGATGATCTTCAGGAACCCCCGCCTCTTTCAATGCGGCCTGACATCCCTCCTCGAACAGAAGGGAGCTTATCTCCCCCGCTTGTCTTTCATAGTCCTCCATGGCCCGGTCCACTCCCTTCTGGAAGGCGGCATGGACCTCGGCCCGCAGCGAAGACTTGAGGTCGGCACTCTCCTTCAGCAGCCGCTCCAGTTCGGCACGCTGCCTCGCCGACTCGGCCTTTTCTTTTTCCAGCTCGGTCTCCAATTCGAGCGACCTTTTCGTCTTCAACCGAATCTCCCCCCTCAGCTCATGGGTCTTCGCCGTAAGATCAGTGATGCTGGCCAGTGCCATATCCATCTGTGCATTCAGCTCGGCGTTGCTCTTCATCGAATCTGCCGACTCCTTCCTGTGCTTCTCCCCCTCGGATTCCAGTTGAGCAACTTTGGAAACGTTCTTCTCACTCCTCTCCACGACCAGTTGGAGCCTCTCTACATTCTGCAAAAAAAAAAAGAGCCATCAGATGCAAGTAGCCGAAGCAGAATTTTTATCGAAGTTGACTGAAGAGTTACTTACTATGAGAGCGGCCTGAATCGCCAAAGCTAGCAAGCGCACATTGTCGTACTTTGCGTGCTGCTCCATATCGCGTGGGAGGGCGCAGGCATTGGCAAGCACCCCGATGACTGAAGGGTTCCCAGCTACCCGGTCCATCACGTTCAAGGGCCTCCCGGGCTGAGTCTCCAGCTTCGGCCTCCGCGGTGCCGGCACAACGGGATGAGACCCCAAGGCCGATCGGGAGCCTTGCCCCGAAGGTCCGCTGATTTCGCGTCCCGTCTCGTGAGGAGCCCTTTCCACTGGCGCGCTCTTTTCGGGAGGAACCTTTCCCCAGGGACGCGCACAGACTCTTTGTCCTTCTGGGCCCTCTGAGCCACAGGGTCTTTTTCCCCCGCCTTGGACGTCTTACTCGACGGAGATCCATCCCTCCGACTATCGGGAGGGCGTCGTCGGGTTCCCACACCCGGGGCGATGATGAGGGCGGAAAAAATCGCGGCTCCGCCCGAGCCCGAGGCTGCGCGGGTATTGGTAGGAGGAGGCGCTGCCGAAGAAGAGGAAGACCGGCTCTTGAACCTAGCAATCAGGTCCTTGGTTTTCAGAAGAAGCAGATCCCCTTCCATCCTCTCTCCCTGATCAGAGGAATAAGCATCTACGGCCGCCGTCAGGCTTACCGACCCCGAACTGGCAGAAGTGGACGCCTCGGCACCGGATGCAATTCGGCTAGCAACTGGATCAGTCAGCGGAATACCACCGGGCACGGCCAATGTGACGGGAGGAACGCCGGTCTGTGGCTCGCCCCCTGCGCTGTCTCGACCCTTTTGTAGTGGCCGCGGTACCTCGGCGTGTAGCCCAACAGCTTCCAAGCCGCCCTGTTCTCGTACCCGGTGTACTTTTCGACCTTTTTATGGTCAGCTACGTTCTTCTTCCAACCGTCGCACGCCGCTCGATACTGCCTCTCTCGCAGTTCTGCACAAAAAGAAAAGACATCAGTTCGGCAATTCAAAGAGTGAATAAAATGAGCAAAATGGAGGGACGATGTTTACTTGGGACGACCCCGAGGTGGCGCGGGACCATGTGCATCCTGTCCTCACCGGCGCCGAACTCCCAGTCCCCCGAGACGCAGAAGAGGTCGTCCTCGGCGTTCTTATTCGAATCTTCCAAAGCCAAGACGAAGCCCTTCCGGAGCTGTTTCACCCGGAGGTAGTAGTTGCCTCCCCCGGCCTTACAAATGTCGTATGCATCCTCGATGTCATGGACACCAAGGTTGATCGCTAAAACCTCATTTAATTTCGCCGTGCCCATGACGACCTTGTTGCCATTAGGCATCAGCTGGCAGTGGGCGAGAGACCAAGCACTAAGGCAGTCCCTAAGTAAGGGATGTAAAGGAAACCTAACCCCACCCTCGATTACATAAATCAATGGGAACGGCATCCAGCCGTCAGACCAGCAGCGCAGGGCATGGTCAGAAGGAGTCGCCGGCCTGAGGCGGACCCCCTATGAGATATTATACGTCCCCCTAAACCTAGCTATACCCTCAGGTGTCTCTAGCTGAAACTTGTCCCCAGCCATTTCTATAACCTAGGATTGAAGGAGGTAGGAAGAAGACCTAGAGAGGAAAACCCTAAAAAGACAGAGACTCGAGATGACTTACAGATGAAGAAGGGCTAATCAAGGATGAGAATCAGTCTGGGCACGCGATATCCTCGACGTTACGCAGTCGTCCTTGCCTGGAAACCTCTGGGAGGATCTTGAGAGTGAAGATGAAGAACAGAACGAAAATGGGAAGTGAAAATAAAGAAGGTAGAGCAGAGGAAGACACCCCTATTTATAAGGGAAAGGAAGCCCTCCTTGGGCACCATTTAGGAATTCGAAAAGGCAGCATCGCGATTCGCGCTTGTCTCATCAAGCTGACGGCACAATCAGTAATGCAACGACACGTATAACTCCCGGCTCGTTTCCCGTGGTAAGCAAGGCGCGATATTGATTACCTCGAAGAGTCGGAACGACGCTGGGTAATGATCGAATGTCTCCCATCAGACTCTCTAGCTTCCGACCTCTAAAGGCTAGGGCCCCTCAGAAGTCACTGAAAGAAACTGCGATTCAGATCTGGACATCACTAAGGAAGGACGTCCATGGCTGATTTGTAACATAACAGATTTTAAAAAATCTGCTCTTGGCAGCATAAATCAGCCATATAGATCGCATAAAAACTTCATGGTTTCATGACCAACAAGTGTATAATTAAAGGAGATTCAAGAAGACTATTACCTTGATGATTTGTAGACTTCAAATCTCTGAAATAAAAGATCCAAAGGGCTGAACTTAGACTTGCAATTAGCAAACAACTTGCTGGAATTTTCTGCAATAGAATTGCTTTTGATCTTCTTCTCTATTTCACTTCCAAATCTGATTGGCTAAGATGGTGGGATCTTAATCTAGATTTCTAGATGGGTTTTGAGAACTTTTTTCTATGGAAAAAATCTTAGACCTGAAGCTCTCTTCAATGAAGAAGAAAGAGGGCCGGACGTGTGGGATGGGGCTCTCCATTTGTTATGGACGTCCAAGGGGAGGGTTTCCTCTTTTTATAGAAATCTTTGGGATTCCTTTCCTTAATGGTTATCTCTCCTAATTCTCATAGATGTCTTAAAAGGAAAGTATAATCTAAAGATTTATTTCCTTTTAGAAACACTCCAATTAAAAAAGGAAACTAAAGGAACATCCCACAAACTTTGGCAATTAGTAATCCTAGTTGCACAACACTTACTAATTTAATTTTCTTATTCAAAAAGGAAACTTTACTATAGGAATACTAATCCAAAGAGGAGTCCAACCTTCCAAGTAGAGAGACCTACTCAAAGTTGGAAACCTTACCCATGGATTTCCCATTATGGACGTCCCACATAATAATGCACACCATGGCCCACAAATAATTTATCTAGAATTAAATTCATGGATGCCATCAAAGGCCTATTTGAATTTAAACTCAAAATTATTTTTCCACTAAAATAATTCAACCATATGTCATCTAAACAACTTAGGAAACCATACCACTCTTGGAAAGTGACTAGAGAAGGGACCAAAAGACATATTTGCCCTTGGCTCCCAAAATGACCAAAATGTCCATGCTAAACCCATAGCAACATTAAGACCATTTTAACCTTAACTCATTCCACTAAAGAGTTATGGTTGAACTCCAGGGACAAATATTTAATATGATATTAAGCTAGTCAGAAAGTGACAATTGTCGTCGACCTACTAAGTAAAATGACCTAAATGCCTCTCTATGTAACATCCATAATAAAGTCAGGTTATCAGATGTACTATCAACCTTCTCGATTACATCTAAACCTTAGAACTTCATATCCTTAACTTAATCATCATTCAGATATCATTCTCTTGGTCCAGGGAGCGACCCACAAGTTCAATATCCATATGGAACATCCATATACTAAGATCTTAGATTTTGATGATTAATCGGATAATTCTAAGGGGACGATCATTCCATCATTATATGGCATAGATTCTTTATTGCATCTGTACGTCCCAACTAATCAAGTCCGAGTACCCAAAACACAGAGCTGTTGATCCTATGAAAAGAATCTCACCCATAGTGAATTAAAGCACAAGAACTTGACTTCGTCAGTTCATCCATAAATGCTCAAGATTAAGAGCACTGGTCACTCAGTAGCATGAGGTGACTTGATCTCTCTCAGTGATAGTACTATTTTAGAGATCACACCTACAATGGTCCTGTTCAATGCATTGCATATGCACTAATGAGATAAATCCGGGAAAGTCCTCCCATGACTTAGGTAAGTCACCCTGAATACAGGAGATTCTTTCATTATAACTTATACCAAGATGAAGTGCCCAACTCCATCTTTCAGTTATGAATAATTTTATTTTGTTTCCAGTGTCCATGAATTAGACCTATCTGTGTGTAGCCACTACACACCTAATTCATTTACTAGAAACAATGGGCCTTACACAACCATAGATATATACATGTTTAAAGAGAAAAGAGTCATTCTATTAAATAACCAGTAAATATCCAGTAACAAAAGATGAGAGTGCAGCTAGTGGGCTTTAGGGCATACACCAATCCCAACAAACTCCCACTTGCACTAAAGATCACTATTTCCTAACCTAACACCCATAGACTCAACATGAGAAGTAAAGACTTTCTCAGTAAGAGTCTTAGTGAATGGGTCAGCTAAGTTATTTGCTGAGGCAATATGCTCCACCACTATTTCTCCGTCCTAAATGAATTCCCAGATCAAGTGGTACTTTCTCTGAATGTGCTTGCCTTTCTTGTGATTCCTGGGCTCTTTGCACTGTGCTACAGCACCAGTGTTGTCGCAGTACATGACAATCGGTTTTTGTACTGCAGGAACAACTCCCAATTCCAATAGGAATTTTCTGAGCCATACTGTTTCCTTCGCAGCTTCCGATGCCGCCACATACTCTGCTTCCATGGTAGAATCAGCAGTACAGGATTGCTTGACACTTCTCCATGATATAGCCCCTATTGATAGAGTAAAGACGTATCCTGAAGTAGACTTTCTTGCATCTCTATCAGATTGGAAATCAAAGTCTGTATACGCCAAAGGCGTTAGATCAATTGCTCGAAAGGTTAGCATATAATCTTTCTTTCTCCGAAGATACTTGAATATATGCTTAACAGTTGTCCAATGCATGGGTCTAGGGTTTGACTGATATCTGCTAACCATGCCAACGGCAAAGCAAATATCCGGTCTAGTACATAACATAGCATACATGAGGCTTTCAACAGTGGATGCATATGGAACTCTTTTCATGCTCTCTATCTCTTCAGATGTCTTTGGACATTGATCTCGAGACAGTGGTACTCTATGTCGTCTAGAAGGTAGCAAGCTCTTCTTGGAGTCATGCATGTTAAACTTGACTAATATCTTCTCAATATATGAAGATTGGGATAGGGCTAACATCTTATTCTTGCGATCACGCAAAAGCTTGATCCCTAAGATATAGCTGGCCTCACCCAAATCCTTCATCTGAAATTGAGAGGATAACCAAACCTTTATGGATGACAATATACCTACATCATTTTCAATGAGCAATATGTCATCTATATACAGAACTAAAAATGCAACTGCTTTTGCACTTCTTTTCTTATACACACATGGTTCATCAATGTTTTGATCAAAGCCAAAAGATTTGACTACCTGATTAAACTTGATGTTCCATGCTCTAGATGCTTGCTTAAGTCCATAAATGAACTTCTTAAGTTTACAAACCATGTTATCTTGGCCACTGGCAATGAAGCCCTTTGGTTGCATCATATAGATGCATTCGTCAAGACTTTCATTAAGAAAAGCTATCTTGACATCCATTTGCCATATCTCGTAGTCATAATGACATGCGATGGCCAAGAGAATCCTTATGGACTTAAGCATAGCCACTGGTGAAAAGGTTTCCTCATAATCGATACCCTCTTTCTGAGTATATCCTTTCGCCACCAGTCTTGCTTTGAAGGTTTCCACCTTCCCATCCACTCCTCTCTTCCTCTTGTAGATCCACTTGCACCCTATGGGTTTAATCCCTTCAGGTGCATCTACAAGTTCCCAGACTTGATTGGAATACATAGAATCCATTTCAGATTTCATCGCTTGCTGCCACATGTCAGCATCCATATCCGTTACCGCTTCATCATAACTAGCAGGATCCTCAACCAGATCTTCAAAGTCTGTCTTAAAAGACACTCCTAGATATCTTTCTGGTTGTCTAGAAATTCTCCCACTACGACGAGGCTCCGGAGTGTTAAAAGGAATTTCTTGCCGTGTCCTAGGTACTGATTTAGAAGGTACCAAATTTAAAATGTATGCTGCTGCTTCTAGGGCATATCCCCAAAAAGATATAGGTAGGGTTGCATGACTCATCATGGACCTTACCATATCAAAAAGGGTACGGTTTCTTCTCTCTGCTACACCATTTTGCTGGGGTGTACCCGGTGCAGACAACTGAGACACAATCCCATGTTGTGTGAGGTACTCTTTGAACTCACCCAGGAGGTACTCGCCACCTCGATCAGATCGAAGGGCTTTGATATGTTTCCCTAGTTGTAACTCGCCTCAGCCTTGAATTGCTTGAATTTATCAAACGTCTCAGACTTGCGTCACATTAAGTACACATATCCATACCTAGAGTAATCATCAGTGAAGGTGATGTAATACTCATACCCTCCTCAAGCCGGTTTGTTCATAGGACCACACACATCAGTGTGAATCAATTCTAATAACTCCTTTGACCTTAGTCCCTTTCCAGAGAATGACCTTTTGGTCATCTTTCCCTTGAGACAAGATTCGCACTGAGGAAAAGGTTCGAAATCTAATGAGCTCAAAAGCCCATCTTCTACCAACCTCTGAATCAGTTTTAGGATAATGTGACCCAAATGTAAGTGCCAAAGATATGTGTCATTGATTGATGATACCTTCCTTTTAAGGGAAGTTGAGTTTTCTTGTTGTACATTATGCAGTGTGGGAGCAATAGGATATATATAAAATAAGTTGTCATGCATGCTACCGGAACATATTATATTTCCATCTCTACTGATATCAACACCAGAATGGAAAGAAACTGAATAATTAAATTCAATGAGTCTGGAAACTGAAATTAAATTCTTCCTCATGTCCGGAACATAGAAAATATTATTTAAAACTAATATCCTATCACATGGAAAATGTAAGGAAACAACTCCTACTGCAACTGCCCAAACTTTAGCTCTAGTTTCAACTCTAAAGGCAAACTCTCATTTCTCAATCTTCTGCATTATCTGAAACCCCTACAATGAATTGCAGATATGAATAGTGGCTCCTGAGTCTACTATTCATGAATCAGTAGAATCAACCACCAGACAAGTTTCAATGTAGTATGAAAAAGATGTACCTTTCTTAACTGAGGCTAGCAACTTGGGACAATCTTTCTTCCAATAACCTTTGAGGCCACACTTGAAGCATTTTCTTTTGGGTTTCCATCTGTACCCTCGTCCTTCTTTTTAGCAGTATTGTCCTTTTTCTGTCCTTTTCCCTTATTCTGCTTCTTCTTGAACTTCTTCCCTTTCGGGTTTAGTTTAGAGGAAGACTGGAAAAAGTGAGCTTGGGCTTTGGGCTTCATGATGGCCTCCACCGCCTGGAGTTCTTTCATTAACTCAGATAGAGTCATGTCCATCTTGCCCATATTGAAATTGAGCTTGAACTGATTGAAAGAGTCCGGCAGAGTTTCGAGAATCATATCAGTTTGACTCTCTGCATCAATCTCAGCCCCTAGAATCTCAGCTACATTGAATCCATCATCTTGAGCATATGCTCTCTGACAGGTGTTCCCTCAGCCATCCTAGTATTCATGATAGTCCTTATAGCAGCTTGCCTAGCTGGCCTGCTTTTGTCTACGAACATCTCAGACAAGGACATCATGATTTCATAGGCTATGTCCATTTGCTCGTACTGTGTTTGCAACATGTTGGACATGGAAGCAAGCATGTAGCATTTAGCCATGCTATTCGCTTTCTTCCATTTCCTCTCAGCCTCTAACTGGTCATCGGTAGAATTAGCATCAATATCAGGACAGGTTTCCGACAAGACATACTTGTACTCCTCAGCAGTGAGTACTATGTCAAGATTTCTCTTCCAATCTATGTAATTAGGTCCAGTCAGTTTGTTCTCACGAAGAATGTACATCAACGGACTAAAAGAATCTTTACCCATCTCTCTCTGGATATGAAACGGTTTATAATTAGACAGGCAGTATATATATAATATGCATATGGTGCTTGTTATAAAAGGAAAAAACAAAGCACAAAACTTTTTACATTATTTAACCCCAATCATAATGTATCAGTGTTTCAACCTCCTTATAGACCCTCCATCGAAGGGATGGCCGAGCCTACAGTCACGTTGAATTAAGGTATGCTTATTTGGATTATCACTATCTGGATACACATATCTAGTGGTAGTCCAATCACTGATTGGTTTGGCCTCATATGACAAATAACTCTTACCTCCCAGGGAGAGGTCATTACCATATTATGTCAAGTGTTTTACTATTTCTTATGAAATTTCTTAGAATGTCTATGATTTAAGTCCTCCGAAGGGAAGTGACTTTTATCCATTCTAGAAGTGAACTTTAGTAAAGAGCTCCACCGAAGGGATGGCCGCTCCCACCAACACTTCATTGACATTCTATAGAAGTGATCTTTAGTAAAGAACTCCACCGAAGGGATGGCCGCTCCTACTAACACCTCATTACAAATATTCACATTAGTTCACCCATTAACCCATCAAAGCGGTCTTTAGTAAAGAACTCCACCGAAGGGGTGGCCGCTTTTATTAACACCTTAATCAGATAACATGAACCGAAAATGGAAGGCCGTGGGGTCTTTCCAAAAACCCCTCTCCCACTTGATTATTTATCACTAGGGTTTATACTATTTGACCTTTACATTGTTTATTCAAAAACTCTTTTAAATCTAGCAAACTTAGTTAATTAAATTTATGACTCAATGATTTAAGTCATCTTAAAAATAAATAACTGTTGACACTAAAAATGTCACTTTGCCTCTTCAAGATCCAAAGAGCTACATGAAGTCGCAACCTGCCATAAATAGGCAATGCTACTTCTAAAAAATCAAATCTTGTCAGAATCAAACAAAAACTGCAAGATCCTTCAAGACAGCCAAAAGAGGAGTACACAAGAAGTTTCGGGCCATTTCAAAATCATTTGGCCTAACTTCGCTTCTCCGGTAGCTGAAAAGGAGCTCCCGGCGGCGAAAGCATCGGAGACACTAAATCTTCGATCAGAGCCGATGGATGGTCTCAAAATACATTCAAAAGGCTCCACGTCAAGTTTCGAGTCAAACCAACAACGTTTGACCCTATATCAACCCTCGAACAGCTAAATCAAGCCTCTCGGCGGCGAGAACCACCGAGGCCATCACTCATCAGATAGAGCACATGGACGGCTTCAAAATGCTTACAAAGGGCTACACGTCAAATTTCAGGTCATTTCGACAACATTTGACCATACTTTGACGCTCGGAAGCCAAATCAGGCCTCTCGGCGACAAAGCTCCCCGGGACCATGGTTTCCAAGACAGAGCCTATTGATCATCTTAAATTGACTCCAATAGGTTCCCTATCAAGTTTCAAGTCCATCGGACATCAGTTGACCGCACATCAAACCGCGACATCTTCATCGCGACAAAAGCAAGTCTACTGGTGATAGGACCCCAAACGGCTTCAAAACTCAAACAAAAGCTATGGTTGGTCTTATTTATTGCTCAGGAGGCTTCACCTCAAATTCCAAGTCATTCCGACATCGTTTGACCTAGTTTCAGCTTCTGACGGAAAATCGGCAGCTCTGCGCAACAAAGTCTTCGGCTTTCTCGGAAAATTGGAAACTTTGCAAAATAAAATGCAAGGATTCTCATCAGGTTTTCTACAGGGAAATCAGGCCAATAAATGATCAAAAATGTCAAGGAAAAATACAGAAGAAAAAAGAATAAAAAAACAGCAAAAACGGACACAAAACGGGACAAAAGTGGGAAACCCCCCCCCCCCCCCCCCCCAGGGTAGCCGGCGACCCTGGGGCTCGGGATAGCCCGGTGGTCCTCGGAAACCCCATTTTTCGCCGTTTTTTTCGCGATTCGAAGCGTCCGGCCTCTGGTATTTTCCAAAATTCATACTTTTGAGACACCAAATCCTCTGACATCTGTAAAAAATATAGGTTAATCATCAAGAGTATCGAAAACAACATTGATCGCCACCCGGTCAACCAAAAAAAAGTGTGCTTTCTACCCGATCGATCGAGAAATCGACAAGACAGATGGTACCGACCCGCTGTTGGCAACCAACACCTGAAGTTACATGGTCATCCGATGTCGATCTACATGAAGATCCATCGATGATGATCGCCAGAAGAATCCCAGAAGATGCGGCACGGCCCACTTAATGCGATTAATTGACTAGCTTTATTACAGTCATTAATCCATTTCTTTGGACGGACCAATCAGAAGCAAGCATCCGGGAGTTACAAGTCAAGAGATTCATGGCATTTAACCCATGAAACTCCTCCCATCATGGCGATTAAAGGCGATTAAATGCCCTCAATCTCCTCGGGCCAATCAGAAGCCAAGAAAAAGGAGTTACAAAATAAAGAATTCAATCTTGTAACTCCTCCCTTTATGTAGCTTTATGACAATTAAGGCTCATAAACCCTCCTAAATGGCTACCTAAAAGCCTATAAATAGGAGAGCATTCCAAAGAATTCCAGATCGGAAAAAACGAGAGAGATCCCAGATCAGAAAAAAAGCACAGAAATTAAGAGAAGGAAAAGAGAGAAAACTCTGCGGAAGTTCTACACCGACCACCGCTACAAGGTGACAAAAGTCCCTTGGGCGGTACCCCCCCCAAGGTCCTTGCCTTCTCCTTCTGCCTCCAAATGGCTTAGACGTGTCTTTTCAGCCTGTCTACTCGGCTTTTTATTGGACATAGGACCTCCTTTTGGTCTTTGTTCTCTAAAAACCTGAGGTTATAGCCAAGCCAAGCGAATCAATAACATCCTCTGTTCTCATCTGCATGGATGATGGCGAAGTCCACATATGGCTTGCGACCGTCAATCTGAACGGGTCCCCCACAATCTCCTGAGAAGTCAGATCCTCCTTTTCTTGCTTTTCTTTGTAGTTTGTATTTTTTTAAAAGAGACAAAAATCACAACTCTTGTCTTTCATTATTGATAAGAACTGTAAAACGGCTATAAACGCCAAAATCGGCTATAAACGCCAAAATCGGCTATAAATGCAAAAAAAAATCGCCTTTCACGACAAATCAAGAAAATGTCTCTTTTCTTAAATATATGTGCACTGGAAAACTTGAAAGAAGTTGATTTCCTTTTTACTTGCGAAAGTTGATCTCCGGATCAACACTTGCAATTCCAAGTAAAAATAGAAAATCTGGCACACCCATACAAAAGAAATGTTGATGCACCCCCCTGCCCCCCGGTTACAAAAAGGTCGGACCCAATGGACTCCCACGTCCGCCGACCTCGGTAGGACCAGGCGCAGGAGCGCGGTCCATCAAGCTGGCACACCCGGTGGGACACGTTCATTTGAGAACACGATGCTAGAAATGAAATATTTGCATATCATATCTATTGCTCTATGCTTATACTTCTTTTCTTGATTCTTTGGCTACTTGTTGATTGGTGGCCATGTTGGATTTCGCATCTAAAAAAACAATGAGATGAGATTTTTTGGAAATTTCTAATTCTTTGAATTTATTTCCACTTTTCTCTTTTCAAAAAAAAAAAACAAAAAAATCAGATTTTTCATTTTGGATTCAAAATTGAGAAACCTTGATCCGTTCCTATCGTTCATCGCGCTTGCAGAAATGTTGAGCCTGTTCGACTAAGGTTTTGGGCCATCGTTTCTCTTCGATGAATTCATTAAAGATCTAAAATATATATATAAATAAATAAAAAAACAAAAAATCAGATTTCTCATTTTGGATTCAAAATTGAGAAACCTTGATCCGTTCCTATCGTTCATCGCGCTTGCAGAAATGTTGAGCCTGTTCGACTAAGGTTTTGGGCCATCGTTTCTCTTCGATGAGTTCATTAAAGATAAAAAAAATAAATATAAAAAAAATAAAAAAAAGACATAGACCACTAAGGTTAAACCAACTGTGTTCTTTGATCATGGTTGATTCAAGAAAAGCCTTCTCCAGAGTGTGGAGACAGCTTGACTGTTCTAGGCAAGGGTCCTCCAAACGGGTTCATTAAGTAATTCTACCCTTACCTGGGGGCAATTCTATCAATCAAGATTTCATAAGACCGGGTTAGGAGGCCTATGTGTACTCTCTCGTCTTTTAAATAATTTTTTTTTAAAAATAAAATTTTTAAAACATAAAAATTTTAAAATAAAAAATAAAAAAATAAAAAAAATCTCAAAAAAAAAATCTAAAAAAAATAAAAAATAAAAAATAAATAAATAAAAAGTTTTTTTTTTTCAAAAAATCTTCAAAAAAAAAAATCTTCAAAAAAAAAAACCTTCCGTCATTTTGGGTTTAGATTGGAGAAATCTTGGTCTTCTCTTTTCTGAGCACTGGCGCTCGCGGAAATCGCTGAGCCCGTGTTCAGATTGGAGTGCCTTTTGCTCTCTTTGATGAACCCGATATTGGCCTTTAAAAAAAAAACTCGTCATTTTTGGATTTAGATCCGAGAAATTATGGTTCATTTCTTTCTGAGCACTGGCGCTCGCGGAAATCGCTGAGCCCGTGTTCAGATCGGAATACCATCTGCTCTCTTTGATGAATCCAATCTTGACCTTTCAAAACAGAGAATCTCATCTCATGGATGCGGTCTCAAAACATTTGTGTCTAGCGGTACTAGTACGCCCTTTCAGGGTCTACTGTATTGCGACCGGCACATCTGTAACTCCAACTTTATATTCTTCTTACCTCGAGCAAACTCTGCTTCTCGATAAGTCGAATTTAAGTTCACAATTGCTTCTAGCAGTCACTGGGATGCTCATTCTGGGCTTACCATACCTACGATCAGAATAATTGTACCATCTATGGCATTTTGCCTTCTTCATATTGTTTGGGTCATCTCCCTCGAGCAATTTGAAAAGACGAAACCATAGAACTTCCCATTTATGATCATTGTTCTTGTGATTACTAATGGATGTGGTCTTGTTTCAGAAAATTTTCGAAAACTAACAATGGCAGCTTCATTAACCATTACTTTTGAGGAAAGCAAGCACCAAGTCATGCTTCAACAGGATGATGAGAAATACAAGAAACAAGAAGAAGAATCATAAATCATTCAAATCACCATAAAACCACCTGCCTAAATACCTGAGCTTTCAAGGCGGCAAGTTCTTTCTTCCTCTTTTCTTCCTCTTCTTCGTTCCCTTCCTTTGTTTTGGGTGCCAAGAGAAAGAGATTCGGCTATTACACACTACAACAATGATAAGAGAAGCCCTGATCTCTTAGCCCAAAAGGAGCACAAGTGAACAAGAAGCCATCAATATATTCTGTAAATTACTAAAAAGGGGAAATCAGAACATGTAATCTGAGAAGAAAAAACCCATACCTGGTACCTGAGTTTCTTTTCCTCCTCCTCTCGCAAAACTTTTCTTCCTCTTTTCCTCCTCGTCTTCGTTCCCTTCCACATATATTAGTTATCAAATATAAAAGAGCAAGAAAAGATAAATCATATGGCTGGACCTAATCTCACCTGAAGTGAAGCCCTCACATGGTTGAGAAAAGAGAAGAAAAACCCATACACATGGCTGAGAAAAGATAAGAAAAAAATCAAGCTTGAAGAACACCGCCTGGCTTGGAGAGAGTCTGACTTTAATTTTACGGATGGAACCCCTCCTCAGTTTTATCTTGCCTAGAAACCGAAAGAGTCAAGAGAGTTCAGTTCCTAGCCAGAGAGGTCAAGGGAGAAGGTCTGAAACACTTTTGATTTGGCGGTTTTCGAATGGAGAGGGTTTTTGATGATGGTGGGATGGACGATGGCTCGAGCAGTAAGGGTTAGAGATTTGGGGGTTTTTAAATGGAGAGGAATTTCAGTAGGCTGCGAAAGATGTAAAGGACGGCATGAGGTGATGATGTCACTGCGCAAGGTGAGAGAAGAGGTGGGTCTGCGAGATGATGGAGGTGGCGTGAGAGAGATGGAGAGGGCCAGAGAGATGAAGGGTTGCAGGGGAGAGACGGTGAGAGAGTGAAAGACTGAGAGAGATGTTGTGTGCGCAGGGGGAAGGGAGAGACGGTGAGAGAGTGAGAGAGATGGAGGGCTACGCAGGGGATAGAGAAGAGATGGGGATGGCTTGCGCAGGGGAGAGAGAGACGGTGAGAGATGAAGGGTTACAGGGAAAGAGTGAGAGACTGAGAGAGATGGAAGGCGTGCGCAGGGGAGGGAGATCCGGCGAAAGAGCGAGAGAGAGATGTGCGAGAGAATGAGAAAGCGAGTGAGAGAGAGTTTGGGAGTGTTTTGCTTAGGATTGGAAAGGAGGGAAAAAGAAAAGTGAAATCGGGAGAGGGCACGGGCAGAGCGCGGGAGCAGGGAAAAAAAGGGGGAAGGGAAAAGTCAAGGCTAAAAGTGTAGCTACTACACTTAAAAAAACTTAAAATTTTTTTTTAATAAACATTAAGTTCGGAAAAATTATCAGCAATGCTTACAAGCGTCGTTGATAATGTCCAGATTACATCCCACCAAAACTGAGTTGCTACACTTTAAAGCGTTGCCAATAATGTGTATTAGCAACTCTTCGAAAGCGTTGCAAATAAAAAAGTCGCAAAAAGACTCATCTGTTGTAGTGCCCGTTAATTTTGAAAAAATATTCATTAAACTTAAAAAGTATCTCTTTTCTAAATCATGGAGCCATACTTTATGTTTTGAGGCTAGGCCCATTTTTTAGGTAAATGTTGTATCTCTTCTGATTAGGTGCATATTCCTCTGAACAAAAGTTATGTCACCCACACTTTGATTTTTTACATGGTAATGTGATGCACACTTGGCAGCATGGCTTTTTGGCGGCTTGTATCGGATCGTAATGGGTTACCGGGTTTATTCGTAAACGACTCATTAATTTAACGGGTTAACGGGTCCAACCCATTAACGACCCGACCCATTAAGGGGTCACCCAGACCCGTTAATATCGTGTGGGTTCGTGTCGTGTTAACGGGTCGTGTGACATTTTGACAGCCCTACTGAGATTATCTCTTAGGCTAACTCCTTTTCTCTGAGACCCCTTGTATGAAATTCCTGTCTCACACTCTGTCTCTGTCTTAGTTTCTGTCTAAGACTTTTTGTTTGAGACTTCTCTCCTTGTCTCTCCTTGTCTAATTCGGATCTGCAACCATACAGTCCTATTTAAACAAGTCTCTGGCCAATCAGACAGTGCCACCAAGGCTAACTGCCTGTCACTTGGCCCCTCAAATAGTTGCCAATGCCTTACTGGAAATAACCCCCTGAGGGGCAGTTTGTCTGAGCGGTTGCATGCCACTTGTGATGCTTTTGTTGGTCTAAGTGTCCTCCACATGTCCAACACACTTCACAGGCCAAACTGCCATGGCAGTTCCTCAACCACCCACCCAAGTGGCTGCCACGTAATTTCCAAGCCTACCAACAACCATCTGTGGAAAGGCATGCCACACAGCACCAACCGTGTCTTCCACATGGGCTACACCAGCCCCAGCACAAGGGGAATAAACCCCATGCACCAATCTAGGACGCCACCGTCTTCGTTCGGACCACCGGGCCTAGGCACGAGGGTGTGGGCCCCACGCACCAATTTTCCAATCGCAACCCAACCAATGTTCAACCAAGGCCGCCAAGGCCATTCATAGTGTATTATGTGCATATCGTGTGCCAACAGTGCCCATCGTCAGTTTTTCCACCCAACAGGCATACCTGCTACATAGTAGAGTTATGTGCCACCCATTGTTTCTCACCGCCTGGGTATAAACGTCCGAAAACGACATAATGAAACCTTCGGGCACTTCTCGAACTCCAATGCATAAATCCTTTTACACAATGATTGTTCAGCATGTTTAACATCCTTTCAATGCATTAGACACGCATTTGGATCCATAAAACACAAGGTTGGTCAAGGGTCTAAATCTGCCGCACACAGTTCCTGCATGACGTCGACAGACAATTCCTGTAAGCCTCACAATGCTCGCACGTCATCGATTGCAGCACCTGCTGCTCTTGCAGCACCTGCACGACGTCGACCGCAGTTCCTGTAAACCTCGCAGCATTCACACAACGTCATTCACAGCAATGCCAGCACGCGAATGATGTCTTTCGCAGCAACACATCAACGTGTGCACACTTCCGTCCACACAGCACGACTATTGCACACTCCACGTGCATCACTTTACTGCACACACCACGTGTAGCACAGCACGTCATGCACACTATTCACTGCACAACATTGTTAGGCACCAACATCCATCGCACCAACGACCGAAGGGCAGAAATCATCTGCATCAAGGGACCAATATGCAGTGTTTAGTTATCATAGCACAGTCCATATGCACCAATGGACTGTTTGTACAGTAGTGTCACGACCCTGTCTCAAGATCTGATTAGCTCGGATAAACCCTGAGTCACGAATGCATACTTACTCCCGTAAATTCCGAATTAACAAAAGCTAAAACGAAACTCACAAAGGATATCAAATAAAATACCTATCAACTATATAAAATGTGGAAGATATACATTGACGAAAACACAATACCATAAGAGTTCTTTACATGAAAGTAAAGTTTAACTCAAACCTTCTACTACTTATCAAAGTTGACCACTGCATATTTAGATACAATGCAGGGAATATTATTTACAATTCAAAATGAATTATTAAAAGTATTTCTCAAAAGAAATTGCATTCTAATTCTTTCGCACTCCGCGATCATATCCACTCGATTAGACCTCCTGGAGGTATCGGGCGGGCATTCTCCGCTGGCAGCGCGGTCTCGGCAAGACCGGCACGAGCATCTGGGCCTGTGACATTCATCAATAGTACCATGAACATGACGGTTCAACAAGTATACAATTCTATGATAGTAGAAGTTATCAAGAATGAGGACATGTCATTTCTTGACTTAATAATTCTATATAGTTCAATATGAACAACAACAATTTATATATACAGTGTGTCAAGTAATATCAGTAAATTGATATCTGCTAAAACATTCATTGAATTTCTATTACATGGCTTGTGTCCTTTATTGACTCAGAGTCGAATAGCGCACCATTTAATGACCCAGGTCTCAAGGATTAATGACTTGTCAAATGGGTGGAACTTATCAGTGTCTTGATCAGAGATCACTAACTGTCCACGAGGCTCCAGAATGCCCCAAACATCTGCTGCAGCAGGATTTATTAATTCATTCTGATTCAATTCAATTCGAGTCAATTCGATGCGTTGTTACCTTTAGTAACTTTCCATTTCATTTCATTTATTCAATTCAATTCAGATACAGTACATTATGTCAGTATATTTCACTCATGAGCTGAGGACCATAATGATGCGGAAGTTAACCAATTCTAGTTAGACTTCTAAGCTAAACAAATGAGTGAAACATTCATTTTGCAATACACGTACTATTTTTTATGAATATCATTTTTAATCATGTATTCGGAAAAAACTGAGTTTATACCTATGAAGGCTTAGACATTAACAAATTCAGCCTGTATACATTAGGCTTCAAAACAGACAAATTAGACCTCAATTCTGCATTTATGTGCAGTTTCGATCAGCTGGTCGGTCAGCTTTTCGGCTGACCGAAATAGGCTTCGGCTGACCGAAATAAGTTCGGTCAGATTTCCAGAGACTGGATTTTCTGTACAATTCCTATCAGGTAATTCAGTCAGCTTATTGGCTAACCGAAAATGCCACTTCGGATGACCGAATTGCATTCGGTCAGATTTCCAGAGGCTTGATTTTCTGAGTAATCTGATCAAGGAAGTTCGGCTAACAGAAACCTCCATTTCGGCTGACCGAATTCAATTCGGTCAGAATTCCAGAGAGTGAACAAAATAGAAAATGCACCTGAACCATGTTGGTCAGGTCTTCGGTCAGCTGTCAATTGGCTTTCGGCTGACCGACAACTCCAGTTCGGTTAGCCGAACTGCACCAAGAACTCACTTCTGAGTTCGAATTTTCTGAAGCTAAAACCTTGGGGTTTTTTATTCCTAAAGTCCTGACATGTCTTAAACACATCATAAATCATAAACATGTAAGTACTTGCCTCTAATGAAGATTTGAGGGAGAAAACCCCTTTGAAAGCTTGATTCCAAGAGTAGATCCCAATTGAAAGCTTTCTTTAAGCTTTAGTACTTCTCCAATGAAGATGATCTTTGAGGAAGATGAAGAAGATGATGAAGAGCTTGTGTCCTCTTCAAAACAACTTCAAAAGACCTTGTTTGATGGTGAGAATTCAAGAAAGAAAGAGAGAAATAGGAGAAAGCAAGAGGAAGGTGGCTAGGGTTTTGGAAAAGATTTCCAAAGAAGCTCTCTTAGCTTATATAAGCTTTTAAATTGTACTTAGCCCCTTAATTATCCAATAATTACGATTCAAGTCAAATGAAGGGTCACTTGACTCAATATTCGTCAAACGACTTCGAGTCTTTGACGAAAGTGAACGTACTCCTCGAGATACGCGCATTGGTATCGAGAGTTTCCGTATTCGACGAAATACGTAGAAATTCATATTTACACAAAAGTCCCTCAATTCCTAGTTTGAGTTCAAAAACTCATTCAATTCACTTACAATCCACTTCACAAGTTTATTAAGCTTAATTCATTCTCTTTAGGCTAAACCAAGTCAATTTGGCCCTAAGCCCTCATTAATTCAATTAAACATGTTTAATTAGCCAATAGCTCAATTAATAAGAGTTAATCATGATTAACTCAGGACGGGGTCTTACAACTTCCTAAAACTTTTAGAATCATTCGGTCCTCCGAATGCTACACAATTCAATGAAAAGTAATTATAGAAATCACGACTTCAAATTTACCTGTACGAATAGTTCAGGATACTTTCGAGCCATTTGCTCTTCGAGCTCCCATGTAGCCTCATTAGGTCCATGATGTGCCCAAAGCGCTTTGACCCATTTAATCGTTCGTGTATGCAGAACCGCCTCCTTGGTATCAATGATCTGAGTTGGCTTCTTAACATACGGGGTGTTTTGCAACACTTGGATCTCTTCATGATTTATGACATGTGAAGGATCATGCACATACTTTCGAAGCATCGACACGTGGAAGACATTATGGATACCGGAGAGTTCTGCTGGCAAATCCAGACGATAAGCCACATTTCCAATTCGACTTTGGATCTTAAAAGGTCCAATGAATCTCGGGGAAAGCTTCCCTTTCTGCCCGAATCGGATAGTGCATTTCATCGGTGAAGTCTTCAAAAAGACCAAGTCATCAATGGCGAACTCTAGATCACGTCGACGATTGTCAGCATAGCTTTTCTGCCTTGATCTAGCAATCTTCAACCGATCCTGAATTCTCTGTACTTTCTCTGCTGTTTCAGCAATAATAGTAGAACCATGGAAACTTCGAGTTCCCACCTCTTCCCAGCTCACTGGAGTCCTACATCTCCGACCATACAAAGCTTCAAATGGTGCCATTTCACTGCTGGAGTGATAGCTGTTGTTGTATGCAAATTCACACAACGCTAAATGATCATCCCAATCACTCCCAAAATCAGATACACTGGCACGAAGCAAGTCTTCTAAGGTCTGGATAGTCCGTTCTGATTGTCCATCAGTCTGTGGATGATAAGCAGTACTAAACTTAAGTCTAGTACCCATCGAATTCTGAAAGGACTGCCAAAATGTGGAAATAAACCGACTATCTCGATCGGAAACAATCGATACCGGTGTTCCATGCAATCGAATCACTTCGCTGGTAAACAATCTGGACATATCACTGAAACCAATATCATTTCTGATCGGAAGGAAGTGTGCAGACTTCGTAAGACGATCCACGATCACCCATACGGCATCTTGCTGTTTCCTCATCCTTGGCAAACCAGATACGAAGTCCATTGTGAGATGCTCCCATTTCCACTTGGGAATATTCAGTGGATGAAGCAAGCCAGGTGGCTTTTGGTGTTCAGTTTTCACATGCTGACAAGTCAAGTAGGAAGTTACATAACCGGCAATTTCTCGCTTCATATTATTCCACCAAAACATATCCTTGAGATTCCTATACATCTTCGTGCTTCCAGGATGCATAGAGTATCTAGTGTGATGTGCTTCAAACATCACTGCTTGTTTCAAATCATCTTGTGCGGGCACACACAATCTGCCTCTGAAGTAGAGGACTCCTTCCACTAACATGAAATCTGGCCTTGCAGCAATGTTGTCCTTGATCCTTACAAATTTCGGATCATCAAACTGTCTATCCTTAATCTGTTGGATTAGAAGTGGTTCGAATACGAACATTGCCATAGTCATTCCTCGGTCACCTACTGCCTCAATGGACACATCCATGTCCTTGAAATCATCAAGTTGGTTCCATCCACGTTTCAATGATGCTATCTCAGTAGTCTTTCGACTCAAGGCATCAGCTACGACATTGCCCTTTCCAGGTACATATTTGAATGGAAAGTCGTAGTCTTTGATCAGCTCTAACCAACGGCGTTGCCTCAGATTAATTTCCTTCTGAGTGAATAAGTACTGAAGGCTCTTGTGATCATAGTGAACTTCGAAAGTTTCACCATACAAGTAATGTCTTCATTGCTTCAATGCAAACACAACAGCTGCGAGCTCGAGATCGTGGGTAGCATAGTTCTTCTCAAGCTCTTTCAACTGACAAGAACCGTAGGCAATGACCTTCCTATGTTGCATCAACACACATCCCAAGCCAACACCCGAGGCATCTGAGTAGATCTCAAATCCTCCTCTTCCTTCGGGTAAAGCCAATACGGGAGCTGAAACGAGTTTCTGCTTCAAGGTATGGAAAGTAGACTCACAAGTATCGTTCCATTGGAAAGGAACGTCTTTTCGAGTCAGTTTCATTAGTGGGGCCGTTATCTTTGAGAAGTCCTTGACGAACCTCCTGTAACTAAGAAGCTTCGAACTTCAGGCACATTCTTCGGACTCTGCCATTTGGTAATTGCTTCAATCTTAGCTGTACATATAGCTAACCCCTTTCTGGTAATGACATGACCCAGAAATGCAACTTGCTGCAACCAAAAGTCACACTTATTGAGGTTTGCATACAACTGATTCGCCCTCAGTATTTGCAAAGCTGTTCTCAAATGATGTGAATGTTCCAACTCTGTCTTCGAGTAAACCAGGATGTCATCTATGAAGATCATAACAAACTGGTCCAGATAGGAAGTAAACACCCTGTTCATTAGTCCCATAAACACTATAGGTGCATTGGTCAGACCAAAAGGCATCATTAGGAATTCATAGTGACCATAACAAGTCATGAATGCAGTCTTCTGTACATCTTGATCTTTAACTCGGATCTGGTGATATCTAGATCGAAGATCAATCTTGGAGCCAAGAGCAAGGCAGGGACTCCGTCCCACAATGCCTATGAGGCCGCCCAAAGCCAGGCTTATATGTGCGAACCTCCCTTGACTTGGTATGACGCGTTTTGGGTCTCAAAGGGGCCCGAGAACAAATTCGTGAGGGTGTTTGGCTGTGAACTAGGCCCAAAGCGGACAATATCATACTCGGGGATTGGCTCGGCTGTCGTTACAGAAATGGTATCAGAACCGGGGGCGGCTCTCCTCTAAGTGGTGGGGAGTGTGAGAATCTGGGTCAGCCAAGAGCAAGGCAGGGACTCCGTCCCACATCGCCTATGAGGCCGCCCGAAGCCAGGCTTATATGTGCGAACCCCCCTTGACTTGGTATGATGCGTTTTGGGTCTCAAAGGGGAACGAGAACAAATCCGTGAGGGTGTTTGGCTGCGAGCTAGGCCCAAAGCGGACAATATCATACCCAGGAATTGGGTCGGGTGTCGTTACAGAAATGATATCAGAGCCGGGGGCGGCTCTCCTCTAAGTGGTGGGGAGTGTGAGAACCCGGGTTAGCCAAGAGCAAGGCAGGGACTCCGTCCCACATCGCCTATGAGGCCACCCGAAGTCAGGCTTATATGTGCGAACCCCCCTTGACTTGGTATGACGCGTTTTGGGTCTTAAAGGGCCCTGAGAACAAATCCGTGAGGGTGTTCGGCTGCGAGCTAGGCCCAAAGTGGACAATATCATACCCGGGGATTGGGTCGGGTGTCGTTACAGAAATGGTATCAGAGCCGGGGGCGGCTCTCCTCTAAGTGGTGGGGAGTGTGAGAACCCGGGTCAGCCAAGAGCAAGGCAGGGACTCCGTACCACATCGCCTATGAGGCCGCCCGAAGCCAGCCTTATATGTGCGAACACCCCTTGACTTGGTATGACGCGTTTTGGGTCTCAAAGGGGCCCGAGAATAGATCCGTGAGGGTGTTTGGCTGCGAGCTAGGCCCAAAGCGAACAATATCATACCCGGGGATTGGGTCGGGTGTCGTTACAAGTAGTTAGGTCTAGGACCACTAATTCCACCACACAAACTGCACACCAACGCAGTGTGACCATTTTAAGGGCTAACAATAAGCCACAATAGTTAGATACCAATCTAAAACTCTCAGTCAAATCAAGAGGTTGATCTTAATTCATACTCTTTTAGGCTCAGGGAGAAAGATTTTAAGTGGGAGATTAACTTTGGTCTCTACCAACTGTTTAATCCGAGATGGCCCTGTGACAATCGAGCCACACACGATTTCTAAGCATTAAGTTCCAATGTTCTAATTGTTAGCATATTGAGAATCTCTAACTGAATTCCATCAAATTAAAAGGCCTTTAACCCATACAACCTCTTCGTGCAATCATATTAAAATCATGCGTCTCAGATTCTTCAGTATACCCGATCGTCCTCCTTTTTAAACGTGGCCCACCATTGTAGTATCAAACGGTCTAAACAACAAACAATTCAAAAAAAAAAGAAAAAATTAGCGAAAGGTCCCTATAAGTGAATGTATCCAGCCTCCAGTCCAAGGAAAAACTTATTAAGGCCTATGGTCCACTCAGCTAGACTGTTTGCAGCCATAAGTCTCTGCATCCACATGTTCTCAATTTTTAGGACTAAATTGCCCTCTCAACCATTTTAGGCATAAATCTCTGAAATTTAAATTTTCAAATCTTCCATTATCCTTCGTTGTTCTTCCCTCTCATTCTTTATCCCTGGTCGATCCTCGCATGTGTGCTACGCCGTTTGTAAGTGTAGAAGGAGATCAGTTCTAATCTCGGTGGGCCACAAAAAGGAGAAGGGCAACACCCTGTTCATGTTGCAGAGAAAACAGAGAGATCTCTGTTGGTTTTCTATGGATCGGGTTTGATCACTTGGACTGATAGTTGCCGGAGAAAAAGAAGAAGCACGAGGATCCGGACTTGCTATTGTTAGGATCGACAATCGCCGGAAGCAGGGAAAGAAAAAAACGAAGGTGATCCTGCCATCGCCTGGGAAGAAAAAACGATCAGAGGTTTGATCACTTGGACTGATAGTTGCCTGAGAAGAAGAAGAAGCACGAGAATTCGGACTTGCTATTGTTAGGATCGACCATCGCTTGAAGCAAGGAAATAAAAAAATGAAGGTGATCCTGCCATCGCCTGGGAAGAAAAAACGATCAGAGGTGTTCTATTAATCTGGTGGGCCACGCTAGAAATCCTGGTCTGGTCATTGCAAGAAGAAGATGACTGAAGCTTGCCTTCGGCTGCCCGTCGCCGTCTGCTGTCATCGCCACCGGAGCAAGAACCATAGATGTACACGTCCCCGTTTTCCGCCACCAAGATCGGAGTTATAGAGGACAGGTGCTGCCCAGCCATCGCCGAGGAGAACGAGCAGCTCCGCAATCCGTTCTCCTTGTTTTCGTCGCCAGAATTACGCACATCATCACCAGTGTGGATACAGGAGATCCGCCGTTGTTGGCCTAACTGGAGAAGGAGACGAAAGCATCCCAGGTTCTGTTTACAAAACAGAACGAGTTTCTGTTGCAGAAAATCAACTAGGAAGACGATCCAGTTGGGTCAGGCACCAGGCCAGGTCCAGGTTCGGGTCAGTTCTGACCCGTTTGCAGTAGGAAGCCCAGCAACCACAGTCAGGGGTCATCCGGACTCTGATTTACACTCCGTTTCTTCCTACAGACTTGTGTCGACCGAAGGCAACAGGGCTATTATATAATTTTTTAAAAATATTTATGAGTCTTTATGAAATTTATCTGAGTTTTTGGTAAATTTATCTGAGTTTTTGGTAAATTTATCTGAGTTTTGTTTAAATTTATCTGATTTTTTGTCAATTGTATCTGAGTGTGGTTCAAATTTATCTGTTTTCTGTCATATTTCTTTGCCTTTTTAGTAAATTTATCTGAGTTTTTTTCAAAATTTATTTGAGTTTTTGGTAAATTTATCTGAGTTTGTTCAAATTTATCTAAGTTTTTGTCAATTTTATCTGAGTGTTCAAATTTATCTGTTTTCTGTCATATTTCTTTGTGTTTTTGGCAAATTCATTTGTGGTTTTTTTCAAAATTTATCTGATTTTTGGTAAATTTATCTGATTTTCGTTCAAATTTATCCGAGTTTTTGTCAAATTTCTATGAGTGTTGTTCAAATTTATTTGTTTTCTAACATATTTCTTTGTATTTTTGATAAATTTATCTGAGTTTTTTTCAAATTTTAACTGAGTTTTTTAGCAAATTTATTTACGTTTTTTTAGATCTATATGCATTTTTTAAATTTATTTGCGTCTTTTGAAATTTATTTGTATCTTTTCAAAATATTGCATTTTTTGAAATTATCGTATTTTTTAAAATTTATTTTCATTATTTTAAATTTATTTGCATTTTTAGAAATTTTCTTTCGATCTTTTGAAATTTATTTGAGTCTTTTGAAATTTATTTATATTTTCGTATATTTATTTGGATATTTTGAAACTTATTTGCATCTTTTTAAATTTATTTGCGTTATTTGATTATATATTTCTTTTTTTAACTTATTGCATTTTTAGAAATTATTTTATTTTTTAAGATTTATTTTCGTTATTTTAAAATTTATTTGTGCGTTTTTAGAATTTTTTTGAAAATCTGGAGATTCCATTAATCATGGGCGATTAAATGTTAGTTGGCCATTATTAATGGGATATCCCACCAATCATGAGTTATGATTTAAAGAAAGGATAAACTAGACATTGTAGGTATTAGAAAGTGTGGGAAGGACCTTTGACTCTTTGATTTTTTTTTATCTAAAGCCATAAAGTTAAATGTTTAGGGACCCATCACCGAATGGCCCAAAAAACAAAACAGAACATCCCCATTCAACTAAACCCCTCTTAAGACAAAAATAAATTAATAATTAAGCAACTAAACAGTTGGCCGCTCAAAATCCATTAAATGACTCTTTTGAAGTCTTGCACTCTCTCCCATCACTTCATAACTGCACCCCTCTTCACTTCCACTTTTCCCATTGCGTCTCTCTCTGGACTCTTTCAAGTTTTGAACTCTCTCTATCAATTCATAACTCCTCCCTTCTTCTCTTCCACCTTTCCCATTGCTTCTCTCTCTCATCATCTCTGCAACATGACAACCGAAGAAACCGCCGACCCCAAGACGCTCCAACCAGAAAAACCTCCACCCAGGCGCTTCTCCCGCTGCTGCGTCGCCGTATCTGCCACCTTCGTCCTCGTCCTCTTCCTCGCCGCCATCGTTCTCATCCTCTTCTTCACCCTCTTCAAGCCCAAGGACCCCACCACCACTGTCCTCTCCGCCAACGTCTCCGGCGTCTCCCCACGCGTCTCCTTCCCAGCCCTCCGAATCCAGCTCAACGTCTCCCTCGACCTCCTCGTCCTCATCCACAACCCCAACCGCGCCGCCTTCCGCCACCAGCCCGGCAAGAGCCTCGTCCTCTACCGTGGAAAACAAGTCGGCGACGTCGATGTCTCTCCCGGCCGGATTCCAGCGAGGGGGTCCGAGCGGATCCCTTGCCGGGTCACGATCGAGGCAGAGAAGTTCGAATCGGAGTTGGGCCGGCTTATCGGGGACGTGTTTTCCGGTGAGGTCGGGCTCGACACCATGACCCGGATTCCTGGGAAGGTGACGATCTTGGGTTTGTTTAAGAGACACGCGGTTTCTATTGCTGAGTGCCACGTGGTGGTTGGGTTTCCGGATTTGACTATCAGACGGCAGGAGTGCCAGTACCACACCAAGATGTGAGAGAGAGAGTGACTTAAGAGGAGATTGATAGTAGGACTTTTTTTGCTGCTTTGGTTATGCAGTATGTCTCTCGTGTATGTACGTATGTACATTTTAATAGTAAGAGAAGTCTTTCTTTTCTTTTCTTTTCCCTTCGTTTTCTTTTTATAAGTTTTTTTTTTTTCAAATAATAAGAAAAACTTACACACACTAAAACTAGGTCCAAAATGCACATAATATGGGCTCTAATCAATTAAAATAATATTGTCATCAATTTAAGATTTTAAGTGGTCAAATTCAGGCACACAAGAACATATACGAATGCTTTTTATATGCTAACAATCAATTTATTAGACTCAAAGAAATCATAATTTAGGCTGAAAATGGGACAAAACATCATGCATATGATGGCTGAAGAACATATAATGTAGGGTTTATAACAGCTTTCCATATGCTAGACTCATACATATAATTCACTACTAGAAAAAATGACTTTTAGCGGCCGCCAATTGCCGTCACTAAAGGTCACTTGGTGGTCGCTAATACTCTTTAGCGACCGCACGATACCGGCCGCGGAAACGTCGTCGCAAATAGGCATTAGCGACCGCCACAACATCTTTTGCGACGGCTTAGCGACGGTGGGGTAAATACTTAAATACTTTTAGCGGCCGCTAATAGCCGTCGCTAAAGGTATACATAGCGGTCGCTAATACTATTTATTTCATTTTTTTAAAAAACAGAAAAATCTTTTAGCGGCCGCCACTGTCTGTCGCTAATGGTCTAGATGGCGGTATACCTGTATCAGTACCTGGAAATATATATTATCTATACTAGAACAATCATTTAAAAATACTAATAACAAAACAAACTCTTATATTAATAAAATTTAAAACATTACAAAAGTTTGAACAAAGTATAATCATTACAATTATAGCAAAAAAATAAAAAATAAAAATAAATATATTTGCTGGGCGGGTTGCCGTGATCGATACATTGTCTCGAACCTGCAGACAAAAAAAGAAAATAAATATTAGTAGTTAATTATAAAAATAGGCAATATATAGTAAATATAAACAAAATTAAGTATTAAAATGAAAATTTTGAAAGTTAAACATACTTTTCAACTATACGGGCATTCCGGGGGTCGGGATCTCGAGCCGTCAGTTCCGGCAGGTCAAGAATGACAATGGGCTCGTGTCTGTCCAGTTTCACGGGCATCGGAGCCCGTTTGCTCGGTTTAGGCACTCGAAAGCTAATTTTCTAAGTTTTAAGTTAAACCTACATTTCAACTATACGAGCAATCCGAGAGTCGGAATCTCGAGCCGTCAGTTCCTACGAGTCACTCTACCCTCGAGCGAAGTGCTCGTGCTGGTTTATGATTTTTGGAGGGGCCGTTTCCCTTTCCGGACCCCGGGCGGGCCGTTTTGGACCTAAGTGTTGGAGAATCCTATGTTTTCGCTCGTAACTCTTTAACCGGAAGTCCTATCTGCGAGCCGTCAGTTCCTACGAGTCACTCTACCCTCGAGCGAAGTGCTCGTGCCGGTTTTCGATTTTTGGAGGGGCCGTTTCCCGTTCCGGACCCCCGGCGGGCCGTTTTGGAGCCTAAGTGTTGGAGAATCCTATGTTTTCGCTCGTAACTCTCTAACCGGGAGTCCTATCTGCGAGCCGTCAGTTCCTATGAGTCACTCTACCCTCGAGCCAAGTGGTCGTACCGGTTTTCGATTTTTGGAGAGGCCGTTTCCCGTTTCGAATCCCCGGCGGACCGTTTTGTAGCCTAAGTGTTGTAGAATCCTATGTTTTCGCTCGTAACTCTCTAACCGGGAGTCCTATCTGCGAGCCGCCAGTTCCTACGAGTCACTCTACCCTCGAGCCAAGTGCTCGTGCCGGTTTCTGATTTTTGGAGGGACCGTTTCCCGTTCCGGACCCCCGGCGGGCCGTTTTGGAGCCTAAGTGTTGGAGAATCCTATGTTCTCACTCGTAACTCTCTAACCGGGAGTCCTATCTACGAGCCGTCAGTTCAAACAAGTCACTCTACCCTCGAGCCAAGTACTCGTGCCGATTTCTGATTTTTGGAGGGGCCGTTTCCCGTTCCGGACCCCCTGCGGGCCGTTTTGGAGCCTAAGTGTTGGAAAATCATATGTTTTCACTCGTAACTCTCTAACCGGGTGTCCTATCTGCGAGCCGTTAGTTCCTACGAGTCACTCTACCTTCGAGCCAAGTGCTCGTGCCGGTTTTCAATTTTTGGAGGGGCCGTTTCCCGTTCCGGACCCCCGGCGGGCCGTTTTGGAGCCTAAGTGTTGGAGAATCATATGTTTTCGCTCGTAACTCTCTAACCGGGAGTCCTATCTTCGAGCCGTCAGTTCCTACGAGTCACTCTATCCTCGAGCCAAGTGCTCGTGCCGGTTTTTGATGTTTAGGGGACTGCAGTTTTAGTAGGTGTTGGAAAATTGATAAGGAGAGAGGGGGTGTGAGGGTTTTAGTAGGAGAGGGAAGGCCGAGGGCCTTCACCATCATTTCCTAATGACATATGACTCTGCTACAGAATAAGGCCCAACTTAAGCAATGGGTCTCCTTTGCAGAGAGCCCTATGGTCAAATGAGTCCCTTGTCCGTGTACCATTTACCCCTCATTAATGCTCCGATCCCTGTGCATTCCCCACCAATGTTTCACTGTCCATTTTTAACCTTTTCTTATCATCTCTTTTTGGTGGTGACCTCCTTTTTTTTTTTAATCTTTTCCCTGCAACCCAACGTGACCCTTTTTACACATTGGAAGGATAAATGGATGACCAATACTAGTCTACAAAATGCAACAACCAGAAATACTACAAAATGCAAATAGCAGAGGATCTATGTACAAGCAGCAGCAGCAGCAGCAGCAGCAGAAGATTATAAAATCAGAAAGATGATGAACAAAAAATTACAAAAGACTAAAGTGTCAATGGTAGCAATTTCTTTGTACAGTTCTCCGGCTATCGTTTGTAAACAATAAGATGATGTCTTAATCAGGGTCTAAACTATCATTAGGGATTAGAACATGAAAAAGTTGTGTCCCACCTAGCAAAAAGAGGGGATGTAGATACTTAACAAAGGGCTAAAATACATGGATTTTATAAGATGTCAGATTTAGAATAATCCAAGTCTAGAAAACGCATTTGCATTAGAATTTGGGGGTATGGTGTATTATGAGTATGCACTTATGTGGCCTATATTTTGCTAATCAAAATCATTAATCTAGAGATCTGAGTAATTTGTCATCCAATAGACGAAAATGCCATGTAGCTGAAAACTCTAACCCTTTGATTGTTCCACCATAGTAACAGTTCTAATTCAATTTAAAATTGTCATCTATAAGTTTTACAGTTGGGTAATTTTTTGGACACGCGGCTCATACAAGCAGAGATTCATCTATCTAAAGCCTCCATAACTTGAGTCTCAGGAGTCCTATATGTTGTAAAAAAGCCAAGAGATGTTGTATATCCAACTTAAAATTGTTAGATAAAATGCAATCAAATAAAAAAGGTATAGGTTCAAGTGTCCTAAATTAGATATATGAGTAACAAGAGATTAAATATTGAAAAAATAATACTAGCTTCCATCGCTTGATCTACACATCTAACACGAGGTTGTTCTTGGCAAGGTTTTACAACTCTCTTCCACTTCTCATTACCTGTATTTTTTTATGGGTATTGTATCTTATTGATGGGACACCAAGCGAATGTGATGAAGTAAAGTAAGTTACCTACATGCATATTTTTGTAGGTTTTCATTACAGTTCCTTTCCACATCTTATAGTGGGAGTGTGTGACTCTCCTTATTTAGCAACTTGAGAAGGAAACTTTTTTAAATCTCTCAAGTCCATTGCTTGAGAAACAAGAATAGAGGAAGGAGCCCATATGCCATGTTCTTCAAAGTGTGGGCCTACAAGCCCTGACATCTTCCAACACTTATAAGTTATAAGTCACACCTTACTGTGACAGAAAAAAAATTCTTCCATACATTCAACACTACCTCAGTACCTCCTGTGAACAACTATAACTGAGATTTAATACTCATCTATAAGTTTTACAGTTGGGTAATTTTTGGGACACGCGGCTCATACAAGGAGAGATTCATCTATCTAAAGCCTCCATAACTTGAGTCTCAGGAGTCCTATATGTTGTAAAAAAGCCAAGAGCTAGATGTTGTATATCCAACTTAAAATTGTTAAATAAAATGCAATTAAATAAAAAAGGTATAGGTTCAAGTGTCCTAAATTAGATATATGAATAACAAGAGATTAAATATTGAAAAAATAATACTAGCTTCCATCGCTTGATCTACACATCTAACGCGAGGTTGTTCTTGGCAAGGTTTTACAACTCTCTTCCACTTCTCATTATCTGTATTTTTTTTATGGGTATTGTATCTTATTGATGGGACACCAAACGAATGTGATGAAGTAGAGTAAGTTACCTACATGCATATTTTTGTAGGTTTTCATTACAGTTCCTTTCCACATCTTATAGTGGGAGTGTGACTCTCCTTATTTAATTAGCAACTTGAGAAGGAAACTTTTTTAAATCTCTCAAGTCCATTGCTTGAGAAACAAGAATAGAGGAAGGAGCCCATATGCCATGTTCTTCAAAGTGTGGGCCTACAAGCCCTGACATCTTCCAACACTTATAAGTTAAAAGTCACACCTTACTGTGACAGAAAAAAATTTCTTCCATACATTCAACACTACCTCAGTATCTCCTGTGAACAACTATAACTGAGATTTAATACTCATCCAACCTTTACTCATCTTTTCGTTGAAATAATAAAATAAAATAAAATTTAAATTAAAACCATTAGACTTTTTCTTCTGGAAGGGGTTTTTTTTTTGGGGAAAGGTAAAACCATTAGACTTGAAAGCCAAAAATTAGTGGATTAGGATGATCTCATGGGGCTGATATTTTGCAAACTTTAATTTATCTCCTACACAATTTCTCACCAATGACAACCATCAATCTGCTACTAGCCCTAGCCCTACTAACAGTAACCCTGGTGACCACAATGCAATGGTACAACGCTACATCGATGCCATCAATGGAGTTACTTGTACTAAAGCTTCCCAAAACCATTTCTCGGGGTTTACTGCTCCTTCTCAAGCAGCATTCGAATCTCAATTTTAATCTCAATTTGAAGTCCCCAAACAGATTCCTTCTTCATCACCGTGTATCCTGGTGAGTGTTCTGTTAACACCAGCACTGGAGCAGTGGAATTGGTCTTCTTCCATAAAAAGCTTCCTTGCTAGTGTTAGTTTTATGGACTCAATCCAGTAGATGATATAATAAATTGATTAATTTCTTTATTTATCAGTATATTCATGCTTTCCTTTCATGAGAAGAATGGTGATTTATTATATACATGCACATAACCAATACGAATGACATGATGGTTCATGAGATGAACCGGAGTCCACAAGTATATTAGATGTAACACATGTGTATGGATGAGATCCACATACGGGAGACATGTGTGGCAAATCTTATACTTAAAATATCTTCACAACCAGTGATGAGACTGGACATCTCATACTGACAAGGTTGCAGCACTTTGATCACTATGAGATAGTGTGATTTGTCTCGATCATCAGAATGGAAGATTCTGGATCATAGTGCTGGTACATTGGATGTATTGAAGGACCATGAGAAGCACCTTATAAACACTGTCTTTACTTTAAGGTCTGCTCTCATAATTCCCCTAGCAATAGGCTCTCAATCCTGAGACATTAATGAACTCAAGTTTCTATCTATTCATTTGCTTTGAGTCACCAATGAGTGAGGCCAACTGTAGGTCAACACCTCGGTGATTTGGGTACGTGGTAATAGAGCTGTGGGAACATTCAATGGTCAAGATGGAATCTATCTCTAATATCCCCTTGTGCCAATTAATGGATTTATCATTGGTAAGTGCGCACCCATTCCGATTAAGAGTTAATTGGAAAGGTACCTATGATCATTATAATTAATTGGGGCTCAAGGATAATAAGATATGGATCTAGTTTGGAAGACAGGTTCAATTGATCCATGGATATTGATAGAGGGGTCTACTTGTGGTAATGTGGAAGTTTAGGGTCTTCTATGTAATATTCCTAAGACTGGAGTTCAATTGCATTTATATAGTGGAGTTATTTGCAATTAACTGTGGGCCCGGATTACACATGAGATGTGGGGTCGCGTGTCCCAGTTGGAGCCATCTTTCTAAGGAATCTCTAGTGGTCCCCACGCTAGCCCAATTATTAGAAAGTATCTAATTCTAGTTGAACTCTAAAAGGAAAGTTAATATTTCTATTTGAAGTGAGACTTCTAATAGTGGTAATAGTAGACTTATTAATTTTAGTAGAAGTTGAAAGAAACTGCGATTCAGATCTGGACATCGCTAAAGAAGGACTTCCATGGCTGATTTGTAACATGACAGATTTTAAAAAATCTGATCTGGGCAGCATAAATCAGCCATATTGATCGCATAATAACTCCATGAATTCATGACCAACAAGTGTATAATTAAAGGAGATTCAAGAAGACTATTACCTTGATGATTTGTAGACTTCAAATCTCTGAAAAAATAGATCCAAAGGGCCGAACTCAGACTTGCAATTAGCAAATAACTTGTTGGAATTTTCTGCAGTAGAATTGCCTTTGATCTTCTTCTCTATTTCACTTCCAAATCTGATTGGCTAAGATGGTGGGATCTTAATCTAGATTTCTAGATGGGTTTTGAGAACCTTTTTCTATGGAAAAAATCTCAGACCTTAAACTCTCATCAATGAAGAAGAAAGAGTGGCTGGACGTGTGGGAATGGGGCTTTTTTTGTTATGGACGTCCAAGGGGAAGGTTTCTCCTTTTTATAGAAACTTTGGGAATCCTTTCCTAAAAAGTTATTTATTCTAATTCTCATAGATGTCATAAAAGGAAAGTATAATCTAAAGATTTATTTCCTTTTAGAAACACTCCAATTAGAAAAGGAAGCTAAAGGAACATTCCATAAACTTTGGCAATTAGTAATCCTAGTTGCACAACACTTACTAATTCAAGTTTCTAATTCAAAAAGGAAAATTTTCTATAGAAATACTAATCCAAAGAGGAGTCCAACCTTCCAAGTAGAGAGACCCACTCAAAATTGGAAACCTTACCCATGGAATTCCCATTAAGGACGTCCCACATACTAATGCACACCATGGCCCACAAATAATTTATCTAGAATTAAATTCATGTATGCCATCAAAGGCCTATTTGAATTTAAACTCAAAATTATTTTTCCACTAAAATAATTCAACCATAAGTCATCTAAACATTTTAGGAAACCATGCCAATCTTGGAAAGTGACTAGAGAAGGGACCAAAAGACATATTTGCCCTTGGCTCCCAAAATGACCAAAATGTCCATGCTAAACCCATAGCAACATTAAGACCATTTTAACCTTAACTCATTCCACTAAAGAGTTATGGTTGAACTCCAGGGACAAATATATAATATAATAAGCTCGTCAGAAAATGACAGTTGTCTTCGACCTACTAAGTAAAATGGCCTAAATGCCCCTCTATGTAACATCATAATCAAGTCAGGTTATCCGATGTACTATCAGCCTTCTCGATTACATCTAAACCTTAGAACTTCATATCCTTAACTTAATCATCATCCAGATATCATTTTCTTGGTCCAGGGAGCGACCCACAAGTTCAATATCCATATGGAACATCCATATACTTAGATCTTAGATTTTGTTGATCAATCGGATAATTCTAAGGGGACGATCATTCCATCATTAGATGGCATAGATTCTTTATTGCATCTGCACGTCCCAACTGATGAAGTCCGAGTACCCAAAACACAGAGCTGTTGTAAGACCCCAACCCCCAATTTCTCTGTTTAGTATTGTTTTAATCATGGTTTAGCTTTTTAAGCGAGATTTGGGTTGGTTTGACTTTGTTTTTGGGTTTGACTAGATTTTTCCATAGCCTTGGAGATTTTGAAGACCGTTGAATTTGGTTTGACCCGGTCCATATGATATGTGTTTATATGAGAAATTACTTTTGATTTCTAAAAATTCCGAATTTGGTGTGTTTTGACTCATCTCATTAAGTTTAACAACTTTCATGTTTTGACCATTATGATTTGATGATCAGAAAATGCGTTTTTCGAGAAAAAGGGGCAAAATTGACTTTTCACACTAAATCTGTCCATGAATTTCAAAAATTTCAGAAATTGGGGAAAGTATACGTTTTGGAAAGTAGAAATTTCGCTGATCATTTTTGTCTTCTTCGTCGTTTTCATTCGGGGCCCACAAATGCCATTTTTAGCCTTGTGAAGATTGGGACCCACAAAACCCATCTTATAAGAGAGGACTCTCTTATTCTCCTTCATTCTATCTTCTCCTCCACGTTTTGGAGCAAGGGTTTTTCCCTCTCTTCCAGCCACTTTCTCTCTCATCTGAAACACTCATTTCTTGGAGTTTTCTTGGAGGGTTGATCTCCTAAGGTTCTTCCTCTCCATTCAAGCTTTCCAAAGAACCCATTTGCAAGAGATTTGAGCTAGGGCAAGGCTTCCTTTCAAGCTTCTCTTCTTCATTTGAGCTTTTCAAGGTTAGCAATGGCTTTCCAAACTTTAGATCTTTGTTTTCCTCTTCATTTAGAGTGTTTTCATCACTCATGCAAGAGCTTTCCTTGGAGATTTGCAAATATTGATTTTTAGGGTTCTCTTTGGGGAAATTTTGGGGTTTTTGTAGATTGGGAGCTTGAGACCCTAGAGCTTTATTTGAGGAGTATTATTTCTCTCATCTTGACTTGAGGCAAGTGGAATTTTCAATTAATATGATGGTTTCATTTCTCTTGTTTTGTTTCATGGTATTTCATTGTCAAGTTCTCATCTCCTCATGATTTATGGATTTACTTTGAATGAATGAAGCAATGTTATGTTAATTTCCACTTATGCTATTGTCTTATAATGTATTGGAAGTTTGGTTCCACTTTAGTCATTTTGAAAATTTGCTTTCTTTGTATTAATGGTTGGTGTTCAAAGAAAGGGAGAAAAAGGTTTTGATTTAAAAGTGTTTGTTTGGTTAAATGGATTGCTAATGAATGATGATTTGATGAGTTTGGGAGGTCAAGGAAGGGTCCAAATTATTGTGAAAATAAGTATGGAAGAAAGAGGGGGAAAAGAAATCAGAAAAATGCACAAAAGAGTGCATTTCTGCACTCGGCCCGGACTGGGACAGAGCCCAGTCCGCTAGAGCGACCAGGCCAGGTTCTGCCTGGGCTTGGCTCGAGCGGACCCTAGGTCGCTCGAGCGAGCCCAGGTCTGTCTGGGCCCATCCTTTGGGCTGTTTTCGCGGACTGTTTGGGGTTCTTTTTCAGGCCCGTTTCAGCCCCTTTTCAGCCCGTTTCTTCTCCTCGATTGTGGTCCGTTAATCCCCTTTTTATGCTTGAAAGCCCATGAAAATTTGGGTTAATTTTGATAGAAAGCCCATGATAGTTGGGATTAATTGTGATACTTGGAACTTGTGAAATGGGAATGGGATCAATGAGAGAATGAGCGTATGTGAAGTTACCCGGGAATCTTTCAAGTCTCAATACGCACTTTATCATTTAAATGTTGTGGATTTTCATTGGCATCAAACATATTCTTTATTAATCAATGTTTAAAGGTTAAATGTGTATTGAGATGGTTCCTTGGTAAGTCATTAAGTCATTCTCCCCTATCCATTCCATTTCAAGTTAGAGAATGTATTTGTATTTGTATTCTTCGGTGAACTAATTTAAATAGCATCGGTGATTTGTTATAAAATCATGTGGTTTTCCATATTCGACAGGATTGATCGTATGATTTTATACAAATCACTTTGATGTGTATTTAGGGCAGTTTACCATGGAATTCGTATGTTTTCTCCGAATCGATTTGAAAGGAGATTGGAGTGGTTCGCCACATTCGGGATTTCATCGATAAGATTAGCATTTTAAAAATAAAAACCTCGAGGCAAGACGGGGCCAGAGCTTTGTAGTGCGAGCCCATGAGCCAAAGAGGCTATGATTTCAAAAATAAAACCTCGAGGCGAGATGGGGCCAGAGCCCGGTGGTGTGAGCCCATGAGCCAAAAGGATTAGTATTGGTTCAAGTGTTAAAAACTAAAGGCACCACTAGGCTTAAGTCACCTTGTCGGGTTGATCACCCGGCTTGGGATCTTTAATTTGTCCACCAGCTGCAGTTTGGATCATGGCAACGGTTTTTATCTGCCGGTCCCACGCGTAGTGGCTACGGTTCTGATTTTGATCTGCCGGTCCCATTTGTATGGCTACGGTTCTGATTCTACCTCCGGTCCCACGTGTAGTGGCTACGGTTCTGTCTGCTCTTGTTACTTCGGTAATAGGAGAATATAGCTATGTGTGGTTGCCAATGTTTTATCCGTTTATTAATTTGTTTTATGATTCTTGATTGTTTATACTCATTATATGCTTTGAACTTGTTAATGTTTATGAAATCGATCTTTTATCGTATTGTCTCTATTATTCAGGATTTTACATGTATTTCCAATTATTAAAAATGTTTTACGTAGGCTATTATCTTTTCGAGATATTTATGCTCCAGAGACTGTTCATGCATTTGCTTGGACATTTATGTTCGGTCTTTCGATCATTTTATCAGGATTTAATGCCATTATTGTTTAGACTCTTTAAATGGTTTTACAATGATTCCATAAGGTTTTATAAATGCCCATGTTACATATTACTTGTTTATTTGCTTGCCAGACCGTCATGTCTGACCCTGTTTGTTTGGTGCCAGTTTCCTCTCTTTCTGTTTTTAGGTGTTTGATCGGAGGAGGCGGTGGGACCGCCGGTCTGACGTGAGAGGCTGCCCATTGATATCATCTAGATGTCAAGTTTGGAACCGGAGCTCGTAAAATCACTTGGGTAGTATGTCACTTAGTGGTTTATTTGTATGGCTTTGTTAGCCTTTTTCATTGGATTTGTAATTAAGACATTTGTTAATTGTAATTTGAATATGTGGGAAATAAATAGTCTTATTACTACCAGCTCAGTGTTCTTTGGATTATGATTTGTGCCAGTCCGCTTATGTGATGGCTTTATGATATTGGTTGCGTGCGACACGAAACCCGATGGCCACGGATTCCGAGTCGTAACACCATGTTAAGCTTCCGCGAAAATATATTCTGATCGTGATGGAATTTTATCATCCTCATTCACGCGGATCTTAGGAAATATAACAAAAGTTTCAAATTTATCCCAAAATTTCGCACTTCGGGATCGGATCACTGCAGGGGCCGGTTTCGGGGTGTGACAGCTGTTGACCCATGAAAAGAATCTCACCCATAATGAATTAAAGCACAAGAACTTGACTTCGTCAGTTCATCCACAAATGCTCAAGATTAAGAGCACTGGTCACTCAGTAGCATGAGGTGACTTGATCTCTCTCAGTGATAGTACTATTTTAGATATCACACCTACCATGGTCCTGTTCAATGCATTGCATATGCACTAATGAGATAAATCCGGGAAAGTCCTCCCATGACTTAGGTAAGTCACCCTGAATACAGGAGAGTCTCTCATTATAACTTATACCAAGATGAAGTGCCCAACTCCATCTCTCAGTTATGAACAAAGATGTTGTTTCCAGTGTCCATGAATTAGACCTATCTGTGTGTAGACACTACACATCTAATTCATTTACTAGAAACAATGGGCCTTACACAACCATACATATATACATGTTTAAAGAGAAAAGAGTCATTCCATTAAATAACCAGTAAATATCCAGTAACAAAAGATGAGAGTGCAGCTAGTGGGCTTTTGGGCATACACTAATCCCAACAAACTCCCACTTGCACTAAAGATCACTACTTCCAAACCTAACACCCATAGACTCAACATGAGAAGTAAAGACTTTCTCAGTAAGAGTCTTAGTGAATGGGTCAGCTAAGTTATTCGCTGAGGCAATATGCTCCACCACTATTTCTCCATCCTGAATGAATTCCCAGATCAAGTGGTACTTTCCCTGAATGTGCTTGCCTTTCTTGTGATTCCTAGGCTCTTGGCACTGTGCTACAGCACCAGTGTTGTCTCAGTACATGACAATCGGTTTTTGCACTGCAGGAACAACTCCCAATTCCAATAGGAATTTTCTGAGCCATACTGCTTCCTTCGCAGCTTCCGATGCCGCCACGTACTCTGCTTCCATGGTAGAATCAGCAGTACAGGATTGCATGACACTTCTCCATGATATAGCCCCTCCTGACAGAGTAAAGACGTATCCTGAAGTAGACTTTCTGGCATCACTATCAGATTGGAAATCAGAGTCTGTATATGCCAAAGGCGTTAGATCATCTGCTCGAAAGGTTAGCATATAATCTTTCGTTCTCCGAAGATACTTGAATATATGCTTAACAGCTGTCCAATGTACAGGTCCAGGGTTTGACTGATATCTGCTAACCATGCCAACGACAAAGCAAATATCTGGTCTAGTGCATAACATAGCATACATGAGGCTTCCAACAGCGGATGCATATGGAACTCTCCTCATGCTCTCTATCTCTTCAGATGTCTTTGGACATTGATCTCGAGACAGTGGTACTCCATGTCTAGAAGGTAACAAGCCCTTCTTAGAGTCATGCATGTTAAACTTAACCAATATCTTCTCAATATATGAAGATTGGGATAAGGCTAACATCTTATTCTTGCGATCACGCAAAAGCTTGATCTCTAAGATATAGCTGGCCTCACCCAAATCCTTCATCTGAAATTGAGAGGATAACCAAACCTTTGTGGATGACAATATACCTACATCATTTTCAATGAGCAATATGTCATCTACATACAGAACCAAAAATACAACTGCGATTCAGATCTGGACATCGCTAAGGAAGGACTTCCATGGCTGTTTTGTAACATGACAGATTTTAAAAAAGCTAATCTGGGCAGCATAAATCAGCCATATTGATCGCATAATAACTCCATGAATTCATGACCAACAAGTGTATAATTAAAGGAGATTCAAGAAGACTATTACCTTGATGATTTGTAGACTTCAAATCTCTGAAAAAATAGATCCAAAGGGCCGAACTCAGACTTGCAATTAGCAAATAACTTGCTGGAATTTTCTGCAGTAGAATTGCCTTTGATCTTCTTCTCTATTTCACTTCCAAATCTGATTGGCTAAGATGGTGGGATCTTAATCTAGATTTCTAGATGGGTTTTGAGAACCTTTTTCTATGGAAAAAATCTCAGACCTTAAACTCTCATCAATGAAGAAGAAAGAGTGGCTGGACGTGTGGGGATGGGGTTTTTTTTTTTTTTTTTTTGTTATGGACGTCTAAGGGGAAGGTTTCTCCTTTTTATAGAAACTTTGGGAATCATTTCCTAAAAAGTTATCTATTCTAATTCTCATAGATGTCCTAAAAGGAAAGTATAATCTAAAGATTTATTTCCTTTTAGAAACACTCCAATTAGAAAAGGAAACTAAAGGAACATTCCATAAACTTTGGCAATTAGTAATCCTAGTTGCACAACACTTACTAATTCAAGTTTCTAATTCAAAAAGGAAACTTTTCTATAGGAATACTAATCCAAAGAGGAGTCCAACCTTCCAAGTAGAGAGACCCACTCAAAATTGGAAACCTTACCCATGGAATTCCCATTAAGGACGTCCCACATACTAATGCACACCATGGCCCACAAATAATTTATCTAGAATTAAATTCATGTATGCCATCAAAGGCCTATTTGAATTAAAACTCAAAATTATTTTCACTAAAATAATTCAACCATATGTCATCTAAACATTTTAGGAAACCATGCCAATCTTGGAAAGTGACTAGAGAAGGGACCAAAAGACATATTTGCCCTTGGCTCCCAAAATGACCAAAATGTCCATGCTAAACCCATAGCAACATTAAGACCATTTTAACCTTAACTCATTCCACTAAAGAGTTATGGTTGAACTCCAGGGACAAATATATAATATAATAAGCTCGTCAGAAAATGACAGTTGTCTTCGACCTACTAAGTAAAATGGCCTAAATGCCCCTCTATGTAACATCATAATCAAGTCAGGTTATCCGATGTACTATCAACCTTCTCGATTACATCTAAACCTTAGAACTTCATATCCTTAACTTAATCATCATCCAGATATCATTTTCTTGGTCCAGGGAGCGACCCACAAGTTCAATATCCATATGGAACATCCATATACTAAGATCTTAGATTTTGATGATTAATCGGATAACTCTAAGGCGACGATCATTCCATCATTAGATAGCATAGATTCTTTATTGCATCTGCACGTCCCAACTGATGAAGTCCAAGTACCCAAAACACAGAGCTGTTGACCCATGAAAAGAATCTCACCCATAGTGAATTAAAGCACAAGAACTTGACTTCGTCAGTTCATCCACAAATGCTCAAGATTAAGAGCACTGGTCACTCAGTAGCATGAGGTGACTTGATCTCTCTCAGTGATAGTACTATTTTAGAGATCACACCTACCATGGTCCTGTTCAATGCATTGCATATGCACTAATGAGATAAATCCGGGAAAGTCCTCCCATGACTTAGGTAAGTCACCCTGAATACAGGAGAGTCTCTCATTATAACTTATACCAAGATGAAGTGCCCAACTCCATCTCTCAGTTATGAACAAAGATGTTGTTTCCAGTGTCCATGAATTAGACCTATCTGTGTGTAGACACTACACACCTAATTCATTTACTAGAAACAATGGGCCATATACAACCAGACATATATACATGTTTAAAGAGAAAAGAGTCATTCCGTTAAATAACCAGTAAATATCCAGTAACAAAAGATGAGAGTTAAGCTAGTGGGCTTTAGGGCATACACCAATCCCAACAAGTGAGACTTCTATTTTAATTAGAAAGGAATTGGAAAGTTACTAATCATATTTGAAGTGAGACTTCTAATTATGATATGGTAAGTTACTAATTAATTAATGGAAGTAAGACTTCTATTTTAATTAAGAAGAGATAGTTACTAATTTTTGGAAGTAAGACTTCTAATGGAAATTAGTAAGTGGGGCTTGCAAAAGCTATAAATAGAGGAGAGGAGGCTTGGACGTCCATGCATCTATCCTAGCCTAGGGATCCATGCCCAAGCCCTTCTTGTGCAAGAGTTGCACATGCTCTTTCTCCTCTCCCTCTTCTAGTTCTCTTTCTAGTTCCTCCCTAGAGTTCCTAGTAGTTTTCTCTTGGAGATCCCACCATCTTCTTGAGAAAAAGGAGAATCTGATACGGGTCATAGCGTGGAAGATCAAGAGGTCTTGGAGATTCCTATTTGATTAGTGAAAGCGTTTCATCATCAAAGAAAGACGCAACTTCTCCATTAGAGCACAACCGAGCTCCAAAGGTATAACCCACTTCCTTGCATGTTGTAGATTATTATGGATGCTTATTAGTTGTTGTTTCTATTTTATAGATAGATTGTATTTACTGATCATGATGGCTGAGATTGAGGACATAGATCTTGGATTGGGTTTTATAGCCTTCTGGATAGTTGATCCCTACGTCAAGTGGGTCAAAACTTTTTGAAACCTATCCTAGAGGCCCACCCTATTTCCAACAGCTAGTGTGGTTTAACTCTTGCCATAACCAAACATACCCTCAACCCATTTGTCAATAATTCTTGTCTTTTACTTTTATTTCAGTTATCCCTTTTAATGCCACTGAAAAGGCAGCTAGGATCATCAAACTAGGTGATGTGGTGTTTTGAACAAGTTAAGGTCCATAATATCAAGCATGCCAGAAAATATGAGGTAGAAAGTATATTAACGTAGAAAGTAAAGTTGATTTAAAGCAGCTAGGTCGATTGGTCATGATGATTTTGTAGCCTTACCACACTATGGTTTTTTTTGTCAAACTCTCAAACTATTCAACACACTCCAAATCCATTCAAAACCAGAGATTAATTAAATAATAACCATTTTTATGGGGCGCATACAAATCAAACCAAGAAGAAGAAACTAGGGATAGCATAAATATAAAAAATACACAGAGGGAGATAGTTTACCAAGATAATCTCCAATGTCTAGATGAGGTATATCCATCTTCCTAAATAATTTCATAACACCTGGGTGAATGTAACTCACCGGAGCCCGTTTGCTCGGTGATTGTATACAGAGGCTAATTAAAATCTTGAATGAATTTAAATTTATACACCTGGTCAGGATTAGTCGAGCCTGCTGGATCATGACTGCCCTCTCCAAATGAGTCATGTCTCGCCCTGTGGCCGCTGCCAGCGTCAGGTGCCTGTAATTATTGACACATTTATAAAAAAACAAAAATATTGACACATCAATGACATAATTGACAATTTAAATGTACAAATTTTGATCTTACTAACCTGAGTAGTGGGTGGTGGGTCTGAAGAGAGCGGGCCGCGAGTCTATGATAGAGGAGCCTCCAGCTCTGCCAACTCCACTCTCATCTCGGCCCTCATCTCCTCCCTGATCGCTGCCTTCATGGACTGCAGCATCTCCTCGACCTCCTCATCTGTACGGTAGGGCAAGCCCTGGGAGGAGCTAGCACCGGATGACTCCGCTCGCGCGATGTGCGAGCGTGGAATGCCCGTCAAATATATGAGCATGTATCCGTGCCCGTCCCATCAAACGATGGAGTGGAAAATCTCATCCCTCCGCGATGGCAAACTACACTGGTCCTCGGGCAACTGCTTCAGGCGTGACTGATATTGGGTCTGCGTAGTTGATTCTTTTAATATATTATTATGCATAAGAAGACATATTAATAGACGGATATTTTAAGTGAGACTTCCAATGCTTAAACTTACGATGATAGATGCAACCTCCGGGTGGCGAGGGTCTCGAGGAAGCATCCATATGGACATCCTGTCGACCGGATCGCCTTTGTAACGCAGCTGTTTGGTTGAGAGTTGTATCATTTGTATAATATCATACAAAATGAAAATAATAAAAATTACATATACGATCTAAATTTTTTACCTCGTGGCGGACCTGGGTGATGTGTCGAGTCCCCAACCTGTGTGCGGGACCCTGCATTGCGCGGTTCTATGCATTTGTATCAGCCTCTCTCTATTTTAATAATTTATCAATTAATTTTCGTTAGTTACGATATTCACTAATAAACTATTAAAATGAAAAAAAAAGTATATACAAGTTTCTCACCTTTGCCTCCTCGCTCGTCCAGTACCGGACGAGCTGAGTCCACTGATCCGGGAGAATGCCCGTCGGAACTCGCTCAAGTATGTCGGGGGCATCCTGGTGTGGCTTCCAATGCTGCATTTTCATTTTATTTATATGATCCTTCCACATCTTCCGGCACTTTGATATGCAAACTGGCCAAAAGAGCTCAGGACATGCCCTCAAATTGTCCTGAAAAGGACACATAATTCTTCATTTAGTTATGGTTTAAATTGACACATCCTGCGGAGAAATGTTAAATTATTACCTTAACTTGCGTCCAGATACGATCCAATGACTCCACCGGGAATGCCTCCCAATCAAGTGTAGTCAAAGGGAACGCATGTGGATCCCGGTCCATATGTCCCAACTGGCTGATGAGCTGGCAAGCAAGCGGACCCACCGAGTGATATGTCTCATCAAATGCCACGTCAATGGGATGACCGGAATTCCACGTCCGGATCCCTCTAGCTGGGCCTCTCCCCCTACTGGTAGATGGGCCCATGCTCACAGAACATGTTCAAATAAGAGATAATCTAATTAAATTGAAATAAAATAATTTGTTGGAATTAAAATGTTTTAATTAAATAAACTTATACCGATCTGTGTATCGGCTGCTGCTGGACGAGATGGTGAAGGTAGAGCAGTCGATGGCCTCGAATGAGAGGTCGATGGCATACTCGGTGAGGCCATTGAACCCGGCTGGGCGGCACTAGATGTAGATCTACTGTCCCCAGATGGCGTGCTGGCCTGGGACTGACGCAGTAGCTCGTCCATCGTCAACGGACGATCTCTCCTCTTACGCCCCGACATATCTGTTCAAATGTTTGTAAGATAAATTAATTTAATTAGATAATTGAAAATAACACTTAAAAATTATTTACACTGAAACTTAACATTGATGAATTACTTCTCAATCTTTCAATGGTCATGTAAGTCAAATGTATCTCCTTCAATGGTATCTCGGACCCAATCCACGTCTTCATCATATTGAATAACTACATTCTGGTCAAGAACTTGTTGGGCGAATGCATCAATATCTGGCTCATCACATTGAATCTGATACACCCCCCTCCTAGACATTTTAACTGCAACCTGCCAGTTAGGATCTTTTGGATCTCTGACATAGTAAACTTGCTCAGCCATTGATGACAGTATGTAAGGTTCGGCACTTATTCGATCCTCACGATGTAACAAATTGTTAAAATTTACCAATGTAAACTGGTAATTATCTGTTTTCACCCCTCGGATGGGATCCACCCAATCACACTTAAACAATATAAATTTCAAACCGTGATTGTATATAACTTCAACAATATCTGTCAACCGGCCATAGTAGTAACCAGTATCGACAGATGGACAACCGAGCCCACTATTTTGCGTCGCTCGCTTCTCATCCACATCCTTGATGCGAAATAAAAAACCGTTGACATGACAAGTTGTGTAACGTCGGACCGTTATAAAGGGAGCATCAGCTAACCGGTTCATTTCATCGGTCAAATCAGGTTCGTTGGTTCTTCGTAAGTTACACACCTACGCAATGCATGTAATCACAGAATATCACTACATGATAGTAATATGTCATTAACAAGTGAAACTACTCCTAATGATTGAATACGTACGTGATTCTTGAACCACTCGTGAAATAACCGATAATGGGACTGATGAATTTGATTCTCTGTAGCACGAGGCATGTCCCGTTTTAGCTCATCGATGTGTGTCCTACGATGCATAACACGTGTTTAATGACAAGTATGATAAGTTAAACAAAAGAATTGACAAGTTACTCTTATGAATGAGTGATAACTTACTGAGTCAAAGCCACAACAGATGGGATGTTGAACAAGACCCACCGGTGAGCTTGAATCCACTCAATATTGTTGAGATCAAATGGAGTGCCCTTCCCAACTGGACCATCATTAATCCGCGAGGGCCTAGTTAACTTTGTTTCAATATTATCATTAAGATATGTTGCGCAGAAATTGGTGCACTCATCCATCAAATACCCCTTAGCTATTGATGCCTCTGGACGAGCTCTATTGCGAACATACCTCTTCAATGTGTTCATGTACCTCTCGATCAGATACATCCATCTGAATTGTACGGGGCCGCCAAATAGGGCTTCACTAGTTAAGTGTATGGTCAAGTGAACCATGACATCGAAAAATGCAGGTGAAAATTTTTTTTCTAGATGACACAATGTCACAGCAATCCTTTCTTGCAGACCATTCAGTTCATCAATTCGGTGAACCTTAGAACACAGTTGTCCGAAGAAGTTACTAACTTTAATCAACGGCGCTACAACATTCTTAGGCAAACAATTCCGTATGGAGATAGGCAGTAACTGTTGAATGAGAATATGATTGTCATGACTCTTCAAACCCTGTAATGTTCTTTCTTTCATATTCACACGCTTAGCAATATTTGAACAGTACCCATCAGGAACCTTGACACCCTTTAGAACAGAGAGGAAGACATCTTTCTCATCTTTACTCATCGTGTACTGTGCAGGAGGCATGTATGCCTTGTTGGACTCTCTCAGCTACAAGTGCAACGGTTTTCTCAAGCCCATTTCTTCCAAGTCACGGCGTGCATTGACACCATTCTTCAACTTCCCCTAGACACCGAGAATGGTCCACAGTATATTATCGGAAACATTCTTCTCGATGTGCATGACATCTAAGTTGTGCCTCAGTATATTATCTTTCCAGTATGGTAGTTCGTAGAAAATACTTTTTTTCTTCCAATTATGACTTTGCCTTCTATTTGCACCGGGAATAGAGGGGAGCGGGGTGGTCGTGCTGTCGCAGGCACCCAAAAATAATAAAACCTTTAGTCCTAAAAATATATGTAGTAGTACGAGTAAGGATCGTTCCCTCAGAGAGTATTTAGCCAAATTTTATGCTATGTGATCAAAAATGGAGGGTTTTAATTATAATGAAAGCAAAAATGAATAAAAGCAAATAAAGAACAATAAAGTAATGAATTCAATCAAATTAACAAGCATTGGTCAAAGTTAACATCCACCATTGGAAATTCAAAACTGATCATTGTTGCAAAAATAAATCGACTAATACTTTGAATATTCATCATTGGAATTAAATTCCTACCTCCTTAATTAGTTAATTAGAAAACACGCGCTCTAATTATCCCTAATTACTAAACAATCCAAGACAAGCGCCAAAGATTTAATCTAGTAACAGCATTCAGACCTTGAGAGAATATTGATGAATCTAAACAACACAAGCACACGCGGTTGCATTTAATTTAGCCAGGTGTTCTTCCTAATATCTAATAATTTCCAAAGCAGCAAATTATTAAATACCAGTTGCTTCGCAAATTAGAGAGATCAAACAATTACGGATTTGATTTCTAATTTGGCAGTAGATTGTAACGAAAAATAAACTAGTATGCATCCTAGCAATTAAATAAAACAATCATGATAACAAATTAAGCATAGAAGAACAACCCATATTCAAAGCATAAATTGAATAATGAAAATAAATTAGATCTCACAGTATTTATTCCGAGGCTTCAGTCTTCTTCAACCAATTACCTTAAATTAGCCACGCAGGGCCATACTAACTTGCAAAGAAAAATTAAGAGAACAGTGGAGAAGAGAGAAAACGAGAGAGAAAAATGTCTCTTGGAGAATGTTGCTGCGGATCGTTTTATATAGAATGGAGAGGTAGGGCTGGAATGTGGCATGTGGATTATAGGATGAGATTGCAGCCGTGAGATGAGAGAGTTTTAATGGGAAAGGGTGAGGTGGAGAGAAAAGAGTGGCTGGAACAAGGGGCTGTTGGTGACTTGGTGTTGAATGAGGACTAGAAAGTGAAAAAAAATTAGAAAGATTGAATCAGAGAAGGAGAGTGACGTGAGGGAGAATTGTTGCTGAAGAAGTACATGGGTAGAGAGAGAAAATCTAAATAAAATATTAAAACTTATTACAATCTTCTCTTTGGTGATATCTTCCTAGTCAGATTTCTGTTGGACTCGACCCAAGAATTAAAGTTGCACCATTTTTTATTCCGAACAATATGAGCCCAATATTGGATATGTTCCGGGAAACTCCTGATTTCATCAAATTTGCCACAATGCCCTTCTGCTTGATTCTTCATCCATTTAGCATCAAATATGAGCACTTCTCTTGCAACTCAGATCTGGAAACTTCTTGATTCAGTAAGAATCTCTCAAAACTCAAAACATAAAAGTTGTAGATCTTTTTCTTGGCGTTCCATAGCATCTTGAATCATCTTAATTGGAGTTCGGAGGAGAGAGTTATTCCTAAATTACGAAGTGATGTCAAAATTATCCAGAATCACTCAATTAGCTTTGTTTTGCACACAACACCTCCATTTGCATCCTAAAGAAAAATATAAGAATAATGAGTACATTTAGGCATCAAATAAGTATAAAGGACTAAACATTAATGGAGAAAAATATGATATTTTGCATTCTCATCAAATTCCCCCACACTTAACTTTTGCTCGTCCTCGGGCAAAACTCAAATTCACTTTCCTAAAACACCAAGTTTGAATGCCATTAACAAAGAACAACCAAGCTTTTCAAAACTCAAAACATGTCATGAATAAACATTCTTAAACATCTTACAAATACTTAGTAAGCAATTTCACTCAAAGATGGAGTAGACTAAATACGTAGACCCTCACGGAAATAAACACTCTACTCTCATATGTTTGAAGGGTATCTGTTTCGCTCAAATTCATTCCAATGGAAATGATCTACCATAGGCTTGCATATCTTCTCATTCTCCACCACTGGGATCACATGCATAACACGAATCATAAGGACTTTTCAAAGGTTTCGCAATCCACCTCAAGACGATGCGGTCACACGCATCCAGCAGTTGGAACAAGGCCAGCAGAGGATTAAAACTCTGATGGAAAGCCTTCTCCTCGCCTTCCAAAATCAGGGGGAGAATGAGTCAACATATGACTTCATTCACAAGTGGAAAGCAATGACATACAAATGCTCTGATGTACTGCCACAAGCGTCGCTAGTCGACATTTGCCGAAACAACATGAGAGCCAGAATCCGCTCCATGATCATCGGCAACAAATCAAAGAACCTGGGAGAACTCCTAGAAACTTCCATGGAAGCTGAAACGGTGATTAAAGATCTCAACAGTCAGAAATCATCAAGAAAAGAGCCAACCGCCATTGCAACCTCAAAACCAAAGAAAAAAGAGGTCCTCAATGTACAGACCAAGTCAGCTCCTCAGCCACCAAAGAAAGCTGAAAACAAAGCTGCTGGTGAGAGAACTGAACTCTCAAATGCCTTCAAAGAACGAGTAGAGAATAAATACCCGTTTGATGAAGATGTTGATGAAATCTTCGGGGCTCTTGTGGCAAACGGCAAGCTCACCTTGCCTGAACCCAAAAGACCAGGTGATGTTGGCAAAACCAACGATCCTCGGTACTGTCCATATTATTAGATGATCTCGCATCCTCTCAATCAATGCTTCGTTGTGAGGGAGAAAATAAACGAGATGTGGAAAAACGGAGTCATCACCTTTGACAAAAACTATGGGTCTGCCTCGTCAACATGGTGACATGTGGACAAACATCAAAATCACCGAAGAAGATCACTACTTCCTTCAAGGTGATAAACACAATCCAAGCTTCCGAGGAACTGGTTCCTTACCCGACACCAGATGGACAACCCATATGGGTACATCCTGATCTCCTAGAAGATGAAAATTGGGAGGTCGTGAAAACAAAGCCTAAAACTCAATAGCGACGGCAGGCTAGGAAACATCTCCTCAAGCTCAAACGGCAAGAGAAGGTCCAGCCAAAACAAGAAGTCCAAGAAAAGGCAGAGGCCTCCTCTACCGCTTCACTAGAGGCAACAAAAATGTCCCTTCCAGAGACTTCAAAGGGGGTAATAAAATTCACTCTCAGTGATTTCATGCCACCTCAATTTAACGAAGAAGCCACGCAGGAGGCATCATGCTCTTGTAATTCGGTAGTTAGATTCTCCATTGATGGATACGAGTCTAGCGACACCGATGATGGATTCGAATCCAACTACACCGATGAGTGGGAGGAATCCCTTGAAATAGGAGAATATCTCTCCGATGAAGAATGGGTTCTTGAGACTCATCTTATGCCAGTAATCTGGTATAACCCCCTATAGCCACAAGGATCCTGGTCTGATGATGAAGAAGACCAAGAGGCTGTACAAGAAAATGCTGTTGAACCAGCACCCGTCATTGCTCCAATGGAAATCAACTATGTTGAGCCACAAAGAGTTGATGAAGAAGAAGATTTGGCTCCCATGCCTAATCTTGAAGAATATGCAAGGATCTTGCAGCATCTCGCTCTAGAGCAAGAGCAAGACCGCGTCAATGAGCTTCCTCGCAATCCAGAGCCTGAAGTCCATGAAGACCATCAGGTACATCCTCCCTTTAACTCCTGAAAATGGAGAAAATTGCTGGATAGACGATCCTCTTACATCCGAGGATCAGTCTGACTCCGATCAGACAACGTCTCCTATCAGAGCTTCCTGTAATGTGATAATTCGGGACTATAGCTCTTCCGAAGCATCGTCTGATGAGATCACTTACACTCCGACGACTCATAGCAATGTATCTTCTGGAGCCACCTCATCTCACGTGACTTTCACTGAGACGACACCCTCTCAGGTTTCTTCTCCTGAGACAGACTTCAAAGTTCACACCCTTCATGACTGAAGAATTCCCAGCTAGTGATGCTTGGGACGATGAATTAGTCAACGAAGAAGAAAGGTTGTTGGATACTGTTCAGGACTTGTTCCCGGAAAATGCTCCATGCAACACAATCACTGAGGATGGCAACTCTGCTACTGATACATCCACAGCAAATGAAAAACGACAGCCTCTTGATCCTGAAGACAATCTTCGTAAGACCCTTCTTAAGAAGCTCTCGAAATTGGTAGAGGCACCCACTCTGGCCGGGACTACCACAAAAATTACAACCAATCTTCCTTTACATATATAAATCCTTCGGGAAAAGATGTTGAAAGCGCCCCTAGTGGCAACAATGATGAACATGCAGGCCCTAAGGAGGCTTTCAAGTATGACTTGATTAAACACTTCGAGCACATACCTTCACGTCTGCACATCCTAGATTTATTGTGAATGTTTCCGCACACTCGCAATAATCTCATTTCAGAATTACAAAAGCTGAATGAGGATGTCGACAAACATGCCCCGCAAGTCCTCCAAATTGAAATGGATTACCGGGTCAAAAACTCAGAAGCTTCCTCAAAGGGAGAAAATAAGAAAACTGAGGGATCATGCATTGAATGCCTCTCGGTTAAAAAAACAGCCAGTGCAACCATCGCCTTCACAAAGGACGACCTCCTACTTGGCAAAACAAGGCACAACCGATGCCTGTACTTCACAGGGTACATCAAGGAAATGCCTATGCACAGAGTTCAGATCGACCCGGGTTCTGCACTCAACCTCATCTCCACATCGGCTCTCAAAGAGTTGGGCATCCCACCCAGCAAGCTGAGCCACACATCTGTATCTTTCTTTGGATACGATGGGAGTACTCAAAGGCCTATCGGCAAAATCAGGTTCAAGTTGCAGATTGGTGATCTTATCTCTGAGGTCAGTGTGTATGCAATAAAAACCCCTTCATGCTACAACATTCTTCTCGGACGCCCTTGGATCCACGAGAATGGTGTTGTCCCTTCAACTTTACATCAATGCATCAAGTTTGTTGGCGACGACGGCATGATACATCGAGTCTTTGGGAACAGAAAACCCTTCAAAGGTAAAAAGTCCACTTCGCAGACTCACAGATGTATGAAGGTGAAAAAGAAGAAGAGGAGAAGGACACAACACCCTTTGCCGAAAATCTCCAGAAAGATAAAGGCAAGGCTCCTCAACAATCACCGGAAGAAAACAAATCATCCGGTAAAACCAAAGAGAGCATTCAAACTCCCTTCATCATCTCCCTCAAACCTTCAAAGCCTTTGGTCATCACAACTAAAGTGAATAAGGCAAAGCAAAAGCCTGGGGGCAAATTTGTTGTCTCTTTCGTGTCCATCATGTAAGATACGGATTCGGAATCATAGCCAGAAGACGACACATCGTCAAGCCAAGCTGACACTCAGCAAGTTCAGCTTGCTCTTACTCCAATGGAGATAACTTCTGACATAGAAGATCCTACGTCAGCTTCCTTCGTTGTTCCAGCAACTTCAGCAAAGGAAAAGCCGATCTTCTTCCATAGATCGGATGCTTCTTCATCAAACTCCGTGCTTGAACCTTTCCAAAATGAAGGTATGCCTCAACTATCCTTATATAGTTCTGTGGCACAAGCTATTATGAAGAAAATGGGCTATGACTCTCAAAACCCAGTCGGTTTGGAAGAAGGACGCGGTATTCTCACGCCATTGGGGCCCGTCTTGACCAAAAGTCAGCTAGAAGGTTGGAGACTCTACGGCTATGTAGAAAAGTATTCACACGGGCTAGGGTACGATCCCGACGCTCTTCTGAGACAGTTGACACAAAGGCTTAAAAGTCAATTTACTGACCAAGCCTCAACATCTCAAGTCCATGAAGACATCGATCTCCCTGGATATCTCTTCGATGAGTCACCTGACAAAGATCTAGGAAGCTCATCCAATTGGTACGATTTCTCTGACGATGAGGAGGAATTGTCCGATGGCACAGATGTATGGTCTTCTGACCCAGAAGAACCCTCGTCTCCAAAAGAAGTACCTTACTTCGACACGGTTTCAACAGGCGATTGGGATCATCTCATAGCAAGCCTTGGGAAAATTCCCGATCAAGAAGACCCGTGGAAAGGAACAAAACCTTGGTCTGGAAATGCCCTTGAAACCCAGAAGGTTTCCTTGAGCTGGAAGCCTCCGAAAACATTGTGGAGGAACCACCTCCGAACCTTCCAACAGAAGATCCTGTTTAAAAAATAGACTTGGGAACACCAGATAACCCACGTCCTGTATTCATAAGCAAGAATATAAAGGATGATGAGTTACCCGAGTATATCGCCTTTCTTCGTGAGTTCGTTGATTGCTTTGCATGGTCTTACGCTGAAATGCCTGGTTTAGACCCCAAAATAGCAGTCCACAAACTCAATCTTTAAGAAGACATCAAGGCTGTCAAGCAGGGTCAAAGAAGATTCCGTCCAGATGTGATGGATAAAATTGAACAAGAAGTTCAAAAACTCAAAAGCGTCGGCTTCATCCGTGAGGAACAACATCCTGAATGGTTGGCCAACATTGTCCCCGTGACAAAGAAAAACGGGCAAATCAGGGTCTGTATTGACTATAGAGACCTGAATGGCGCACGCCCAAAAGATGAATTTTCGCTCCCCATACCAGAGGTAATGATTGATAATACCAGTGGATTCGAGCGAATGACATTCATGGATGGTTTCTCTGGCTACAATCAGATAAAGATGCATCCTGAAGATGAAAAGCATACATCCTTTTGGACCCCATTTGGTGTGTATTGCTACACTGTCATGCCATTTGGTCTGAAAAATGCTAGTGCCACATATCAAAGGGCTATGATCAAGATATTCCAAGATATGCAGCACAAGACGGTCGAATGTTACGTTGATGACCTCGCCGTCAAAAGCAAAAGAAAAGAAGATCATCTCGAAGACCTTCGAGAAATCTTCCTCCGGCTTCGCAAACACAAACTGCGAATGAATCCTTTGAAATGCTTCTTCGGCGCCTCGTCGGGTAAGTTCCTCGGATTCTTAGTTCGGAAAGCTAGAATAGAGCTTGACCCCATAAAAGTCAAAGCCATTCTAGAAATGTCCTCTCCAAGAACCTTGAGAGAACTCAAAGGGCTTCAAGGGAGATTGGCCTACATCAGACGGTTCATCTCCAATCTTTCGGGGAAATGCCGTCCATTCTCCCGGTTGATGAAAAAAGGTGTAAACTTTGTCTGTGATGCTGACAAAACCTCCAGTGTTAGCTGCTCCTACCACTGAAAAACCATTCATCTTGTACACAAGAGCCCTTGATCACTCTCTGGGAGCTCTGCTTGCACAAGAAAATGATGAAAGAAAAGAAGCTGCTCTATATTACCTCAGCCGCATGCTAGTAGGTGTACAGCATCGCTACTCTCCAGTCGAAAAAGAATGCCTTGCAGTGATGTTCGCCGTACAAAAGCTGCATCACTACTTGCTTTCCAACATAGTCTACCTGGTCTCGAGGATCAACCTCTTGAAGGTCCTCATCACAAAAGCAGGTTCTCTCAATGCCCGACTGGCAAAGTGGTCCATCCTTCTATCACAATTTGATATTAGGTATGTACCACAAAAGGCAATCAAAGGGCAAGCTCTAGCGGACTTCCTCACAGAGATCCATTGCCTAAAGATTCTCCACTCAGAGATGATCTTCCAGACGAACCAGTCTACTATGTGGAGACTTTCTCACAAAATGCTTCCTGAGACATGTACTTTGACGGTGCAACCGGGACAAATGAAAAAAGACAGCTGATCTCGGTAGTTGGCATCCTCTTTGTTAGCCCCGACAAATACATGATTCCACATGCTTTCTCACTACTGGAACCATGCACAAACAATGCAGCTGAATATTAAGCTCTGATCCTAGGATTGGAACTCGCCATCGAATCCGGTATCACCATGCTGGAAGTCTTTGGAGACTCTCAACTGATCGTCAACCAAATTAATCAGAAATTTGAAGTCAGGAAGCCTGATCTGCTGCCTTACTACAACAAGGCACAGTCGCTTCTGCAAAAGTTTGACATCTGTCGCATCACCCACGTTCGTAGAGGTGAAAACATACGTGCAGATGCCCTGGCTGGACTTGCCGCATCTATGGCAATTCAGGAAGGGGAAAACATGCAAATCACAGTGTGCGAAAGAAGAATCCTTCCTCCTCTTAACACACACCAAGCAGTTGCTGAATGCCAGCAAGTGGTTGGAAGTCGGATTTCAATCCTTCAAACTTCAATCGGCGACTGGAGGGATCCGTTCATTGATTACACTATGTTCAGAATCCTACCTGAAGATCCAAAAGAACGGGTAAGCATCCAAAGGTGAACCCTAAGCTTTCATTTAGATATTCCTTCAAAAATCCTTTACAAAAAATCCTTCAACGGAGTACTTCTACGCTGCTTGTCACAACAAGAGGCTGAAGAAACACTCAAAGAAATTCATGCTGGTCTTTGCGGAGCTCATCAGGCTAGTCCCAAGCTCTAGGATCAGATAAAAAGGTTAGGTTATTACTGGCCTACCATGGTAGCGGACGCAATGCAATTTGCTAAGCGCTTCCAACAATGCCAAGTTCATGGAGATTACATTCACATGCCTCCGGAATGGCTACATCCTACAGCGATTTCATGGCCTTTCGAAGCCTGGGGTATGGACATCATAGGTCCTATTTCTCCCCCTTCAAGCAAAGGTCATCCCTTCATCTTCACCGCTACGGATTATTTCTCCAAGTGGTCAGAAGCATTTGCGCTCAATGAAATGAAGACCTAATCAGTCCTTCAGTTCCTGCGCACCAACATTATTTATCGTTTCGGCATACCCAAAAGATTCGTCCATAATTACGGACCACAACTCCGGGATCATCGATTCTACAGGTTCTGCGACAAATACAAAATCCATAGCTGTCCTTCGACTCCATACAATCCGGCAGCAAATGGATTAGCAGAAGCTTTCAACAAGACACTCTGCAAAATCCTCAAGAAGATGGTCTCTGGTCACAAAAGAGACTGGAGCTACAAATGTCTGCAGCTTTTTGGGCCTATCGAACCACCGTTCGAGGACCAACCCTTAGCACACCATTCTCCTTGGTCTATGGATGTGAAGCTGTCGTACCCTTGGAAGTACAAATTTTTTCCTTGAGGGTATCCTTGCAAAATGACATGACTCAAGAAAATAATGTCAAATTGCGACTCCATGAGCTGGACAATCTCGATGAAAGACAGCTCGAAGCTCGACAAAGCATTGAAGTTTACCAAGCACGCATGGCAGGATCTTTCGACAAAAAGGTCAGGCAACGCGCCTACAAAAAGGGTGACTTGGTTCTTGCGGTAAAAAGACCAATGGTCTTCGCTCACAAGTCCAAAGGCAAATTTGAGCCAAAATGGGAGGGACCCTACGTCATCGATAAGGTTTTCTCCAAAGGCGCATACGCACTCCTAAACATGGAGGGTGACAGATGTATGCTGCCCATCAACGGCAAGTTCTTAAAGCGGTACTACCCTTGAAGACTTACCCAACTGGGTAAGAGCAATGCCTGTACGGCCAAAACCGATTTCCAGGTACACGCTCGCTAAACCCACTTTTTTAGAATTTTCATATCAAATGTTGAAATTTCTAGAAATTTAAACAATGCTTACTTTCATCGTTTCATTGTTAAAAAAAATCCAAGCTTAGGAGCCTTTCCCTAACTTGACCAAAATTCTCAACCCTTGAACCCAAAATTCATGGTTTGAAACAAAATCCGGATTCAGGGATTTCCACCCTAGTCCACCCTGCCTTTTACCGCCTAAATGGTTTTAGGTCAAAGCTTATGACCCTCGTGTCTTTAAACAAAAAAGAATGGTTTTTCAAAAACCACGGGAAGCGACGCTTAGTCAATACTCGCACAAATTGGAAGCATGCGAACCACGTTCGACACTTCCAAAATCGCAAGGAAGCGACATTTCGTCGATACTTGAAAAATCCAAAACCGTGGAGATGCAACATTTCAGTTGATATCCACAATCCAAATTTCAAAGGTTCAAAAAAACCAAGAAATCATGGAGATGCAACATTGCAGTTGATATCCACAACCCAAAGGTTTGAGAAAACCACAAATTTCAAAAATCATGGGGAAACGACATCAAGTCAGTACCCGCAAAACCAAAATTTTTTGAAAAGCAAGGATGTGACATTCCATCGATAGTAGCACCCAAATCCGCGAGGATGCGACATTCCATCGATACTTGCAAGAACATTCAGCAGGGAGACAACTTTTAGTCGATACTTGCATTTTTAAAACCAAACCGGCTATAGATGCCACCAAACTGGCTATAGATGCCACAAACTGGCTATAAATGCCACCAAAACAGGCTATAAATGCCACCAAAGCTGGCTCTCATGCCACAAAACCGGCTTCCATGCCACAAACAAAATCTGGCTCCCATGCCAAAACAATCATTTGACAAAAGATTTTCACAAAATGATGAGCTTTTGATCAAATCCCATTTAGCAATTACTTTCATCACAAAAAAGATTTAAGTAAGCGCAGGGAAAAAAAAAGAAAAAAATCCCATTTAGCAATTGCTTTCATCACAAAAAGATTTAAGTGAGCGTAAGGAAAACAAAAAGAAAAGAATCCCATTGAGCAATTGCTTTCATCACAAAAAGATTTAAGTGAGCGTAGGGAAACAAGAAAAAAGAGTACAAAAAACAATATGCATGTGGTACCAAAAAAAAGAAAGTGTTCACAAGCACTACATAAAAAAAAAAGAGTACCAAAAATACATGCGGTACAAAAAAAAAAGTGTTCACAAGCACTACAAAAAAAAAAGAGTACCAAAAAATACATGTGGTACCAAAAAAAAGGGAAGAAGGATAGTTTCTGTTACAAAAAAAAAAAAAAAAAGGAGCTCAACCAAAAATGGTCTCCAGCCAAGATTTCAGCTCCTCAAGCAAACTTTTGGCCTCAGCCGTCAGGGATTCCAAGGCACGCTTCTTCAAGAACTTGCCATGAGATGCTGGAGAAGGCTGCAACCCTTCTTTCACACCGGAAAGCTTATCCCGAGCACTTTGCCATTGTTTGTTCTCTTGAAACTTCCTTTCAAGAACTCGATCAGCATCTGTAACCCGGCGAATCAGAGCACTTTCCCTGTCGCGAGCCTCTGTTATTGTAGCTCACCTGGCAGCGACTTGTGCCTTCAGATGCTCAAGACATTTCCTGGCCTCATCGACCTCCCTATCAAGGATGTTAAGGTCATGTGTCAGCCCAATGATGGCTAGCTCTTCTAAGTTCTTCTCTCGGACTATCTGCTTCTTGCATTGTGTAGCCTCATTCAGGTCAGACTTAGCCCTATCAGCAGGGTCCCGGAACATCTCCTTGAAGAACTGGTCCTCAGCAAAACCCATGGTCCTCAAACCACTTGTCACCCAGCGCAATGATTCTATCAACGATCGCCCTGGCACCTGTGACATCCAGACCAGCCTCTTCGGCATCACCGAGAATCTCCTGCACATGCTGGATCATGCCAAATCCGGCATCCAAGTGTCCAGCAAGGAGAGTCTCGATCCAGGAGCTCAGAACCCGCAACACCACCTTCTTCGAAAAAAGAAGAGATGGCCCCGCTGAAGATTCGCCCCGCTCCGTCGGTCGGCTGCTCATGTCATCCCCCGTTGGAAGAGGAACAAAAGAACTCTTTCCAGTCGGAGCTGCTGGAGAAGGAATCTCAGCACGAGGTATCTCCTCAACAGTGTCAGAACTGGTCCCAGGAGCCTCTACCTCTGGATCGACCTCGGCATCCCCTGCTCTGGTTCTGAAGGAAGCAACGGACTCTCCTCTGTCACCACAAAACCTGCCAAAGAAACACAAAAAGGTATGAATATGATCCTGTTTGAAAATCATTATCAGGGTTATTACTACAAAATACCTTCTTCGACGGCTGGTGGAACACTCTCTTCCTCCATGAACTCATCCGAAGCATCATCAACATTTACGTCCATCAATGGTTCAAAGTCATCGGAATCCTGTGGCAAGTCAGCTGACAGGAAAAATGTTAACAAACCAAGTCACAGACAAAAAAAAAAAAAGAAAAAGAAGTTATACCAATTGGAGATTCTGGATTCACTCCAGAGTCCCTCGGTTCTTCTTAAGGTGCCGTAACAGGATCCGTCACCGGCTCATCGGCAGGAACCTCAGGCATCGCCAAGTCTTCCTCCGCTAAGAAAAAAAGAGAAGAAAACATGAAAAAAAAATTGTAAAAAAAAAAAGAGCAAACACGTGGAAAAAAAAGAAAAGAAAAGAAAGAAACAAAAAAAAAGAACCTTTTTCCTACAATGAGGTTTTCTTGAAAAAGGGAACTTACTTGAAGTCATTGATGGAGAAGAAGAAGAAAAGTCTTGAAGATCTTGAAGAAGAAGAACTCTTGGTCTTGAAGCCCTCTTGGGATTGTTGCAAAAGAAAGCAATAGGAGCAAGAGATCCGACCTCCTCCTTGCTTTTGTAGAAGAGAGCAAACCAAAGAAGGAAAGAAGAAAGAGGTAAGTGTTACTAATTAGTAACCTTACCAAAAGAAAGAAATTAGAAAGATTCTTTCCCAAAAGAAAGATATCTTGAGGGATTCTCTCCCAAAAAGAAATCAATGAGAGATTTTCTCCCAAAAGATAGGATCAATGAGAGATTCTCTCCCAAAGGAAGATATCTTGAGATATTCTCTCCCAAAATAAAGGGAACATGAGAGATTCTCTCCAAATAAAGATATTGTTAGATATTCTCAATCTAAAGGAGATATTTTTAGATATTCTTTACAAAAATGACACCATAAGAGATCTAAGCTATTTCAAAAGCTTAAGGTCCCATGGGTTAGCCCATATGAGCCAGGTTTGACCACCTAGGCACTAAAAAAAAAGAAAAAGAAAATTATTTGGGCTTTTAGTCAAAGAGAAATCCCTCTTACCAAGAGCATACAAAAATGGTTCCATGCATCTTTCGAGTTGATTGGACCATACAAAAAAGAATTCCAAGCCCCATGAGCTTCCAAAAATCAAACCATCCAGCCTCATCTACCAAATTGAGCCAAAATCTTGAAATTGACATTCCGCAAAAAAAAAAAACCAAACCAAATCCTGGTGCCCTAACTTGCCACATACAACCTGTTAGGTCACAAGATCAAAACCAAAAACCAAAACCTGATCCCCCTAACTTGCCACATATAGCCTGTTAGGTCACAAGATCAAAACCAAAATTGACCCCCCAACATTCCACATACAGCTTGTTCGGTCACACGGTCAAAAACAAACCCGACCCCCTAACCTGCCACATACAGCCTGCTAGGTCACAAGGTCAAAACCCAAATCAATATCCCTGATGTCATCTTCAAAACTTTGCCTCGAGATGGTACGTGATCCCTTTCACTACCATAAAATTCCCCTGGAAGCTCAAAAGGCTACAAATACCAAAAGAAAGATTACTGAAAGACTCTTGGTCAAGTCACAATCTCTCCTTCACAAGATCTCTTCGAGGCACATCGACTACAAAAGTTAAGCAACTCGTCGCTGCACCTCGAGGGGGCATTTGTTAACACAAAAATGTCACTTTGCTTCTTCAAGATCCAGAAAGGTACATGAAGTCGCAACCTGCCATAAATAGGCAATGCTACTTCCAAAGAATCAAATCTTGTCAGAATCAAACCAAAACTGCAAGATCCTTCAAGACAACCAAAAAAGCAGTACACAAGAAGTTTCGGGCCATTTCAAAATCATTTGGCCTAACTTCGCTTCTCCGGCAGCTGAAAAGGAGCTCCCGGCGGCGAAAGCATCGGAGACACTAAATCTTCAATCAGAGCCGATGGATAGTCTCAAAATACATAAAAAAGGCTCCACTTCAAGTTTCGAGTCAAACCGACAATGTTTGATCCTACATCAACCCTCGAACAGCTAAATCAAGCCTCTCGGCGGTGAGAACCACCGAGGCCATCACTCATCAGATAGAGCACATGGACGGCTTCAAAATGCTTACAAAGGGATACACGTCAAATTTCAGGTCATTTCGACAATATTTGACCATACTTTGACGCTCGGAAGCCAAATTAGGCCTCCCGGAGGCCAAGCTCCCCGGGAACATGGTTTCCAAGTCAGAGCCTATGGATCATCTTAAAATGACTCCAATAGGTTCCCTGTCAAATTTTAAGTCAATCGGACATCGGTTGACCGCACATCAAGCCGCGACATCTTCATCGCAACAAAAGCAAGTCTATTGGTGATAGGACCCCAAACAGCTTCAAAACTCAAACAAAAGCCTATGGTTGGTCTTCTTTATTGCTCAAGAGGTTTCACCCCAAATTTCAGGTCATTCCGACATCGTTTGACCCAGTTTCAGCTTCTGACGGAAAATCGGCAGCTCTGCGCGACAGTTTTCGGCTTTCTCAGAAAATTGGAAACTTTGTAAAATAAAATGCAAGGATTCTCATCAGGTTTTCTACAGGGAAATCAGGCCATTAAATGATAAAAAATGTCAAGGAAAAATACAGAAGAAAAAAGAATAAAAAAACAGCAAAAACGGACGCAAAACGGGACAAAAGGGGGGGAAAACCCCCCAGGGTCGCCGGCGACCTTGGAGCCCGGGATCGCCGTGATGGACCCGGACACCCTAATTTTTTTGTCATTTTTTCGCAATTCGAAGCGTCCGACCTCTGGTATTTTCCAAAATTCATACTTTTGAGATACCAAATCCTCTGACATCCGTCAAAATCACGGTCAATCATCAAGAGTATCGAAATCAACATTGATCGCCAGCCGGTCAACCAAAAAAGTGTGCTTTCTACCCGACCGATCGAGAAATCGACAGGGCAGATGGCACCGACCCGATGTTGGCAACCAATACCTAAAGTTACATGGTCATCCGATGTCGATCTACATGAAGATCCATCATTGATCATTGCCAGAAGAATCCCAAAAGACGCAGCGCGGCCCGCGACTCTTCAACTGCTCAGCGACCACTTAATGCGATTAATTGACTAGCTTTATTGCAGCCATTAATTCATTTCTTTGGACGGCCCAATCAGAAGCAAGCATCCGGGAGTTACAAGTCAAGAGATTCATGACATTTAAACCATGAAACTCCTCCTATCATGGCGATTAAAGGTGATTAAATGCCCTTAATCTCCTCCGGCCAATCAGAAGCCTAGAAAAAGGAGTTACAAAATAAAGGAATTAAATCCTGTAACTCCTCCCATTATGCGGCTTAATGACAATAAAAGCCCATAAACCCTCCTAAATGGCTACCAAAAAGTCTATAAATAGGAGAGCACTCCAAGGAGAAAAACACACAGAACAGACTGCAGAAAATCCGGAAACTCAGACAGAAAAAGGCGTTAGAAGTCTAAGAGAAAGAAAGAGAGAAAACTCTACGGAAGTTCTACACCAACCATCACTACAAGGTGACAAAAGTCCCTTGGGGGGTACCCCTCCCCCAAGGTCCTTGCCTTCTCCTTCTGCCTCCAATGGCTTAGACGTGGCTTTTCAGCCCATTTACTTAGTTTTTTATTGGACATAAGACCTCCTTTTGGTCTTTGTCCTCTAAAAACCTAAGGTTATAGCCAAGCCAAGCGAATCAATAGCATCCTCTGTTCTCATCTGCGTGGATGATGGCGAAGTCCACATATGGCTTGCGACCGTTAATCTGAACAGGTCCCCCACAATCTCCTGAGAAGTTAGATCCTCCTTTTCTTGCTTTTCATTGTTATTTGTATTTTTTCAAAAGAGACAAAAACCACAACTCTTGTCTTTCATTATTAATAAGAATTGTAAATCGGCTATAAACGCCAAAATCGACTATAAATGCAAAAAAAAAAATCGCCTTTCACAGCAAATAAAAAAAATGTCTCTTTTCTTAAATATATGTGCAATGGAAAACTTGAAAGAAGTTGATTTCCTTTTTACTTTTGAAGGTCGATCTCCGGATCAACACTTATAATTCCAAGTAAAATAGAAAATCTGGCGCACCCACACAAAAAAGTGTTGATGTACGCCTCTGCCCCCCGGTTACGAAAGGGTCATACCCAAACGGACTCCCACGTCCGCCGACCCTGGTAGAACCGGACAGAACGCGCTGTTCCATCACCAGAGAGCACCAAAAAAAAAAACACCAGCTGATAGGAGAACAAAACAAACAGCAGACATCATAGCGACTGTACAACAGTAACGGCGACTGGAAAATCAGGGCTGTAGCTGGAACTCAAACAATGCGGAAGGGAGATAATTTCTTCCATAGGGAGATAACAAGCTGAGAGAATGCTGCCATCTCTAATCTGTATTTGAGATACTCAAGTTGGCCCTTAAGCCACTCATTTCTAAGTTTTCATGGGAAATTAAAAAATTGCAAATGATGTGAAGATGGTTTGGTCAACTAAACTATGACTCCTTAAGGCAGTATAGATGCCAACTTGTGGCAGCTTATTCACCATACACATGCTGTAAATGAATGCCCATCTATGTTTTCGAATTGTTGAGCCCCATCATTAAGAGTTCTAATTCATTTACCATACACTTGCAATACATTATGCCAGTCTAGAATGTCCAAATAGGAGGTGCCACTTTGAATTAGATCCTAACCATCTAATTGGTGCCCATTGATTAAGTTGTTTAAAAGAAATCTGGAGTTCACGATCTTTAGAAAAGATAGAATATATGATTGTTCTGACCTTTAGGACTAATTAGAAGGTAAAAAAAAAAAAAAAAGATGGGATCCATGATTGGACGATCTGGATTGGCATGCATATATAACTTTTGTATAATAAGCGAGTTGTGACTACATTCTGCTTTGTGGAAGGGAATCTTTTCGTATACAATCAACTAGATTTCAGTTGCTTGGAACCTGATGCTATTATTATTTTGCCTATGCATTGTTTGTTGTTGATGCAGGTTGCTCAAAGGATTGGTGTGCAGGTCTACGGAAGAACTAACATGCATAATAATATCCTTGGGAGAGGGTTCTCATGTTGCACAGGTTCCCGACTGTAGACTTTAGTTATGCCTGTTGTTGTATATTACAAAATTAGAAAAATGATAGTAAGAAGAGGATCTGTCCCAAAGTGTCTTATATAAGTGGTGTGCCATTGATATTTGTTGCATCATTGGCACAAGCGCTGGTATCCAAGGTTTAAATAACTAAGCTGTTCTATGTTTCTTTTCTTCTAAAACCTTTTAAAAGTACAAGCTAATGCCAGCAAAGCTATATGCTCTGTGGTCCACGACGTGGACTGAGAGCTTAGGCTTAACCATAGCAGACACAACTGCTTGTTTGGAACTTTGAAAACTGAGTGTAGGTTAAATTTGGGTTTAGACAAATACTGTCATGCGTGGATAACCTGAAAGACCTACAAGTTAAAGTAGTTATGTTCTTTGACATGGCTTGAGTTTCAAAGATCTGTTCAGGGCCAGGGGTTTGATGAAGATATCCGCGTCAAGTCTCAGAGTCACAGAGCCATTTATTTGAGCGGACAATGATGAGTCCTGGTCAGCAGACAATGCTTAATCGCTTATTGGCTAAACACCTCAATGAGAAGAGAGGTCTGGCCTGCCTGCCTCCAGACTAAACAGAGATGACAAAAGAAAGAAACACATCCTTTGCTAAACAAGAAGAAGAAATAATCCAATTATCTAAATCTCACTTCTTATCTATGGACTTCTTCTCCTCTTTTCCTCTTAGATTAAGGTAAGATTAATGCAAAAATTGCAGAGGAGAGAGATAGAGAGAGAGAAAATGGAAATCAACTGCTTTTCATTCTATTTTGCATCGTTGACACTTTTTCGCTTCTCAAAACCCCAAATCACAAAAAACCCAACACAGTTCCACTTTTATAATCCACGAAGATACTCAAATCTTCACATACACAAACACCCAAAAATTATATGTACACAGGCGATCTCAAAACGAAAAGGGAATTCAACCATGTACTATCAATTCCACACCATATCAAACCCATAACGAAAATCAAACAAAATTAAGAAACGAAAGAAAAAGGAGGTAGCAACAAAACCCCAATGACAAGAACCCAGTTTCCCTCTATAACCACTACCCCAGATCATTGCAACGATGAAAGGAGAAGAAAAATATTCACATTTATTTCATTCCAGATCTAAAAACAAATGAAAACAAAGAAGAAGAAGAGAGAGAGAGAGAGAGAAAAGAAGAGAGAGGGAGAGGGAGACAGACCTATTTGGATTTTGAGGATGGCAGGGGAGAGACGGTCAGCTGAATGTGTGAGTGATGGCTGCTGCCACTGCGAGGAAGATGAAGAGGGCGAGTGATGGCTGCTGCCGTTGCGAGGAAGATGGAAAGGGCGAGTGATGGCTGCTGCCGCTGCGAGGAAAATGGAGAGGAGAAGATCGATGATGGGAAGGTCGAGATGGGTCTAACGATGGAGCAGAGAGAACCTGCACTGAAGTGGGGTGGGCGCTGCCTGAGAGAGAGAATCCGGGAAGAGGAAGAGAGGGATGGGAGAGAGGGAGAGAGGGGTGGGGATGAGCGATCGAGGGAGAGAGCGTGAGAGGGATGAGGGAATTGAAATAAAATGGGACGTTAATATCAGAGGGGGGAAATAAAATGTAGGCGCGAAAGAAAAAGGCGTTTGGCGGGGGAATTATGTTACCTTTGACGGCGAAAAAAGAAGAACGCAGGGAAAAACGGGAAATTTTCCGGCGAAGACAGAATACATGCCGGGAAAATAAGATATTTGCCGGCGAAAATTATAAAATGCCGGGATAAACATGACATTTGCCGGCGAATAAATTTCGCCGGCAAAATTATACTATTGCCGGCGCAAAATTGGATTTCGCCGGGGAAAATTATACTTTTCCCGGCGTAATAAGAAAACCCCGGGGAAAAATGCCGGGAAAAGTGCATTTTGTTGTAGTGAGGTCAAAAACAAAAAACCCAAATCCACATCCTGATGTCATCTTCAAAACTTTGCCTTGAGATGGTACGTGATCCCTTTCACTACCATAAAATTCCCCTTAAGGCTCAAAAGGCTACAATACTAAAAGAAAGACTGCTCAAAGACTCTTGGTCAAGTCACAAGCTCTCCTTCAAAAATTTCTTCGAGGCACATCGACTACAAAAGTTAAGCAACTCGTCGCTGCACCTCGAGGGGGCATTTGTTGACACCAAAAATGTCACTTTGTTTTTTTAAGATCCAAAAAGCTACATGAAGTCGCAACCTTCCATAAATAAGCAATGCTGCTTCCAAAAAATCAAATCTTGTCAGAATCAAACAAAAACTGCAAGATCCTTCAAGACAGCCAAAAGAGGGGTACACAAAAAGTTTCGGGCCATTTCAAAATCATTTGGCCTAACTTTGCTTCTCCGGCAGCTAAAAAGGAGTTCCCGGTGGCAAAAGCATCGGAGACACCAAATCTTCGATCGGAGCCTGTGGATGGTCTCAAAATACATCCAAAAGGCTCCACGTCAAGTTCCAAGTCAAACCGACAACGTTTGACCCTACATCAACCCTCGAACAACTAAATCAAGCCTCTCGGCGGCGAGAACCACCGAGGCCATTACTCATGAGCACATGGACGGCTTCAAAATGCTTACAAAGGGTTACACGTCAAATTTCAGGTCATTTAGACAACATTTGACCAGACTTTATCGCTCGGAAGCCAAATCAGGCCTCTCGGCGGCGAAGTTCCCCGGGACCATGGTTTCCAAGATAGAGCCTAGGGATCATCTTAAAATGACTCCAATAGGTTCCCTGTCAAATTTCAAGCCAATCGGACATCGGTTGACCGCACATCAAGCCGCGACATCTTCATCGCGACAAAAACAAGTCTACTAGTAATAGGACCCCAAACGGCTTCAAAACTCAAACAAAAGCCTATCCTTGGTCTTATTTATTGCTCAGGAGGCTTCACCCCAAATTTCAGGTCATTCTGACGTCATTTGACCCAATTTCAGCTTCTGACGGAAAATCGGCAGCTCTGAACGACAAAGTCTTCGGCTTTCTCGGAAAATTGAAAACTTTTCAATCCAAAATGCAAGGATTCTCATCAAGTTTTCTACAAGGAAATCAGGCCAATAAATGATAAAAAATGTCAAGAAAAAATACGGCCGCAAAACGGGACAAAAGGGGGGAAATTCCCCCCAGGGTCGCCTGCGACCATGGAGCCCGGATTCTTCGGGTTCGCCCCGGAAAGCCTGTTTTTTCATCCTTTTTCGTGATTCGAAGCGTCCGACTCCTGGGATTTCCCAAATTTCATACTTTTGAGACACCAAATCTTTTGACATCCGTCAAAATCACAGGTCAATCATCAAGAGTATCAAAATCAACATTGATCGCCAACCAGTCAACAAAAAAAGTGTGCTTTCTACCCGACCGATCGAGAAATCGACAGGACAGATGGCATCGACCCAACTTTTGGCAACCAATACCTGAAGTTACATGGTCATCCGATGTCAATCTACATGAAGATCCATCAATGATCATCGCCAGAAGAATCCCAAAAGATGCGGCACGGCCCATGACTCTTCAACTGCTCGGCGACCACTTAATGCGATTAATTGACTAGCTTTATTGCAGTAATTAATTCATTTCTTTGGATGACCCAATCAGAAGCAAGCAAACGGGAGTTACAAGTCAAGAGATTCATGACATTTAAACCATGAAACTCCTCCCATCATGGCGATTAAAGGCGATTAAATGCCCTCAATCTCCATCGGCCAATCAGAAGCCAAGAAAAAGGAGTTACAAAGTAAAAGAATTAAAACTTGTAACTCCTCCCATTATGCGGCTTAATGACAATAAAAGCTGACAAATCCTCCTAAATGGCTACCAAGAGCCTATAAATAGGAGATCATCCCAAGCATTTCAGAGACATCAGAAAATCCGGAAATCCAGACAGAAAAAGGCATCAGAAATCTAACAGAAAGAAAGAGAGAAAACTCTGCGAATTTCTGCACCGACCACCACTACAAGGTGACAAAAGTCCATTGGGGGTACCCCCCCCCCCAAGGTCTTTGTCTTCTCCTTCTGCCTCCAATGGCTTAGACATGGCTTTTCAGCCCGTCTACTTAGTTTTTTATTGGGCATAGGACCTCCTTTTGGTCTTTGTCCTCTAAAAAAATGAGGTTATAGGCAAGCCAAGCGAATCAATAGCATCCTCTGTTCTCATTTGCATGGATGATGGCGAAGTCCATACATGGCTTCCGACCGTCAATCTGAATGAGTCCCCCACAATCTCCTGAGAAGTCAGATCCTCATTTTCTTGCTTTTCATTGTAGTTTGTATTTTTCCAAAAGAGACAAAAATCACAACTCTTGTCTTTCGTTATTGATAAGAATTGTAATTCGGCTATAAACGCCAAAGTCGGCTATAAATGCCAAACATCGGCTATAAACGCCAAAAATCGGCTATAAAGGCCAGAAAATCGCCTTTCACGGCAAATAAAGAAAAATGTCTCTTTTCTTAAATATATGTGCAATGGAAAACTTGAAAGAAGTTGATTTCCTTTTTACTTGCGAAGGTCGATCTCCGGATCACCACTTGCAATTCCAAGTAAAATAGAAAATCTGGCAGACCCACACAAAAAAATGTTGATACCTGCTTCCTGCCCCCCAGGCGCGAAAGGGTTGTACCCAACGGACTCCCACGTCCGCCGACCTCGGTAGCACCGAGCATGAACGCGCGGTCCATCACTCCGTTGCATGATCTTCTTCCTTCTTAGCCATTTGCTCTTGCAATTTGGCTTGGGTTTCATGTGCTTGTGCTTGGAGTCTAGCCTGGTTTTCATTGGCCTGACGTTGCTGGTCTAACATGGCCTACATCATTTGTTGAAATTGATTCTACATATTGATATCCTATATATCCTCTGTAATAGGCTCTGTGATTTCACTATTACTAGCAATGTGATTATCGCTTGCTGCTCGTTTGCGAGGTGGCATAACGCTGCAAAACAAATTGTTAGCATAGAAAATCAAGCACAGGGTGGTTACACATTGCTCACATGATTCTATCTAACGAGAGTTAAACGAATCCTCGCCACGTCCTTAAGATTTCTAGTTTCTTTTAATTGCCTGAAACACGTCCCGCTCTGATACCAGTCTTGTGCGACCCCGGATCGGGTCATGAGCCTAATCCGGGATCCGATGAGTGATGCCGCGCCACGTGCATCTCTTTGGCTAATCCGCACACGGAATTAAGAAAATATTTATCCGTGCACATGATTTCCCACAGGGTTCCGCGGTGAGGATTTCACATCCCATTCATTTACATATAAACATATCAAATATACCTTTGAGATTTGCAGAAGCGTGTAGTAAATCATATTAGTGCTATTCCATTCCATAGACAAGATATCAGAATGAGCAATGTGTTAGAGTGTTTATTTTGTTGCAATTTGATTGGATGCATTCATTGTCATAACTTGACCTCACTCTCATTCATGTTCTCTTTCTTAGGATCCTCTTGCATATCTTTCGATCATAAACTCTGTCTTTATTTGAAAAACCTTCAGAACTTCGGGATTTCTGATTGTATAGTCTGTCGGTCAAACTGTCGGCTCTTGTCGGTCAGCCGATACAAGAACCGAGTCCAACCGATGGCTCCATCGGTTCCTTTTCCAGAGAGCTACATTTTCAAATCTTCTCTGTCGGTCAGCTTCTCGGTTCCCATCGGTCAACTGACAGTGCATGAATTGTAAGACCGAGAGCTTGTCGATTCCAAAAATAGACAGCGATTTTTTCAACATATTTGTGCTATCGGTTCCTGTGTCGGTTCCGTGTCGTTCGACCGATGTTGTCGGTCAAGCCGCCAAGTGTTTCTTGGTCAGCAATTTTTTCAAAATTATAGCCGTTGGCTTGTGCCGTTAGGCTGTCGGTTGACCGACATCAAGTTGTCGGCTAGCCGATAGAAATCCGTTGGGAGCACTTTTTCTATAAAAAGTGACTTTCTCTTTGGGGAAAGTTGCTGAATTTTTTAGAACTTTTGAGCCCAAAGGAGAGGAACTTTCCAAGAGCTTTTCAAAAGGGATTATGGAGGCATTATAACTTTTCAATCTTTGATCCTTAAGATGGGTGTGCTTTCTAAATCTCTACTTCTATTTCATGCTTAGATTTTTCATCTTTGTTTTCTTTTAAGCATGATCAAATTGTTAGCTTTTTTTTTTTAAAGATGTTGTTTCTTTTCATAACATGCTTTGATCTTTGAAAACCTTTAGCATTATGAAATCAACATATGTCCTTTCATTCACATGAGTTTTTGAACATTAACTTTCAAATCTATTATTTCAAGTTTGATCTTTTGAAAAAGAAAAACATGTGTTGAGTAATTCAACTCTTTCTCTTACATATGATTATCATCTTTTGCATCATTTGAAGTTTCATCTTTTTAAAAGTGAAAGAGTGTTTTCTAGTCCATGCATTAGCCATAAACATTGTCATTCATATGCATGCTTCTAGTAGTTGAGTTATCATTGTTTATTCAGCCTATCTAAAGGTAAACCATTGTATTCAATTTGTTCTCTTATCCATGCATAAATAGGCATTTTACTTAAGAGAAAAATCTATGTTGTAAAGGTTGGTGTTTAGCCTTAAAAAGCACTTGTTGTGATGTAAAGGTTTATGTTTATCCTTGAAAAGCATAGTGATGAGGTTGTAAGGTTTGAGGTGATCCTAAACCTTGAATTGATTAGTGAAATTTGGTAAGGGTACCGGGAGTGGATGTAAGCAATTTGGCCGAACCACTATAATTGGTTGTGTTATGGTGATTTGTGTTTTCCCTTCTTTTTATGATTGTTGGCTTTATGGTTGGGTGTGAGATTGAATAGAGTTTGTTGTTGTCTTTTGATTTTGAATGTATAACTTAGAATCTCTCTCTCTTCTCAAGCTAATTTACCATCATCAAAGCATAAGTCACCTAAAAATCAAAATGTTTAGAAGTGGTCTAAATTTTTAGTAGCATCCTATTCCCCCCCCCCCCACTCTAGGATTCGATCTTGGTCTTTCAATTGGTATCAGAGCCAAGTTGCTCTGGTTTAGGTCTTACAGCCTAGAGTTGAATCCTAGTGAGTGTTTTTCTTTTACTGCCACTATGCAATCTCATTTGGGTGAGGGCAATGCCACAAATAGACCACCTTTGTTTAATGGAAGACACTATAGGTATTGGAAAATCAGGATGCAAGTGTTCTTAGAATCTCAAAGCTTAGATGTGTGGAACATCATTGAAGAAGGCTATCATCTCCCCACTGCCACAGAAAAGGATTCTGAAGGTAATATCATATCCCTAACTCTCAAACCTAAGAGTGCTTTGACTCAAGGTGAAAAGGATAGAGCTAATCTGAATGCTAAAGCAAAAAACTCTCTATATTGTGCCTTATCTCAAGAGGAATTCAATAGAGTTGTTAATTGCAATACTGCTAAGGAAGTGTGGGACACCTTAGAGACCACCCATGAAGGTACAGATCAGATCAAGATAGCCAAAATTCAAATGTTGACCTCTAAATTAGAAGATATTAAAATGTTGGAAGAAGAAACATTTGATGAGTTCTACACAAAAATTATGGAATTAATCAACTCTCTTATAGGACTAGGAGAAAAGATGGATGAATCTAAAACTGTGAGAAAAATTTTAAGATCTCTTCCTAAAAGATTCAAACCCAAGATTATTGCCATAACAGAGAGTAAAAATGTGGACCAAATCAAAATTGAAGAACTAAGAGGAAATCTTCTCACATATAAACTAGATTTTGAAGTTAAAGATAAAAAGAAAGGAGTAGCTCTTTCCTCTCAATCTAAGGAAAATGAAAGTGAAGATGATAGTAATGATGATAATGCTTTACTTGTCAAAAACTTTAAGAGATTCTTTAGGAATAACAAAAACATTAGAAAATCTGATGAAAGCAGCAAAAGCCCTAGATTTCAAAGAAGTTCCAAAGGGTCTTTTATCAAAAAGGATGTGTAATGTTACAATTGCAAGGGGCTTGGACATATTGCTCAAAATTGCTCCACTCCTAAAGAATTTGAAAGAGGGGATAAGAAAGCAAAGAAAGCGTTAAACATAACGTGGGATGACGAAGATGAAGATAGTGACAAAAATGAATTCCAAAATGATGAAGATGAAAATCCTCCTAATTGGCTTCTTATTGCTTCTATTGAAGAGATTGATGATCATAACACATTAATAGATGACACATTAGGGGAAGAGAAAACTTATGATGAAGATGAAGAAATTGAGATCCAACAAGCTTATAATGATCTATATGAAAATTCTGAGATCTTAATTAAGCAAAATAAAATGTTAAAAGAAGAATAAAAAAAACTGGTTAATGAAGTAAATGTTTTAAAAGATGAATTGAAACTAACCATAAATGATAAAATCAACTTGGAACTTAAATTCATCACCCTAACTAAAGATCTAGCTCTTGCTCAAAATCACATTCATAACCTACAATCCAAGCTTGAATCTAGTCAACTTGAAACAAACTCTCTACAATTGAAACTCAACAAACGAAAATTCATTGTTGAAAAATTCACCTTGGAAAATGATAAGTTTTATCAAATGTTAGGCATGCATAAAATTTATGGTGATAAGAGTGGTATAGGTTTTGAAGGTTCCCCTAGCAACATGAAGAATAGCTCTCAAATATTTACTAAGAGTGTCCGCAAACCTATAGTTGAGAGAAATTATACCACTAGATGGACTTGTCATTTTTGCAATCGTAGTGGTCATTTGGTCCCTAATTGCCCATACAAAATCAGGTTATCTCTCAACAAACCCTCTAAAATACCTTTCAAATTTGTCCCCAAGACCATTCCCTATAAATCTCCTATATCTAGTTGGATTGTTAAAGGAACAAACTTTGAGAGTCTCCTAGTTCAAACCGCTTTAAAAGCAAAAGAAAACCCTACTTGGTTTTTAGATAGTGGTTGTTCAAAACACATGACAGGAGACCGATCTAGATTCAGCTCTATAGTGGAATATGATGGAGGAAATGTTTCTTTTGGAGACAATAGTAAAGCTCAAATCATTGGCAAGGGAAGTGTGAAAGGAGATCAAATGCCAACTCTAAATGATGTATTTCTTGTGGAAGGATTGAAGCATAATCTCCTTAGCATTAGCCAATTATGTGACAAGGGAAACAAAGTTGTCTTTGACAGTCATTCATGCAAAGTGGTAAATAATAGAACTAACCAAGTTATTCTTACTGGATCAAGGACAAAAGGAAATATTTACATTATAGAAAAACGTGATGACAATGAATCTAGGTGCTTGATAACTAAAGATCAAGAGAATTACTTATGGCACAAAAGGATGGGTCACATAAACTTTAAATTGATGAAAATCCTATCCAAGAATGAAATTGTGAAAGGAATTCCCAAATTGAGTGCTGAAAAATCTAAAATCTGCAAGGCGTGCCAACTGGGTAAACAAATAAAGAAGAGCTTCAAAGGTTTAAAGGATATATCGTCGTCTCGTCCTCTAGAATTAGTCCACATGGACTTGATTGGACCTGCACCAGTGCAAAGTGTTGGAGGAAAGAAATTTATTCTGGTTATGGTAGACGATTATTCTCGTTTTGGTTGGGTTGCTTTTCTTCATGCTAAATCGGATGCTCTAGACAATATCATAAGAATTTGCAACAAGATACAAGTGGAAAAAGATTGTAAAATTCAGAAGATCAGGAGTGATCATGGAGGAGAATTTGAAAATGAAAAATTTGCCCAATTTTGTGAAAATCATGGGATTAATAATCAATTTTCAGCTCCTAAAACTCTTCAACAAAATGGAGTAGCAGAAAGAAGAAATAGAGTGATTCAAGAAATGGCTAGGACCATGCTCAATGAAAAGAATCTTCCTCCTAATCTATGGGCTGAAGCTGTGAATACTGCCTGCTATCTTATAAATAGAGTATATCTCACTAAGAATACCAACAAGACCCCATACGAACTTTATTTTGAAAGAAAACCTAATTTTGGGTATTTGAAAGTGTTCGGAAGCAAATGTTATATTCTAAGAGATAGGGAGCAGGTGGAGAAATTTGAGCCTAAATCTGATGAAGGAATTGTCCTAGGCTATTCTGAAAGGAGCAAAGCTTACAGAGTATTTAATCATAGAACCATGACCATATTGGAGTCAGCTCATGTTGTCATCGATGATATGAATCAAATTGGAAGAACTCTTCAAGATGATGATTGTAAGTGCACAAAAATTCACGGACCCGGGGGGGAGGTGTTCTTGCGACTCACTGAGGAAGACGAAGGCTGAGGCTCCCCGTTTCCTCGTTGAAGGTGGAAGAACCGATGCCTGAGAACCTGGAAGAGGGAGAAGAAACAGGTCAGAGGACCCTGGCTGTGGGCAGCGCAGGGCTCTCCGATGCCTAAGTCAGTGTGTGTACTGGACAGTAGGAGGAGATTTTGGGGGAGAAGGTGATACCAGTGGTTCTCTCGGACGGGAGAGAGAGAGTCCCTTTCTTGTTCTGGTTTGGCCCCTTTTATAGAGGAGGAGAGGGAGATAGTTGACTTTGGAGAGAGAGGGGGCAGGAGACAATGAGGTGGTTAGCCGTCCCATCACAGCCCACTCTGGCGTCTGTGGACGCCGTTCTGTCAGGAAGCATGGGCGGCATGGGAGGCTCTGTCAGAGAGTATGGGCGTGCCCTTGTCTTGTCACGCGTGCTCTAACGTGCTTAAGTGTCCAAGGGTGGACAGCTGTCAGGCCCTGCCTTGGCTAGCCTTGGCATCCTGACCGAGGTCAGGGTGTGATGCTGAGGTCGGGGAGCCGAGGGCGAAAACCGAGGGCGGAAACCGAGGCGAGGCTTTTGCCGAAGTGGGAGCACTTGACCGAGCAGGCGGAGGTTTGAGATGAGCTTTGCCGAGGTGGATTAGCCGGCGCGGCAGCACGGGATGGAGAATCAGGCCAGTTATCCGGTGAGCTAGGAAATATCCCCACACAATAGCCCCCCAGCTTCTGAGCTCAATAGACTGCTCTTTGAGGTCAGAAGGTAAGTATCATGGAGGATGACTGGCTGGCAATGGACCCGAGCTAGAGGTCGGCATCACTGCTAAGCTGTAACAGGGCGCTTCCGCCGAGCTGGAGAGCCACACAACTGCCGAACTGGAGAATGGGTACCGAGATGCGCTAATGGAGATCCCACTGGCTCTTCACCAGGGGCCTGTGCCGGGCATCGGGCGCGGGGCCGAGATGCGCCTGCCGCACGCAATGGAGATCCCTCTGGCTCTTCACCAGGGGCCTGTGCCGGGCATCTGGCGCGTGGCCGAGATGCGCCTGCCGCACGCAATGGAGATCCCACTGGCTCGTCACCAGGGGCCTGTGCCGGGCATCTGGCGCGTGGCCGAGATGCGCCTGCCGCACGCAATGGAGATCCCTCTGGCTCTTCACCAGGGGCCTGTGCCGGGCATCTGGCGCGTGGCCGAGATGCGCCTGCCGCACGCAATGGAGATCCCACTGGCTCGTCACCAGGGGCCTGTGCCGGGCATCTGGCGCGTGGCCGAAATGCGCCTGCCGCACGCAATGGAGATCCCACTGGCTCGTCACCAGGGGCCTGTGCCGGGCATCTGGCGCGTGGCCGAGATGCGCCTGCCGCACGCAATGGAGATCCCACTGGCTCGTCGCCAGGGGCCTGTGCCGGGCTTCTGGCGCGTGGCCGAGATGCGCCTGCCGCACGCAATGGAGATCCCACTGGCTCGTCGCCAGGGGCCTGTGCCGGGCATCTGGCGCGTGGCCGAGATGCGCCTGCCGCACGCAATGGAGATCCCACTGGCTCGTCGCCAGGGGCCTGTGCCGGGCATCTGGCGCGTGGCCGAGATGCGCCTGCCGCACGCAATGGAGATCCAACTGGCTCGTCGCCAGGGGCCTGTGCCGGGCATCTGGCGCGTGGCCGAGATGCGCCTGCCGCACGCAATGGAGATCCCTCTGGCTCTTCACCAGGGGCCTGTGCCGGGCATCTGGCGCGTGGCCGAGATGCGCCTGCCGCACGCAATGGAGATCCCTCTGGCTCGTCACCAGGGGTACGAAGCTCTGGACGACTAGTGGCGGCAGAGGACCGTGCGATCAAGGCTGACAGCAGAGGACCGTGCCGTCATGACGGTAGAGGGTCGTACGATCGAAGCCGACAGTAGAGGGTCGTACCGACGTCGTCGCAGCTGACGGCGCCATCGAAGCTGACAGTAGAGGACCGTGCCGCCAGAAATGACGGTAGAGGGTCGTGCGATCAAAGCTGACGGGCGGTCGAAGCTGAAAAATGATTGGAGGCTTCAGCAGCCCCCGAGCTGGAGGAGACTTCTGTCATGGAGGCGTCCGCCGAGATGGACGCTACTGCGGAGCTGGAGGCGTCCGCCGAGATGGAGGCATCCGCCGAGATGGAGGCGTCCGCCGAGAGGAACGCTGCTGCGGAGCTGGAGGCATCCGCCGAGATGGAGGCGTCCGCCGAGGTGGACGCTGCCTGTTGATTGCCATTGAAATGCTTCTGGGCTCGGGCTTCGTCTGCTTCTTGCCTGACGAACTGGTTTACCCTTGTCATCAGCGCTGCCATAGTGACCACGGGGTGCATGACCAAGTCCTTCCGAAGCTCGTTGCCTGGCAGGAGGGCTTGTTGGAAAGACAGGATCGCTATCGCATCTGGAGTATCCTCGATCTGGCTGTAGGCAGTCCAGAACCTTTTGGCGAACTGCGTGACGCTCTCGGTCTGCTTCATTCTGAGGGCCATCAGGTCGGCGGCCGATCTGGGGATGACCCTGTGAGCTTGGAACTTCGTCATGAAGGAATTCCGGAGCTGCTGCCAACTTTTGATTGATCCTTGGGGGAGTGCGCAGAACCACTTTAGGGGGAGGTCCCCGAGGCTGGAGGAGAAGACTCTGCAGTTTAGGTGGCCTGCATCGCCCCACACCGACATCCTCTGAGTGAAGTGCCGGAGGTGTGCTGCTGGATCCGAGGTTCCATCGTAAACGACGAACCTCGGGACTTTGAAATCTTTGGGAAGGGGGAAGCTCCTGATCTCTGGAGAGAGGGGAGATGTGCCGAGATCGTCAGAGTTCAGCCGAACTCGAGCGAAACCGGCAACCTCCATGTTCTGTCGTACTGCTTGCTCGATGCGTCGATCAAGCCACTTTCTGAAGTCGTGGTTGTTACCCGAGCTTTCGCCATGAGCTTGGTTGCTTCTGTTGTCCTTCAGGGTGCGCTTTTTGGACGGTGGAGTCGAGGTCGAACCCTTAGAGGATGAACCCGACTGAGTACCCTGTTGTTGGACGCTCGCTGGATTAGATCTTGCTCCTGACCTTTCCCGGTGGGGGACCGTCGGCAGCTGTGCCGACAGCGTCAGCGGTTCCTTTCCCTTTCTGGTTCTCCGAGGCATGGTGTTTGGGAAGATGGCTTTTTGTAGCGCTTCCCACAGACGGCGCCAATTGTAAGTGCACAAAAATTCACGGACCCGGGGGGGAGGTGTTCTTGCGACTCACTGAGGAAGACGAAGGCTGAGGCTCCCCGTTTCCTCGTTGAAGGTGGAAGAACCGATGCCTGAGAACCTGGAAGAGGGAGAAGAAACAGGTCAGAGGACCCTGGCTGTGGGCAGCGCAGGGCTCTCCGATGCCTAAGTCAGTGTGTGTACTGGACAGTAGGAGGAGATTTTGGGGGAGAAGGTGATACCAGTGGTTCTCTCGGACGGGAGAGAGAGAGTCCCTTTCTTGTTCTGGTTTGGCCCCTTTTATAGAGGAGGAGAGGGAGATAGTTGACTTTGGAGAGAGAGGGGGCAGGAGACAATGAGGTGGTTAGCCGTCCCATCACAGCCCACTCTGGCGTCTGTGGACGCCGTTCTGTCAGGAAGCATGGGCGGCATGGGAGGCTCTGTCAGAGAGTATGGGCGTGCCCTTGTCTTGTCACGCGTGCTCTAACGTGCTTAAGTGTCCAAGGGTGGACAGCTGTCAGGCCCTGCCTTGGCTAGCATTGGCATCCTGACCGAGGTCAGGGTGTGATGCTGAGGTCGGGGAGCCGAGGGCGAAAACCGAGGGCGGAAACCGAGGCGAGGCTTTTGCCGAAGTGGGAGCACTTGACCGAGCAGGCGGAGGTTTGAGATGAGCTTTGCCGAGGTGGATTAGCCGGCGCGGCAGCACGGGATGGAGAATCAGGCCAGTTATCCGGTGAGCTAGGAAATATCCCCACACAATGATGAAGTTGAATCTGATACTGATCAACCAATTCCTAAAGACAAAAGTGATATCATTCCATCCAAAGCTACAGTGCCAACCAAAATTATGAAAGACCATACATTGGAGAATATTATTGGAGATATCAATAGTGGGGTCATGACCCGGAGACAAGTTCATAATTTATGTGCTCATTACTCCTTTGTCTCTCAAATCGAGCCCAAGATTTTTTCTAAGGCTGAATCAAAATCAGAATGGATGGAAGCTATGCAAGAAGAACTGAATCAATTTAAGAAAAATGATGTTTGGGATCTTGTTCCATTACCTACAGAGAAAAATCCCATTGGCACTAAGTGGATTTACAAGAACAAATCAGATGAATTTGGAAATGTTGTGAGAAACAAGGCAAGACTAGTAGCAAAAGGATATGCCCAAATAGAAGGAATTGATTTTGAAGAAACTTTTGCTCCTGTAGCCCGTTTGGAGTCCATAAGAATCCTATTGAGTTATGCGAGTAGCATGAGAATCAAACTATTTTAGATGGATGTCAAAAGTGCCTTCCTGAATGGAGAAATTGAAGAAGATGTTTATGTTACCCTTATCATCCTGAGTATGTCTACAAACTCAAGAAAGCTCTTTATGGATTAAAACAAGCACCAAGGGCTTGGTATGAAAAACTCACAAATCATCTGGTTGAAAATGATCTTGATTGTGGGAAAGTTGATAAACTCTGTTTATGAAGAAAATTGATCAAGACATTCTTGTAGCTCAAATCTATGTTGATGATATAGTGTTTGGACCCACTTCAGAAAAATTGGCTCAAAGATTTTCAGAATTAATGAGTTCCACCTTTGAGATGAGTCTAGTCGGTCCCCTGCAATTCTTCCTAGGTCTCCAAGTTAACCAAACCGAGAAAGGAGTTTTTCTTAACCAGTCCAAATTTGCCTTAGAAATCATTAAGAAGTTTGGTCTAGAAACCTCTAAGCCTAATAGCAACCCCATGGGATCTACTTCAAAACTTTCTAGTGACCTAAAAGGTACCAAAGTAGACCAAAAACTCTATCGTAGTATGATAGGAAGCCTTCTCTATCTTACTGCTAGTAGACCTGATCTCTCTTTTAGTGTTGGAATCTGTGCTAGATATCAATCGGATCCTCGTGAGTCCCATCTTAAAGCTGTTAAACGTATCTTTAAATATATCAATGGGACATCTCATTATGGCATCTGGTATCCTTGTGACTCATCTTTACAATTAATTGGATACAGTGATGCTGATTGGGCAGGATCAATAGATGATAGGAAAAGCACCAGTGGATGTTGCTACTTCATAGGAAATTGCTTAGTAGCTTGGCATAGAAAAAAGCAAAATTCAGTATCTCTGTCTACTGCAGAAGCTGAATACATAGCTGCAGGTAGCTGTTGTGCTCAATTGTTGTGGATGAAACAAACCTTGTTAGATTATAATGTTCCACAACATTGTATGCCTATCATGTGTGATAACTCAAGTGCCATTAGCATTTCAAAAAATCCTGTTCAGCAGTTTCGCACTAAACACATTGACATTCGCTATCATTTTTTACGTGATCATGCTGATCAAGGCTCTATTGAGTTACTTTTTGTTACAACTGATTCTCAATTGGCTAACCTATTTACTAAACCCCTTGGAAATGAAAGATTTATTAAACTAAGACATCAATTGGGCATTGGCCCTTGCCCTGAAATCTGAAATCTTGTTGACTAATCACCTGTTATTGCATTTCCTTTGTATTATACCTCTTATAAACAGGTGCTACTGACAAGGTTTGTGTCTTCTTGTAGATGGGCAAGATCCTTTGCAATTAGATGTCAAAGGGGGAGAGAATGATATTGGTCTCATTTTGAGGGGGAGTAGAATCAAGGTCTATCAAATTGAGGGGGAGAAGCTTTGCCTAGTTGCTCTCGCAAGGAAAATCCAAAGCTCCAAAATATCCAAAGTCCCAAAGCATCCAAAGCTCCTTAAATGTCCAAAGAAGTTATTTTTTTAGTTCTTGGAGTATGAGAGAGTGTCAAGCTTAGAGTTGCCATCAAATTGCAAAGGGGGAGATTGTTAGAGTGTTTATTTTGTTGCAATTTGATTAGATGCATTCATTGTCATAACTTGACCTCACTCTCATTCATGTTCTCTTTCTTAGGATCCTCTTGCATATCTTTCTATCATAAACTTTGTCTTTATTTGAAAAACCTTCAGAACTTCGGGATTTCTGATTGTATAGTCTGTCGGTCAGACTATCGGCTCTTGTCGGTCAGCCGATACAAGAACCGAGTCCAACCGATGGCTCCATTGGTTCCTTTTCCAGATAGCTACATTTTCAAATCTTCTCTGTCGGTCAGCTTCTCGGTTCCCATTAGTCAACCGACAGTGCATGAATTGTAAGACCGAGAGCTTGTCGGTTCCAAAAACAGACAGCGATTTTTTCAACATATTTGTGCTATCGGTTCCTGTGTCGGCTCCGTGTCGGTCGACCGATGTTGTCGGTCAAACCGCCAAGTGTTTCTTGGTCAGCAATTTTTTCAAAATTATAGCCGTTGGCTTGTGACCGTTAGGCTGTCGGTTGACTGACATCAAGTTGTCGGCTAGCCAATAACTATCCGTTGGGAGCACTTTTTCTATAAAAAGTGACTTTCTCTTTGGGGAAAGTTGCTGAATTTTTTAGAACTTTTGAGCCCAAAGGAGAGGAACTTTCCAAGAGCTTTTCAAAAGGGATTGTGGAGGCATTACAACTTTTCAATCTTTGATCCTTAAGATGGGCGTGCTTTCTAAATCTCTACTTCTATTTCATGCTTAGATTTTTCATCTTTGTTTTCTTTTAAGCATGATCAAATTGTTAGCCTTTTTTTTTTAAGATGTTGTTTCTTTTCATAACATGCTTTGATCTTTGAAAACCTTTAGCATTATGAAATCAACATATGTCCTTTCATTCACATGAGTTTTTGAACATTAACTTTCAAATCTATTATTTCAAGTTTGATCTTTTGAAAAAGAAAAACATGTGTTGAGTAATTCAACTCTTTCTCTTACATTTGATTATCATCTTTTGCATCATTTGAAGTTTCATCTTTTTAAAAGTGAAATAGTGTTTTCTAGTCCATGCATTAGTCATAAACATTATCATTCATATGCATGCTTCTAGTAGTTGAGTTATCATTGCCTATTCAGACTATCTAGAGGTAAACCATTGTGTTCAATTTGTTCTCTTATCCATGCATAAATAGAGCATTTTACTTAAGAGAAAAATCTATGTTGTAAAAGTTGGTGTTTAGCCTTAAAAAGCACTTGTTGTGATGTAAAGGTTTATGTTTATCCTTGAAAAGCATAGTGATGAGGTTGTAAGGTTTGAGGTGATCCTAAACCTTGAATTGATTAGTGAAATCCGGTAAGGGTACCGGGAGTGGATGTAGGCAATTTGGCCGAACCACTATAATTGGTTGTGTTATGGTGATTTGTGTTTTCCCTTCTTTTTATGATTGTTGGCTTTATGGTTGGGTGTGAGATTGAATAGAGTTTGTTGTTGTCTTTTGATTTTGAATGTATAACTTAGAATCTCTCTCTCTTCTCAAGCTAATTTACCATCATCAAAGCATAAGTCACCTAAATATCAAAATGTTTAGAAGTGGTCTAAATCCCCCCCCCCCCCCCCCCTCTAGGATTCGATCTTGGTCTTTCACAATGATCATTAGCATACTTCCCAAAAGTAAAGTTAGATGTTTATACAAAAGATCAATTGATTAGTTGCCCCAAAATAATGGTCAACAAAGACCAATACATGACAAAAGAATAAGCCCAAAAGATATTGAATAACAACTCCCAAAACATGACGCATCTCTAAGCTTAACCGAATGTCTGCATGACATCGTCAGCTTGCCACTCAATTACCCGCTGCGGTTCATCAACCGCTTCCTCGGGCTCCTTCTCAATGGCAGTAAGTTTGGGACCTAAGTACCAAAATAAATGGATCAGACACGACGGTCTGGCAGGTGGGTGAAAGATAAGATAATACATTTGAAATAATGATACCTTTGGAAACATATTGAAAACCTGCATAAATAATGAATTTCATAAAAGACAATGCATCATTTATTAAGTAAAGGCATGCGTAATGTATAGCAATAAAGGTACCAAGAATAAGGAACTGTCAGGATGGCAACCTCACAAAGCTAAATCCTCTCTCACAAAAGTGATGAGAGCACATACCCTACAGGATCATTGACCTCGGTCACACAAGGTGATGAGGGACAATGATAAAATACTATAATATACATATATATACTCTGTGGGACCACGGTAGTGAATCGGGTAAATACTCTACGGATTCCAGACTGCAGCTGACTAACAAGACGGGAGGGATCTCCAAGTCGGTGGATAAACCGACAAGGTTATCCAAGCTTAGCGGTGCCGACTCTTAGGTCAAATACGGGAAGTCAAATCATATGCATAAAACGAAACAGGGTGCCCATAGGCACAAATACACATTCATATCGGGTCGGACATATACAGGTTAGCAAAAGCTAAATACACTTCCCAATACTTTCCGGACAAGTCAAAACCATAAGATATGATGTTTGAAAGGCATAATTAAAAATCAGGTCAAGATAAACATGAATGGATTTCCAATATTCTCCTAGCTAAGTGTTGAAGGTCCAAGATTTGAATCAATGTAAATAGGGTCTCTTTTGTCAATTTAATATTTATTTGGTACTCCAAAGGAATTAGAGACAACCAAGGACCTTAACCACATTGACAAGTCTACAAGACCTTTAACCAGATTAGGGTGATGAGGGTTTTTCTACAGTATAGTCCTATGCATTTCTCCAAAAGAAACCAGGAAAAAAATGACCGGTTAGCTCCTCGGCTGATGTCGGTCAGCCGACAGGGCTATGTGGGTCAGCCGGCAGGGTTCTATCGGTCAGCCGATGCTACAGTATCAGAGTTTGTGGAAAAATGCAGCTCCCTGGAAATGGAGTCGAGAGTCTGTCGGTTGGCTGTCGGTCGACGACATGGGGATGTCGGTCAGCCAATAGCTGACCCACAGAAATTCTGGCTGATTGCAGCTTTCTGGAATTGAGACCGAACTGGTGTCGGCCACCTGTCTGTTAGCCGACACCTCTGCATCAGAAAGTTTCAGAAGTTTGCAACTCTCTGGAAATGGGACCGAAAGCTGTCGGCTCGCTGCCGGTTGGATGTCGGTCAGCCGACAAGCTGACTGACAGCTGCGAACACAGCATTTCTGAAGCATATTTTCAGTCCTTCCTTCCTCCAAACTTCCCTCATTTCTATACATCAACTCCCTATACTATTTGAGCTAAAAACTCCTCCATTCCATCAATCAAACTTCCATTCTTCCATCAAATCATCCATAAAATGGATCAAAACCCTTCATCCCATTCATCTCAACCATTAGAAGAAGAATCATAGAAATCCACATAAAGATCATTTAAGTTTAACACAAATCAAAGTAACATTTCCAAGAAATTACTAAGCAAGAAAACACATCAGTGAGTGCATTTCAAAGTCAATAAAAGACATGACATAAAACAAGGTTTAATAATGAAAAATCAAGAATATGCACAATGTGATTTAGCATCAAGTAAATCGTTTCATCCACTTGCCTTGAGTCCAAGCTAATGCAAAACAAGCTCTAATCACCTCTTAAGCTCAAAATCAAACACCTATACAAAACCCCCAAATACAAGCCCCAAAATGTCAAAACCATGAAATACAAAGAGAGAGCCTCTAATACTTGAGATGAAGCTCCTCTAAGGCCCAATAAACAAGAATCTAGGAGATGGAAAAGACCTCTTACCTAGAAGGTCTTCAAATGAGCAAGGCTAGATCAAAGAGAAGTTCGAAATTGATGGATCCTTCTAAAAATGGTACCAAAGGAAAGCTCTTGCAAAGGTGAACAAGATTGATGAAGCTCTCCACTAGATTTGAGCAAGGCTTGGAGGTGATTTGTGAGGAAGAAAACAAGAAGAAAAGGAAGAACCGGTGGCTACTGCTGGAACTTCTTCTCTTGTGCAGGGATTAGGGCGAAAAGGGGAATGAAGAAGATGGGTTTCTTTATATACAAAGAGGAGAGTGGGTCCCACAACTTAAAATACTTCTCGGGCTAAAAACATCGATTTCGGGACCTCAAATGACTTCGACGAAGAAGACAAAGTTGTTCAACGAAATATCTAGTTTCCAAAAAGTATATGCTTTGCAAGTTTTGGTGACATTGAAAATTGTGTCCAGATTTTGGGTAAAAGACTATTTTGCCCTCAAATTGAGAAAAGTCTGATTTCGGGCCCTCGAATGAGGACGACGTCAACACGAAAGTTGTAGAAAATAATAAGATAAGTCAACGGGATTAAAAACATAATTTTAAGAAATCATGATTAAACCCCCAAGCTCACGAAATTCCATAACAAGAACCCCCAAAGGGTCCCACAAATCAAGAAGGCTTTCAAAACTCCCCAAAGCTAATATAAAAACTATTCTAACCCAAAACTAAATCAAAATCCACTAAACACACTTATAGCTAAGACACAACTTAAATAACACTAATCGAGGTCTCTCGGGTCGGGTCTTACACATTTCGCAGAAAATCCCAACCAACGGTACTGTCGACACAGGACCCAACAAGGGCCCAAAAGGAACACCCCGGGAGGCGGAATGACGCATCCTATCGGCTCGTTGAAGCAGACCATCCATCTGGTCGGCCCGCTCCTAATCCTCGGCCACAATGAGACGCCTGGCACGGTCATTTCGACGTTGCAAATGGTCGTGGAGTCCACGGAGTGCTACCCTTGCCTTAGTCAATTGCCGCTCTGCAATCAGAAGGGTTCGGTTCAAATCTATCAACTCAAAATGGGAGTTTAAAGCATCTCACTGGATGATGTTGACTGCCAATAGCTCGTCTGACATCCCCTCCATCATCCCAACTAGGCTCGCTAAATAGCTTAATAACCAGAGTAGGTTTTCGGCATGTTGGGTGGGATACCCAGTTCTCCTCAGAAGATCGAGATAAGGGACTAGAGACTCGGGCGCCAGATGAAGCTCGTCAGTAGACTAGTCAACCATGTTGCGGAAAAGGACCTGCGTATGGTCGAGTAAAAAGTCTTGACGAGTGTCTCCTGGAGGCACAGTCACCGGAACCATCCGACGTTCCGGTAGCTCACGAGGGGAATTCGACCCACTCTCAGATTGAGTACCATCCTCGACACCAGACATTGGGGAAGGAAGAGGGCAACAGACGAATACAAAGAAATAAAGAGATGACTTTATGAAGGTAAGAAGAAATTAAACCCTTTATATAGAAACTTCGAGTACTGCGAAGGCAAGCTTACGAAGGAAGACCAATCGCCCTCTCGAAGCACGCGCACAGATGCAAGATAGCTAGAGAAGACGGAGCGACTGCTCGCCCCTACGTGCTTTGGCAATCGTGAAACCAATCCCGATGTGACGCAGGCGCAGCCTGAATAGCCAAATCAATTCATGAATCCCTAAGACGGGGCCTCATTTGAAGCATGGCGCCTCGATCCTTTAACCACGGAAGTGACCGAACTCCGCGAAGGCAGACCCATGCACTAAGTCACGCTTCGGATCGATTGCCCACGAGGCCACTTTGCCAGAAGGCCCTGCGGAGGAAGGACTCGGACACTCGACTTCGTGGAAACGTGGCCCAGTAAGCCACGCAATCACGAAAGCTCACGGCAGTGCGGGTCTCGTACTCGACCCTGCAGATGGGTGTCCCACCAGGCCACTTCTCCAGAGGGCTCCGCGGAGGCAGGACTCGGACACCCGACTTTGTGGAAACGTGGCCGACCAAACCACTCAGTCACGAAAGCTCGCGGAGGCGCGGGTCTTGCACTCGATCCTGCGGATGGGTGGCCCACCAGGCCACTTCGCCGAACACTCCTTGGAGGCAGGACTCGAACACCCGGCTTCGTGGAAATGTGGCCCACAAAACCACGAAGTCACGAAAGCTCGCGGAAGCACGGGTCTTGCACACGACCCTGCAGATAGATATCCCATCAAGCCACTTCGCCAGAGGGCTCCGCGGAGGCAGGACTCGATCACCCGACTACGTGGAAATGTGGCCCACCAAACCACGCAGTCACGAAAACTCGAGGAGGCACGGGTCTTGTACTAGACCCTACAAATGGGTGGCCCACCTGGCCACTTCGCCAGAGGGCTCCGCGAAGGTAGGACTCGACACTCGACTCCGTGGAAACATGGCCCACCAACCACTCTGTCACGAAAACTTACGTAGGCACGGGTCTTGCACTAGACGCTGCAGATGGGTGACCCACCAAGCCACTTTGCTAGATCAAAAAGTCTGCATGCACCGAAAAAAAGAGCATGAAAAAGGCCCTGAAACCTACTCTATCCTAAGATCTCCTTTTGAAATGAGATCCTAGGGTAGGGGAGAGCTTCAGGGCCTTTTTCAGGCTTGTTTTTCGGTGCATGTAGACCGGTTGTTGCTAGATGGCTCCACGGAGGCAGGAGTCGGGCACCCGACTTCGTGAAAATGTGGCCCACCAAGTCACGTAGTCGCTAATCCTCGCGGAGGCACATGTCTTGCACTCGACCTCGTTGATGGATGGCCCACAAGGTCACTTCGTCAGGGGGTCTCTGTGAAGGCAGGACTCGGATACCGACTTAATGGAAACATGGCCCACCAAGTTACGCAGTCGCGACATCTCACGGAGGCACCGGTCTTGATCCAGAAACTGCCGATGGATGACCCACCAGGCAACTTCGCCAGAAGGTTTCGCGAAGGCAGGAATCGGATACCGAGGCCCAACCACGGCTCTTGCACTTGACCCTTTAGATGGATGGCCCAACTGGTAATTAGAGTAAGATGCCAGACCTTGTGGCCCACTAAGCCATACAGTCGCGAGACATAATAAACCCAGACATTACAGAGGCATTCGACCCCACCAGGTGTACAAACCCACTGCCAAATGGCGACCTACAAAGGCAGAGGCCTCCGGGCAGCGAGTCCACCAGAAGTATAAGGCGAATGGAAACAATAATCAATGGCACCACACGAATGAAAAGTTGTCCCCATGGATTAAGAAGCAACATACAAATATCAGTGGCTGCGGAAACCGTGGAGGCAGAAAGAGGAGCTACATCGGCGACCAGAGCAAGGAAATACAGTTGTACCACACCCACAAATTTTCTCCAAAAAAGGGGGAGATAAAGAAACATGAAACAAACAATTTCTTTTTATTTTATTTCAATTGCCGCAAAGAAACAATACATCTTCAATACAGCCGCGAGACTCAAATTCTATAGAGGATGAGTAGTTGGCCTTGACTTCATCAACAAAGGCAGGATCAGAGGATAATTTGCGCAAATCAGCATCCACTAAGTTTAGAGATTGGTCAAGTCCTTTCATCTTGGAAGAATCAAGCTCTAAGGAGCACCGCCGATCTCTCACTAAGATGTGCTGCAGTTTCATTTTCCAAAATCTCGAGGCGAGATCACAAACACTCCAACTGAGCCATCAGATCTCTCTCCGATTTAATAACCTCGGCCAAATCAGATTGCTTCTGAACAAGTCCCTGCGAAGCGGATTCCAGTTGCGGAGCATCCACAGCTACCCGATCGCAAACATTGTCATACTCAGACTCTATGGCCCCCTTTTTAGTAAGGAGGAGGGGCTCAACCACGGCCAACGCAGGACCTTTAGAAAGGCATGTGAGCTTAGTGCACAAGACCAAAATGCGCGCGACCTTAGAATCGATCGAGGAAAGAGATTCCCCAGAAGATCGCACCATCTGAAGCGGAGAAGCCATGATCCCTTCATAATAGGCTAAGTCTTCCGCTAATTCCGACAAAGGAGACTGACGGGCCACATCTAGAAAAGAGCGGAGGACGCCGACAGCTACCAACAAACGGCGAAGAGTAGCAGGAGAACCACCCCCAAGGGTGGAAAGTGCCAGATCGCAGCAAGGGTCACCCAAAAGAGAAGGAATGGAAGGATTCCCCTCCTCAACACAAGACCCAACCAGAGGAACTAGGGCACAGGAAACCTCCATTTGAGCACCGTCCCGAGCAATCGGAAAAATTGGGCGGGAAGCAAGACAAGGAGCAGGGGTCTGGGGAACCCTGGGAACACAAAGACTGGGTCCGGACCGGTAGATCTGTCGTCCGATCGCCTAAAAAAAATCACACCATCATATGAGCGAAGTGCATAAATATATATAAGAGACAACAAAAGAGGGGGAGGAAAATAGAGAAAGAAAAGTGAAGACAAAGACCTGAAGGCAGCTGCGGAATAGTGGAGAGCCGTAAAGAAGGAAAACTCTCCCCTTCACCCTCCAAATAGGCAGTGTGGTCCCCCGGCACGACTCCCCTCACACCGTCGACGTCAACCCCTCCTCCAAGCAACGAAGGGAATTTAGGTACCAATAGCCACCTCCGCGGGATCTATCAGGGCGCGCAGATCACTGCTAATCCACTCGACTGCATCAGGAAGGTCTGTAGAGCTCCGAGCGAGCGACCCGCTAAAGGAAGGGGGTGGCCGGCCGAACTTTTGGTAGTGGACATTGAAGATCGGCGTTTCTTCACCACGGGCGCTCCCAGAAGGATGATACCTGAGGCTTTCTGGCTCCGTTTGTTAGCCAAAATTTCGGTCCCGAGTGTGCGAGGAGAACTTACGCCGCTTATAAAGTCTGGGTCCTCGCCCAGTTGGAGGTACTTCTGCAACGGGAAAACATACCACCGAAGATGGGAGGACAGAGCATCACCAATATCCCGTCTCACCGGAGAGGGGTATAAGAAGTTACCCCGATAGCATAGAGTGGAGTGATAAGTCCACAATATCACATATATAACTCATTATATTACATAAATTTGTGGACTTAATTAAAACAAAATTTGTGGACTTAATTAAAACAAAATTTGTGGACTTAATTAAAACATAATGCATTGAATTCATAGATTTTTACAAAATTATGCAATTAGACTCTTTTGGTTGAATTTAAGTAAAAATCTTATAAAAATGCATGTCCTGGTGAAATTATCAAATTTTGCATTTTTGGGCCCCATGCATAACAACATTCTTTTAATAAAAATTATTCTTTCTGAATTAGTTTTAATTGTTTTGTAGAAATTCAGAAACCAGGACCCACAAGAAGGAAGAATAAAAAAGAGGTCAAAAATCATAGCAACGGGTCCCACGCCCCAGGGAAGCTCACTTGAAAAATCACCTATCATTTATGGACCTCTGATTGCCTCGAAAGTCAGCTCATTGTGACCTACTCGCCGAGAGCTTTTCGCTGATGTGTAAAACTCCAAAATCCTACGGGCGAATCAAAATCTGCGAAACCTGGGTCCCGACAATGATGGCCTGGACCAAACCCCAATGTGGCCCACCTTCACCTTATGGGCCCCAAACCTCTGATCCAGACCTTGACTTTGGCCCAATGAACTCCAACCAAAGCCGAACCTAACCCGATCCAACCCATTAAACCAAGTCCAAATCCCACCTAACCTAACCTGACCCATAGCCCCTACTAGGCCTAGCCCATCCAAAACCACTCGAGTACCACCCAAGCCCAACCTAAGATAAACCAACCCAGACCCGACCAGGCCCGTTGTGTGGCCCATCACATGCATGAGAGAGGAGAGTCCACGAGATCTGGACTCTCCCCTCCCCCTGATATCTCTCCCTTCATCTCTATCTTCTCTGTGTCTCACACAAATCCCTTTAAGCCCCTCATCCCATCTCTATATGAGGAAGATATGCGCAGAAGAACCCATCTCTCCCTTACATCATATTCTTTCCCTTTTTATCTCTATCATTCCTCTCTCTCACGTGCAGTTCCTTTCCCATCTCCACTCTCTCTCACACATTCTTCTCTATCCATTACTCTCTTTCCGTTTTCTTTCTCCCTATCTCTTACATCGCTCACTCACCTATCATACGAGGCCAAAGAAAAAAATTGATGTGTGAAGGAAGAAGAAGAATGATGGAGGGGTAGATTTTCTACTTGTAATCTAAGGAGAAAGGGTGTAAGTTGATTTATTTTTATTGATTGATTTTATGGGTGAGCATTTTAATTCCAAATCTGATTTTTAATTTATTAATCTATTTTCTTTATTTATGTCTTTTTGATTCCTTATTTTTTAATGATATATTGCATGCTTAAAGGCCACTAAATACTGAAAATATTCGAAGGAGACTAGAGTCTTTCTGAAATTTCTCAAATATTAATAAATCTGATTTTTCAGATTTTGGGTCTTTAATGAAATCGCCCATATTTCCAGTACTAAGAAAACAACTGAACCCTGACCTTAGATTGCAAGGCTCTCATTCAATCTTGAATTTCAATTTAATTATTAAAGAATTTTTAACATCTCCAATTGGTTTTTTGATTATTTTTATGGTAGATGCAGTTTTTAGTATAGTTTAATTAGACTAGGTTTCTAGTTTAGGATTTTTCTTTAAATCTGGTTGTAATTAATTTATTCAGATCCGTAATCAGTTTTTGTTTATTATTAAAGTAGGATTTGTGATTTTTATAGATTTCCGATAGGCTAGCACTAGTTTTCCAATAGGATAGGTACATTGTGATCATTGGCTCCCTGTGGATCTACCCGATTTCACCGGTTATTACTACATCGTGACGACCCTACACTTGGGGCACGATCATGTTTTTGGCACCGTTGCCATGGAGATTACAAGCGCACGAAGGTAATTTTCTATCCCTCCTTTTTAATTGCTTTATGGGTGTGGTTTAATTCCAATCATCATTCTAGATTAGGGGTAGCATGCATGGAATGCTTGGACCAGCCCTTGGACATTAAAAAGAAGAATCGAAATTCTGATTTTTGACTAAAATTGGCAAATTTCATTTTTGAAATAAAATTCTTGCTGAATTTTTTTCTCGAAAATCTCATTTTTTTTCTTGAGAATTGCCTCGATTTATTGTCCTTTTGATAGCTAGTTTAGGTAGATATTTATTGTTAATTTTTTTTTTGGTTTTTAGGATTAATTTATTTACTATTTTTTATCACTTATGAGCCACCTAAGTTGTTGGAAAATATTATGGAATTTTCAGAAAAAGGTTGGGGGGGGGGGGGGGGGGGGGGGGGGGGGGGGTGTAAAACCCTCCAATTTCGGCTTTTTAGCAAGGAAATTGCCTTAAAATTTGGAAAGTCCAGAATTCTTTTTGGGAACTTAACTTTCTAGGTTGTTCTTAGTTTATTTTCCTTTTTAGGTCCAAAAAAAAAATCTCAAAAAAAAAAGTAAATATAAAAATTGGACACCCGCCTTTCTTGATCCCATAGTGCATGATCACAAAGTCACCAAAAATTTGGTATCGTGACTCATTAAAGCGATTAAAGCGAAAGGACTCTCCGATCAAGAGGTTCATTGAGATCTACGAAAATCTAGGTTCTCCTGGTTCACCTAGACCATCTAGTCTAATGGCGGTATTCGGGAATAATAATAATAACAATAACAATGATAGAAATGAAATTGAAAATGGAGTGGTTAATCAAAGGGGAAGGTCTTTACATGAATACCTACAACCGACGAGGACCACCGCACCCTCATGTATGGTTGTCCCAGCCACCGCGGGAAACTTTGAAATCAAGCCGGGTGTAATCCAACTATTGCCTATATTCCATGGCCTAGATTCAGAAAGTGCGTACCTTCACTTGAAAGAATTTGAGAAAGTGTGCGCTACTCTCCATTTGAACAATGTTAGGGAAGATGCTATCAAATTTATGTTATTTCCCTTCTCTTTGAAAGAAAAAGCTAAGGCATGGCTACATTCCCTTAGGGCCAACTCGATTACTACTTGGAATGATATGGTCCGCGAATTTTTGAAAAAATTCTTCCCCCCTCACAAAACCAATACTTTAAGAAAGCACCTCGTGAATTTCAAGCAAAAAGAAAAGGAGTCTTTCTTCAAGTGTTGGGAACGGTTCAATGAGCTTCTACTAGCTTGGCCACATCATGGATTCGAGATTTTGCGCATAATTGGGCTCTTTTAGATGGATTAACATCAGACATGTGCCAATTCGTTGAGATGATGTGTAATGGGGACTTCTTAAACAAAGACCCCGATGAGACATGGGAATATCTTGATTCTCTCGCGGAAAGTGCTCAAAATTGGGACACATCTAATGGGACCGAGCACTTAAAACAATCGAGTAACTCTAAGGGAGGGGGACTGTTGACACAAAAAATGTCACTTTGCCTCTTCAACATCAAGAAAGCTACATGAAGTCCCGGCCTACCATAAATGGGCGATGCTACTTCTCAAAATATCAAATCTTGTCAGAATCAAACAAAAACTGCAAGATCCTTCAATACAGCCAAAAGAGTACACAAGAAGTTTCGGGACATTTCAAAATCATTTGGCCTAACTCCGTATCTCCGATTGCTGAAGAGGAGCTCCCGGCGGCAACAGTATCGGAGACACCAAATCTTCGATCAGAGCCTATGGATAGTCTCAAAATACATCCAAAAGGCTCCACGTTAAGTTCCGAGTCAAACCGGCAACGTTTGACCCTCCATCAACCCTCGAGCAGCTAAATCAAGCCTCTCGGCAGCAAGAACCACCGAGGCCATCACTCATCAAACAGAGCACATGGGCAGCTTCAAGATGCTTACAAAGGGCTACACGTCAAGTTTCAGGTCATTTCGACAACATTTGACCAGACTTTGACCCTCGGAAGCCAAATCAGGCCTCTCGGCGGCGAAGCTCCCCGGGACTATGGTTTCCAAGACAGAGCCTATGGATCATCACAAAATGACTCCAATAGGTTCCCTGTCCAATTTCAAGTCAATTGGACATCGGTTGACCGCACATCAAGGCGCGACATCTTCCTCGCGATAAAATCAAGTCTACTGGCGACAGGACCCCATACCGCTTCAAAACTCAAAGAAATCCTATGGTTGGTCTTATTTATTGCTCAGGAGGCATCACCTCAAATTCCAGGTCATTCTGACATCGTTTGACCCAGTTTCAGCTTCTGACAGAAAATCGGCAGCTCTACGCTATAAAGTCTTCAGCTTTCCCGGAAAATTGGAAACTTTGCACCCCAAAATGCAAGGATTCTCGTCAAGTTTTCTACAGGGAAATCAGGCCAATAAATGTGCAAAAATTGTTGGATATCGCGATCACTGAGAGGGGGGGGGGGTGAATCAGTGATTTCTAAAAACAGGTCCAATTCAACAACAAAACAAGTCAAACCACACAATGACACCAGATTTAACGTGGTTCACCAAAAGGCTACGTCCACGGATCAAAACCGTCCGAACACCGATCCGATACAGGTCTGAATATATTTAGTCGCACCAACGACAAAGAGCACCAACCCTTGTGTTTTAGATAGCACCCACTATCTAGGAAGCACCTACTCCTCTTACAATTTATCTGCACCCACAGATAGGATCACCAAACCCCAAACACCAAGCACCAACTTGATGTAAAAATAGAATAGAAGATAAACTCTGTCTACAGCCCTTCCCCTCTACAATTCTCTCTCTCTCAATTCCTTACAAATTGAAATCTAAAGCATAAAGAGAGACACTTAACTCATGGACGAATCACCATCTTCAAGAGCACAATTTCGTCCACAATTGCTGTAGAAAACGTCAGCACAACAGCACACAGCAACACAGCACTCTCTTCTCTCCTAGTCTCTTCTCTTCTCTTCTAGTCTGCTTAAGAACGACCCATACATGCCTTTTTATAGGTTATGTTAACCCTTAATTGTATTCAAAACAGGCTACAATTCGTTTAGAAAGAGTCCCAAACGAAATAGAAAAGAATGCTGAATTTTCGTGCAAGACTTCTGTTTCTGCGCAACTCTGGTTCCCGTGCTCGGTCGACATCATGGCTTGCTCGGTCGACATCATACACTGTCTGGAAACAGACAACTATCGCGCTCGGTCGACATCCTAGGGTCCCGGTCGACCGAAGACACACTGTGTCACGAAAATAACTGGGAGCAGTCTAAAACTTTTTCTGCAGGTTTCTCTTGCTTCGGTCGACCGCATGGGGTGCCCGGTCGACCGACCACTCTGTTTCAGGAAATCTGAATTCCTGACTGTCTCAATTCTGATTCTTCTTTTCAGCTCTATTTCCATTCTGATTTCCATCTGATTTCCATTGCGTAGTTGAGCTTCATCCTCTCATCATGTTGACATGGATTGACAACAATTACAACCTTAAACCATGATTACCATTCAAATCATTTAAAGCTTCTTCAAATTATAACAATCTCCCCCTTTGGAATTGTTGTCAACTTTAACAACTTTGTCAACATGCTAACAACTCTTCAACTCTTTCAACTCCAGCTTGCAGCTCTTCCAAGTTCTTTTCAACACTCACTTGGAACCAATTCTGAAATAACAACCATGCACTGTCAACAATCTCCCCCTAGCTTTCATAGCATAACATCTCTCCTTGCTATCATAGCATAACATCTCTCCCCCTTTGACAACAAGTCCAAAGGGACCAAACCGAGGAGCGAATAGGATATTCAATGAATGCATTGCTCCCCCTTTCAAGCACAACTCCTACGGTTTAGGAGAGTGAGTAACTCCTAACTTTTTCCGGAGATACTCGAAGACTTCCTTTGGCAGAGGTTTCGTGAAAATATCAGCCACTTGCTCAGTTGTTGGAACATATTCCAACTTGACCTCTCCATCAGCAACTTTATCTTTAAGAAAATGATAACGAATTGCTACATGCTTTGTTCGAGAGTGCTGAACAGGATTCTTAGATATATGAATTGCACTCGTGTTGTCACATAGGATCGGCGTAGGATCCGTTGTAGGAACTCCTAGATCAGAGAGCATTTGCCGCATCCATAACACTTGCGTACAACAAGTTGCCGCTGCAATATATTCCGCTTCCGCTGTCGAAAGGGATACTGAGTCTTGCTTCTTACTATGCCAAGCAACTAATCTTTCTCAAAGATAAAATGCGCCGCCGCTAGTACTCTTGCGATCATCTACGCATCCAGCCCAATCGGCATCAGAATATGCAACAAGAGTGAAGGATTTGCCTTTGGGATACCAGATACCAAGCTCCATAGTACCTTTCAGATATCGAAAGATTCTTTTCACTGCTGTAAGGTGCGTTTCAGTTGGTGCTGCTTGAAAACGTGCAACCATACATACTGCTTGGAGAAGATCTGGTCTTGTAGCAGTCAAGTAGAGCAAGCTTCCTATCATAGAGCGATAGGTGGTATGATCAACGGACGAGGCCTTATCATCTTTGCTAAGCTTCGTGTTCGTTGACATTGGTGTGCTCACTGGCTTGCTGTCTTCCATATTGAACCGTTTCAGCATTTCCTTAATGTACTTCATTTGTGATATGAAGATGCCATGTTTCAGCTGCTGCACTTGTAAACCAAGAAAGAACTTTAGTTCTCCAAGCATCGACATTTCAAATTCTTTCTTCATCTCTTCAGCAAAATTCCTGCACATCTCCTCATCATTGCCACCAAAGATTATGTCATCAACATAAACAATGACAACCAGCTGTTTGCTTAACTCAGTTTTGACATACAGATTGCTATCAACCATTCCTTTTCCAAAACCAATATTGCGGAGATAGAGATCCAGCCTTGCATACCATGCCCTTGGCGCTTGTTTCAGTCCATAAAGAGCCTTTTTCAACTTGCACACTAGATCTGAATTTTTGCTGATGAGAAAACCATCAGGTTGCTCAATGTAGACCTCTTCTTCAAGTAAACCATTCAAGAAAGCTGACTTTACGTCCATCTGAAATACCATGAAGGTTTTCTATGCTGCCAATGCAAGAAACATACGAATAGCTTCCAGACGAGCCACCGGTGCAAAGGTCTCTTCAAAATCTATGCCTTCAACTTGAGCATAGCCTTTACAAACCAACCTTGCTTTGTTTCTAATGACTTGACCATCTTCATTCAGCTTATTCCGAAAGACCCATTTAGTACCAATAACATTCTTATCAGTAGGTCTAGGAACAAGTTCCCATGTGGAGTTCTTCTCAATTTGCTCCAACTCCTCATGCATAGATTTCAACCAACTTTCATCGAGACTGGCTTCAGCCACAGTCTTGGGTTCAATGGTGGACACAAGTGAGTAATTGCTAACTACACTTTGTCTAGTTTGAACGCCTGCCTTAGGATCTCCAATGATTTGATCCTTAGGGTGTTGCTCTACCCAAGTGCTGTGCTTCTTAGGTGTAGTATCTTCTGAGTCATCCTTTGATTTCTCAGAATCATTAGATTCAGCCATCTCATCATCAATCTCACTCGAGTCCTCATAAACTGGACTGTCATTATGAGTTGCATTCTTTGGTTCAATATTCTCATCTATTCTCACATCAGCACTTTCTATGATTTTTCTGGTTCTTTTGTTAAGACACCTATATGCCTTGCTAGTAGAGGAGTAACCCAGAAATATACCTTCGTCAGCTCTTTCTTCAAATTTGCCCGGATTTTGTTCGAGCCGCTTGATGTAACACTTGCTGCCGAAGACTCTGAAGTGCTTGACTGTTGCTTTTCTTCCAAACCATAGCTCATAGGGAGTTTTGTCTTCATGTGGCCTGATCAAGCATCGATTTTGAATGTATACAGCGGTATGAATTGCCTCTTTCCAATACTTGTCAGCCATCTTGCTTTCACTTAGCATCGTACGAGCCATCTCTTGTACGGTGTGATTCTTCCGTTCCACAACTCCTTTTTGCTGTGGAGTTCTAGGGGCTGAGTACTGTCTTTGAATGCCATGATGTTCACAATATTTAGTGAACTCTTCAGATGTGAACTCGCCTCCACGATCAGACCTTAAAATCTTGATACGTTTTTCCAATTGATTTTCAACCTGTGCTTTAAACACTTTAAAACGATCAAGTGCTTGATGCTTATGCTTAAGAAACAATACCCATGTCATACGAGTATAATCATCAATGCATAACATGAAATACTTATCTCCATTGGTGCTTTGAGTTCGCATCGGTCCACAGAGATCAGTGTGCACTAGCTCAAGAGGTTTCTTGGAATGATGCTCCTTTGACTTGAACATAACCCTCGTTTGCTTTCCCTTTTGGCAAGAGTCGCAAATGGGATTGGAAGGCTTTTCAACTGTAGACATGCCTCTTACAGCCTTTGAATTGCAAATCTTTGACATGTTATCAAAGCTTAGATGCCCAAGGCGTTTGTGCCACAACCAACTTTCCTCTGTCCGACTCATCAAGCAGGTCTTTTCAGCTCCATCTGACAATGTATAGAGATTTCCAGCAGTTCTTGATCTAGTTGCCACTGTTTTGCCGTTGCTACTCTTCTTGATGGCAAACCCATTCTTTGTGAAGATAACTTCGTGACCCTTGTCACAGATCTGGCTCACACTAAGCAGGTTGTGTCTCAATCCAGACACATATAAGACTTCTTCCGATCTGATCTTGTTTGCCATAAGCTGAATAACACCTTTTCCGCAGATTTTGGCACCATCATTGCTGCCAAACTTCACTGAACCGCCTTCATAGTGCTGTAATTTGATGAATTTCTCTTTATCACCAGTCATATGGCTTGAACAACCACTATCAAGGACCCATGGTGCTGCCTTCTTTTGTGCATTGAATGCCGTTTGCACAATGAGAGATTCTTTGGGACTTTCTGCACTTTGCTTTGCTCTCCAAGCTTTGACTAACTTGGGTTTCTTTTCAACCTGAAATTTGTTAGCAATATGCAACCTACAATCCCTAGCCAAGTGTCCATAATTATAGCACTTATGGCACTCAATTTTGTGGCTACTTAAGATTGAAAAAGGGTTCCTAGTCACAAGTGAGCTGTATTTCACATAGAATTTGCAATCGTCTCTTTTATGTCCAAACATATTACAATGAAAGCAATAACCATAGAATTTGTATCTTCTTTGTGGCTGGTTAGTCTTCATTACTTTTCTAACAGGAATGGACTCCTTTCTAGGTTGAGTGGACTTCATAGAGTTAGAAGGTGCAGTGACTTGTTTCACAAACTCTTTCTTTTCAGGAGGTGCAATCTTAGAGGATTCACCTTTCTCAAATCCTAGACCAAATCTGAAGTGGGCAGGTCTTTGAACTTTCAGTAGTTCATCGAGTTTCATAGTCCCTTCAATCGCTTGGAGCGCTTTGAGTTTTTTGCTGTTTTCCAAATTTTCAGCCTTTGCTCTAGCGATCTCAGTTTCAAGTTTCATAGCCTCTTCCTTTTTGATACTTATTTGGTTTTCAAGGACTTCTACCATTCTTTTATATTCTTCTACTTGAGTTTTCAAAGCAATAATAGAACTTTCAGATTCATGGAGAAGTTTCAGATTTTTCTTACTTGTTTTGCGTTCCATGCTAAGCTCCTCAAGTGCGACTATGAGTTCCTCTTCAAGATTGACTTCAGCCTCCTCCTCCTCTTCCGGATCTAGCCCTTCTTCTTCTTCAACAGTGACCATGAAGAGAGCTTCGGTTGATTCATCATCGTCTGAAGTTTCAGACGTGCTGTCATCTTATTGACATAGAAAGTTTTTAGCTTTGCCTCTTTTTCTGAAATTTCTCTTTCCTTTACTCTTTTCAGCATAAGAGTCATTATCATTGTCTTCTTTTAGCGGACACTTCGCAGCAAAGTGACCAACACCTCCACAATTGAAGCATTTAAAGGGTAGCTTCCCTTTGTACTTGCCATTGCTTCCTTTCTTCAACTTTCTAACAAATTGAGCCTCAAGCTCATCATTATCAGAATCAACATCATGACCAGCAGTCTCTTTTGCCTTTTTCTGAACTTTGAAGGCCGCTTCTTTATCAGATGAAGACGTCTTTCCTATGCGCATCTCATAGGCAGTTAGAGAACCATGTAATTCATCCATGGAAAATGCATTCAGATCTTTGGCTTCTTCGAGGGCTGAGACTTTTGAATCAAACCGGGGAAGAAGAGATCTTAGAACCTTTTTGACGATGACCGGCTCTTTAATCTCCTCCCCTAGTCCATGAATGTCATTCGTGACTTCATTCACTCGTTACATATACGATTCAACATTCTCGCTTTCCTCCATGCAAAGAGACTCGAATTGAGAGCGATGAGTTTGCAATTTGGCTTCTTTAATCTTCTCATCACCTTCATGTATGCTTTGCAACTTGTCCCAAATTTCCTTGGCTGTTTTGCATGCAATTACTTTGACAAGCTCGCTGTCCACAAGGCCACTAAAGAGTGCATTCTGCGCCTTGGAGTCGTTGTCTGCCAACTTCTTCGATGCAGTATCATTGGGTACGTTGGCAGCATTGTAACCGACTCTGACAGCCTCCCAAACATCATAACCAAGAGATTTGATGAAGGCTTGCATCCTAATCTTCCAAAAGGAGTAATTAGAACCATCAAACAGAGGTGCTTTCATATTCCCTGTATTGGCTGCCATGTGATTTGACAAGAGATCACCCTTAGCGTATTAAACTGATCAAGGGAGCCTCGCTCTGATACCAATTGTTGGATATCGCGATCACTGAGAGGGGGGGTGAATCAGTGATTTCTAAAAACAGGTCCAATTCAACAACAAAACAAGTCAAACCACACAATGACACCAGATTTAACGTGGTTCACCAAAAGGCTACGTCCACGGATCAAAACCGTCCGAACACCGATCCGATACAGGTCTGAATATATTTAGTCGCACCAACGACAAAGAGCACCAACCCTTGTGTTTTAGATAGCACCCACTATCTAGGAAGCACCTACTCCTCTTATAATTTATCTGCACCCACAGATAGGATCACCAAACCCCAAACACCAAGCACCAACTTGATGTAAAAACAGAATAGAAGATAAACTCTGTCTACAGCCCTTCCCCTCTACAATTCTCTCTCTCTCAATCCCTTACAAATTGAAATCTAAAGCATAAAGAGAGACACTTAACTCATGGACGAATCACCATCTTCAAGAGCACAATCTCGTCCACAATTGCTGTAGAAAACGTCAGCACAACAGCACACAGCAACACAACACTCTCTTCTCTCCTAGTCTCTTCTCTTCTCTTCTAGTCTGCTTAAGAACGACCCATACATGCCTTTTTATAGGTTATGTTAACCCTTAATTGTATTCAAAACAGGCTACAATTCGTTTAGAAAGAGTCCCAAACGAAATAGAAAAGAATGCTGAATTTTCGTGCAAGACTTCTGTTTCTGCGCAACTCTGGTTCCCGTGCTCGGTCGACATCATGGCTTGCTCGGTCGACATCATACACTGTCTGGAAACAGACAACTATCGCGCTCGGTCGACATCCTGGGGTCCCGGTCGACCGAAGACACACTGTGTCACGAAAATAACTGGGAGCAGTCTAAAACTTTTTCTGCAGGTTTCTCTTGCTTCGGTCGACCGCATGGGGTGCCCGGTCGACCGACCACTCCGTTTCAGGAAATCTGAATTCCTGACTGTCTCAATTCTGATTCTTCTTTTCAGCTCTATTTCCATTCTGATTTCCATCTGATTTCCATTGCGTAGTTGAGCTTCATCCTCTCATCATGTTGACATGGATTGACAACAATTACAACCTTAAACCATGATTACCATTCAAATCATTTAAAGCTTCTTCAAATTATAACAAAAATGCCAAGAAAAAATATAGGAAAAAAAAAAGAATGAAAAAAGAGCTCGAAACGGCCGCGAAATGGGACCAAAAGGGGATAATTGCCCCCAGGGTCCCGCGACCCCCGCCGAGGGTCGCCGGCAACCATGGTGCATGGTCGCCGGTGACCATAGAGGCCCGAATCCCCGGATTCACCCCGGAAAGCCTCGTTTTCCAATGTTTTTCGCATTTTGAAGCTTCCAGCCCCTGTGTTTTTCAAAAATTCATACTTTTGAGGCACCAAATCCTTCGACATCCGTCAAAATCACGGGTCCGTCTTCAAGGGTATCAAAATCAATATTGATTGCCAATCGGTCAACCGAAAAAGTACACTTTCTAGCCGATCGATCGAGAAATCGACAGGACAGATATCACCGGCCTGCTGTTAGCTATCAATGTCTGAAGTTACAGAGTCATCTGATGTCGATGTAGATCCATCAATGATCATCGCCAAAAGAACTCCAAAAGATGCGGCACGGCCGCGACTCTTCAATTGCTCGGTGACCACTTAATGCAATTAATTGGCTAGCTTTATTGCAGTCATTAATTCATTTGTTTGGACGGCCCAATCAGTAGCAACCATTCGGGAGTTACAAGTCAAAGGTTTCATGGCATTTAAACCATGAAACTCCTCCCATCATGGTGATTAAAGGCGATTAAATGCCCTCAATCTCCACCGGCCAATCAAAAGCAAAAAAAAAAAGGAGTTACAAAATAAAGAAATAAATCTTGTAACTCCTCCCTTTATGTAGTTTTATGACAATTAAGGCTCATAAACTCTCCTAAATGGCTACCTAAAAGCCTATATAAATAGGAGAGCACTCCAAGCATTCTATACCACTTCCAAAGCATCAGACATGGATCCGAAAATCCTGAATTTCGAAGTCCAGAAGAAAAGAGAGAAAACTCTGCTGGAGTTCTGCACCGGCCACCACTACAAGGTGATAAAAGTCCCTTGGGGGTACCCCTCCAAGGTCCTTGCCTTCTCCTTCTGCCTCCAATGGCTTAGAGTGGCTTTTCAGCCCGTCTACTTAGCTTTTTGTTGGATATAGGACCTCATCTTGGTCTTTGTCCTCTAAAAATCTGAGGTTATAGCCAAGCCAAGCGAATCAAGAGCATCCTCCGTTTTCATCTGCATGAATGATGGCGAAGTCCACATATGGCTTGCGACGTCAATCTGAACGAGTCCCCCACAATCTCCTGAAAAGTTAGATCCTCCTTTTCTTGCTTTTCATTGTATTTTATTTTTTCTAAAAGAGACAAAAATCACAACTCTTGTCTTTAATTATTGATAAGAATTGTAAATAAGCTATAAACGCCAAAATCGGCTATAAACGCCAAAAATCGGCTATAAATACCAAAACATCGCCTTTCATGGAAAATCAAGAAAATGTCTCTTTTTTTAAATATATGTGCAATGGAAAACATAAAAGAAGTTGATTTCCTTTTTACTTGCGAAGGTCGATCTCCGGATCTCCACTTGCAATTCCAAGTAAAATAGAAAATCTGGCACACCCACACAAAAAAAATGTTGATACCCGCTTTGCCCCAAGGTCACGAAAGGGTCGTACCCCACGGACTCTCACGTCCCCCTACCTCTGTAGCGCCCCGAGCAAGATGTGCGGTCCATCAAGCTGGCACACCCGGTGGGACTCGTTCATTTGAGAACATGATGCTTGGAAATGAAGTATTTGCATACCATATTCTTGCTCTATGCTTATACTTCTTTTCTGGAATCCTTGGCTACTTTCTAGTTGGTGGCCTATGTTGGAGTTCGCATCTAAAAAAAATGAGATGGGATTTTTTGGAAATTTCTAATTCTATCTTTGAATTTATTCCCACTATTTATCTTTTCAAAAAAAATTAGATTTCTCAGTTTGGGTTCAAAATTGAGAAACTTTGATCCTCTCCTATCGTTCATGTGCTTGTAGAAATGTTGAGCCTGTTCGAATCGGGATTTGGGCCATCATTTTTTTTCGATTAGTTCAGAGATCTAAAAAAAAGGAAAAAATCAGATTTCTCAGTTTGGACTCAAAATTGAGAAACTTTGATCGTCTCATATCGTTCATGTGCTTGCAGAAATGTTGTTGACCCAGCACCCGTCATTGCTCCAGTGGAAATCAACCATGCTGAACCACGAAGAGCAGACGAAGAAGAAGATTTGGCTTCCATGCCTGATCTTGAAGAATATGCAAGGATCTACGGCATCTCGCTCTAGAACAAGAGCAAGACCGTGTCAACAAGATTCCTCGCAATCCAGAACCAGAAGTCCCTGAAGACCATATGGTACCTCCTCCCATAAATCCTAAAAATGGAGAAAATTGTTGGATAGACGTTAGTCTTACATCCGAGGATGAGTCTGACTCCGATTAGGCAACATCTCCTGTCAGAGCTGCCTGTAATGTAATAATTCGGGATTATAGCTCTTCTGAAGCATCAGCTGATGAAATCACTTACACTTCGACGACGCCTAACACCATATCTTCTACGGCTACCTCAACTCACGTGACTTTCTGTAAGACCCCGACCCCTAGTTTTGGGGTTTTGTGTTATTTTAATTGTGGTTTTGCTTTTTGAGTAAGATTAGTAGTGGGTTTGACTTGGTTTTTGAATTTGATAGATTTTTCTTAACATTGGAGATTTTAAGGACCGTTGACTTTGGTTTGACTCGGCCTATGTGAAATGTTTTTTTGTGATAAATTATTCTTGATTTCTAAAAACTCTAATTTTTATTCTTTTTGACTCATTTTATCGATCTTAACAACTTTCATGTTTTGACCATTTGGGTTTTATGCTCAGAAATTGCATTTTTCGAGAAAAAGGGCAAAAATGACATTTTACACTAAATCTGTACCTGAATTTCAAAAATTTCAGAAATTGGGGAAAATATACTTTTTAGAAACTAGAAATTCTAACGATCGATTTTGTCTTCTTCATCGATCTCGTCCGGGGCCCGCAAGACCATGTTTTAGCCATTTTAAGTTTTAGCTGAATGGGCCCCATTTTCAAGCTACTTAAGTTGTCTTCTCCATCTTCCATTTTCATTTCACTCTTTTCCTGCAAGTTCTTGACCTAGGGCTGGAGGAGAAAACCATATTCTTCCCCAAGCTTGTTTCCCTTGGATATATGGCAAGGAAGCTCCAATCTCAGATCTGATTTCACCACTTTCTTCCTCTCATCTCAAGCTACAGCTGGGTACCGTTTTGGACAAATTTCTGCAACATTTTCTTCCTCTCCCAGCTGGTTCTTTCTTGTTCAGTTAGCTACAGGTAAGAGCTTGAAATTAATTAATTTCTTTATTTATCAGTATATTCATGTTTTCCTTTCATGAGATGAATGGTAATTTATTATATACTTGCACATAACCAATACGAATGACATGATGGTTCATGAGATGAACCGGAGTCCACAAGTACATTAGATGTAACACATGTGTATGGATGAGATCCACATACGGGAGACATGTGTGGCAAATCTTATACTTAAATATCTTCACAACCAGTGATGAGACTGTACATCTCATACTGACAAGGTTGCAGTACTTTGATCACTATGAGATAGTGTGATTTGTCTCGATCATCAGAATGTAAGATTCTGGATCATATTGCTGGTAAATTGGATGTATTGAAGGACCATGAGAAGCACCTTATAAACACTGTCTTTACTTTCAGGTCTGCTCTCATAATTCCCTAGCAATAGGCTCTCAATCCTGAGACATTAATGAACTCAAGTTTCTATCAATTCATTTGCTTTGAGTCACCAATGAGTGAGGCCAACTGTAGGTCAACACCTCGGTGATTTGGGTACGTGGTAGTAGAGCTGTGGGAACATTCAATGGTCAAGATGGAATCTATCTCTAATATCCCCTTGTGCCAATTAATGGATTTATCATTGGTAAGTGCGCACCCATTCCGATTAAGAGTTGATTGGAAAGGTACCTATGATCATTATAATTAATTGGGGATCAAGGATAATAAGATATGGATCTAGTTTGGAAGACAGGTTCAATTGATCTATGGAAATTGAGAGAGGGGCCTACTTGTGGTAATGTGGAAGTTTAGGGTCTTCTATGTAATATTCCTAAGACTGGAGTTCAATTGCATTTATATAGTGGAGTTATTTGCAATTAACTGTGGGCCCGGATTACACATGAGATGTGGGGTCGCGTGTCCCAGTTGGAGCCAGCTTTCTAAGGAATCCCTAGTGGTCCCCACGCTAGCCCAATTATTAGAAAGTATCTAATTCTAGTTGAACTCTAAAAGGAAAGTTACTATTTCTATTTGAAGTAAGACTTCCAATAGTGATAATAGTAGACTTACTAATTTTAGTAGAAGTGAGACTTCTATTTTAATTAGAAAGGAATTGGAAAGTTACTAATCATATTTGAAGTGAGACTTCTAATTATGATATGGTAAGTTAATAATTAATTAATGGAAGTAAGACTTCTATTTTAATTAAGAAGAGATAGTTACTAATTTTTGGAAGTAAGACTTCTAATGAAAATTAGTAAGTGGGGCTTGCAAAAGCTATAAATAGAGGAGAGGAGGCCTGGACGTCCATGCATCTATCCTAGCATTAGGATTCATGCCCAAGGCCCCTAGTGCAAGAGTTGCACATGGTTTTTCTCTCTTCCCTCTTCTAGTTCTCTTTCTAGTTCCTCCCTAGAGTTCCTAGTAGTTCTCTCTTGGAGATCCCACCATCTTCTTGAGAAAAAGGAGAATCTGATACTGGTCATAGTGTGGAAGATCAAGAGGTCTTGGAGATCCCTATTTGATTAGTGAAAGCATTTCATCATCAAAGAAAGATGCAACTTCTCCATTAGAGCACAACCGAGCTCCAAAGGTATAATCCACTTCCTTACATGTTGTAGATTATTATGGATTCTTATAATTTGCTATTTCTATCTTCTAGATAGATTGTTTTACTGATCATGATGGCTAAGATTGAGGACATGGATCTTGGATTGGGTTTTATAGCCTTCCGGATAGTTGATCCCTGCATCAAGTGGGTCAAAAGTTTTTGAAACCTATCCTAGAGGCCCACCCTATTTCCAACAGAAACCACCTCTTTAATGGAGTCTTTTGTACTCCTTAGGAAGCCCTTTCTCATTCTATCAAACCCATTTTCGAAATGGGGGTTTTTGTTGACCAAAATAGTGATTTTTGTGTGCTCTTTTGGGGCTTTTTTTGTAGATTTCGTGGCTCTTCTCTTGGGTTGGATTTATGAGAGTTTTTATTAGCTTTTGGCCAAGGCAAGTAAACATTTTGGGTTTTTATGTTATATGTGTGATTTAGGACATATTACTTTTAGAAAATGTTGTCCTCATTACTAAGGTTTTCCATTCCATATTATGTTTGAATCTTTCTTAGTTTGCTCAAGTATTTTCCAAGAATGTTTACTAATCATCTTCTAATTTTGAAGTTTTGTCTTGATTTGGAAGCTTGTACTTTGTTTAATGTTAGAAGATGTTTAATATCATGATTTGATAGTAAATGATTTGATGATTTAAAGGTTTAAGTTGTGTTATGGATGGTTTTAAATGTTGAATTTTATCCCTTGGAAAGCATGGTGGCTTAGGGAGTGCAGGTGATACATAAATGAGAATCAAGAATGGAAGAAAAATGTTGAAATCTGACTTGAAATGCACTTTTCGTGCACTGGCGGTCAGCTCACGGTTAGCTGGCGGTTAGCCGAAATCCCCATTTCGGCTAGCCGCGGACTAACCGCATTATGACGGTTCCTTTTCCAGAGAGCTGTAATCGCGCCTGGGCTTTTCGGTCAGCTAGCGGCTAACCGCAATCTGAATTTCGGCTAGCCGCCAGCCAACCGTGTCCAATTTCGGTCACTTTTCCCGAGAGCTGCTATTTCCTATTTTGGTCCAGCGGTCAGCTGCGCGGTCACCTAGCGGCTAGCCACAATACTCAATTCGGCTAGCCGACAGCTGACCGAGGGCAGACCGAGGCTTGCAAAAAAAAAAAAAACACTATTTTTGATGGATTTCTTCTGAAATGAATACTAGACTAAGCCATAGACTTTTTACTTGACATTGTGCACTTGAAATTCTAAAATGTACCTTAACTTCGGCGGCACTAAATCTTGTAACATCCCGACATCAGGATTTCAATTCCACAAAGGTCAATGAATAGTCTTAGCCTAAGCTTGATTGACTTCGTGTTTGAACTTCCGTTTTGATGCTATGTGCATCATCGTGTACCCTTTTGAATTTCAAGTACAAGCTCGTTTAAGAAATTATTTCAAGAGAAATAGTCGTGCTCTCGCTTTGAAATTTCAAGTACAAGTTTGTCTGAATATTTCTTTTTAAGAATAAAAAAGGGGATTACTTTCGTGTTTTTGACATATTACTAGTTCATGCTATCGTGTCTTGTCTTGCTTGCATCGTCCACCTTGTGCGTGGTCGATGAGGGATATATAAGAACTCGGTCCGGGCGGCACCCTTAATCATGGGGTGAAGCGTGTCAACCACGGGCTTCAAACGGCGAATCTCTACTAGCTTGACAAGTAGTTTTCCCCTTTTTGTGTGATTTGTCTCGCAAGTACATTTTGTCTCGTGCATTCATGAACTTAAGTAAATACCACTGAGCTTGGACCGCCCCTCCAGTCTGATCCACTGTCCGGGGGTCCTTAAACTTGTGGACTGTCTGCAGACTAGTCGTGTATTTTATACACATCGTGTGTGTTCCGATTCCATGGCCGGTTTCCCCATCTACCTCGTGTAGCGTGGGTTCGTGTTCCTGCGTGTCGTGCGTGCTTGCTCTAATCATCATGAATGATGGAGAAAGGATGGGCTCTTTGTGGATTACTATTCATGATATTATATGTATTCATGCTAGTTTCATTTTGTATATCGTTCATGGACTCTTATTTTCTTGATACGCATCTTGTTCATGCATTGTTTTTAACCTTGTAAATTTGTTTCAAGTTTAGTAAAATATTTTAAATATTGTTTCCTTTAAAGCTTTGATTTTTACTTATGTTTTTGCATAAATTGATCACCTGCCTGACCGTTGTGTCTGATATTCTACACTTTGGTGCTCTAGGTAGTAGGTTTCTGTCTTGAGCTAGTTCGAGTGCAGTTGGCTTTTGAGCCACGAGTTTTGCAGACGTGTTGTGTCAGCAATGTCATGTAGACGTCATGCTTGACTCCGGAGTTATGTTAGACACTTGGGTAGTATTTGTTCTTAGCTTGATATTCTGTACGGCTTTTGTTAGCCTTTTTCTTGGGAATGTAATTAATGCACTTGTTAATTTATAACTTGAATATGCTCGGGTAATGATAAGCATGTTACTGTCAGCTCTGCATATTTTGATATCATGTTTTGTTACAGTCTGAGTTTGAATATTGTTATGACAGCTTTACGCTGGTTGGTTGAGTGCGACACGGAATCCAATGGCCACGGACTCCGGGTCGTAACGCCTTGTAAGCTTCCGCGAAATGTTTTGATGTGTTTGGGAATTTTGCCTTCCTCACACACGCGGATCCTGGAGAGAAATACAAATTTTTAATTAACCCCAAATCACGCTCCCCGAGATCGGATCACTACAGGATCCCGGTTTTGGGGGTGTGACACTTTCACTGAGGCAACACCCTCTCAGGCTTCTTCTCCTGATAAAACATATTCAAATTCACTATTTTTGGAAATGTTATTAATAAAAAGTAAATTAAAAATAAATAAATATATTATATAGCAACAAAGGCCCGTGTTAAGCCCTGGCCCAAAAACCAGTATATAATAAAAATTGGAGACATATTATTAGAAAGAAAATACATCTAAAAGAGAAAAAATGTATTATTTATTACTCTTAAATTGAAAAATATTCACGTGCATCTATCCATCACCTTGTTATGGTGAGGGACAACATAGTAGGGTTGACTTTATAACACATCCGAACCATCCACACACATGGAACCCCCTTAATTACACTAGACCAATTGAATTTCTGCTTATCCAAATGGATTGAATCGTTGGATCGATGTCAAGTTTTTTCCTTTAATATAAAGTCATTAAATTTGTGGGCCAGAGATGAAGGGGTTAGCGGCATGGGATTGACCCCAAATTTAATATATGGTCTCATCCAAGGTGTCTCTTCCCATCCCCTACAAGTCCCATGATTAGTGGGTCCCTAGGTGGGCCACATTAAGTTTGTCCCTCACCATATGGTGAGGGAAGAATGCACAGGATTATTCCCCCTTAAAATTATATGTATCAAAATATAAAGGAGAAATATGAAGTAAATAAAATAAATGTTAATTTTAGTAATATTAGTTTATTAAATCAGATTCTAGATAAAAAAATAGAATTCCATAGAAAATCAATACTTAGGGCATGTTTGTTTGCACAAAAGTAAAATAAAAGAGGAGAAAATTAGCTTCTAATTTTGGAATATAGAAGTGGCTAATCCGGATCAAGCCAGACGTGGGGTACATATTTTGGACTCCAACCCGAGCCCGACCCGTTTTCGAAACGGGTTGCAAACCTACAACCCCCACCCATTAGGTCTTGGGTTGGGCCAACCCATCTAACACGCATTAGATGTTGGTTGGGTAGGGTTGACCCATCACCTAGCTAGGCTTGACTTTTGTTTAAAAAATAAAAGATCTTGCCCATAAACACATGATATTATGGGTTTTATTAATAACCTAGAAATATAGTTACTTCAAAAAGTGGGAAACTATTTTTTTTACTTTCACCATAATTACAGTTTTGGAAAACAAAATCCACTCTTGGTGACTACTAATTGAGATTCAGGAAACCCCTTCTTTTTTTTATATATAATTTCAGTAGAAAACCCATAATTTCGTGGGATAAACCGATTATATCACGGGATTAATTTTACTTAGTTATTTCAAAACAATCAGAAAAATATTTTTTCCTTTCATCAACTGGAAATCTTTTATCCCAAAATTCAATAAGTAACCAATGATACCATGTAATAAACCACGATATTGTGGATTTTGACCCAAGGAAAACCATAAAAAAGAGTCTAGTCAATGCACTCCGTTGACATTTGTTGTCATTTACCCTTAGAAACGGAGTTTAAGAGGTATTAATCGATATAAAAAAGTAAAAGTCAAAGCCAAGTAAAAAAGTTTTCCAACCCGGTCCCAAGTGCCTCCTTCCTCACCCCTACAAATGCTCCATCATCAAGTTGCCTTCAAAAGGTTTCTAAAGCAAGCTATCCAAGATTTAGGGCAGATTTGGTACATGGGTTGGAATCGTCTATTGAGATGATTCTCTCCATCTGTTGGATCCTAAGAGCATGTTTGTGCAACGGTGCAGCCATTTTCCGTGGAGTTTAAAATTTGTGGGTCAACTTTTCCTAAAAAAGTAAGGATTTTAAGTTCTCATGGGGGACTGTCGGAACTCCACTTACTCGGAAAATCCCCCCCCTCCTCATAAAACCCCTATGAGGTTTGTAAGTGCAAAAAATGTAACTCACAAGAAGAGGGGTGCATGCACGGACTTATCCAAAGAGATTAGGAACACCGATGCCTATGCCTGAAGCCTGAGAAAAGGAAGAATAATAGTAGGTCAGAGGACCCTGGCTTGGGCAGCGCAGGGCTCTCCGATGCCTAAGTCAGTTTAAGAACTGAACAGTAGGATGGAGATTTTTGGGGAAGAAGATGGTGTACCAGCATGTGGTGTATTTGTTGGCCATTCTTTGCTCTGGAGCTGTAGCTGTGCTTATATATAAGAAGAGAAGAAGCAGGGAGGTGGTTGACTGTCTTGTCATAGCCCACTTTGTCAGGTACTAGGGAGGCGCAGTCCCATCGTAGCCCACTTTTCTTTAATTGCAGTCCCATCGAGCCCTATCATGGCGTTTTGAGAGCTATGGATGGCGATCTGTCAGGGACTATGGGCGGTGCCCTTGTCTTGTCGCACGTGCCGTAGCGTGCTTGAGCGTCCATGGGAGGACAGTTGTCAGTGCTCAGTACTTTTTACCGAGATGAGGCTCTTAGACGAGATGGAGTGTCTCGCCGATGTGAGGACCAGGCAGAGATGGAGGGTCCTGGCACTGTTGCCGAGGTGGAGGTCCTGGCACTGCTGTCGAGCTGGTGATATTGGTTGGCACTGTTGCCGAGGTTGGGGAGCCGAGGCTGGGAACGACCTTGACTTGGCTAGAGAGAGATCTGGCAAAGGTGCCGAGATGGAGCACTCGACCGAAGTGGGATGCTTTGGCCGAAGTGGATTCTGCCTAGGTGAACTGCCTGGTCGAGATGGATTTAGCTGGTGTGGGAGCCCGGGATTGAGCATCTGGCCGGGACTCTGATGAGTTCGGGAATATCCCCACACAATAGCCCCCCAGCTTCTGAGCTCTGAGAGTACTCTTTAAGGTCGGAAGCTAAGAAGGGAGGAGTTGTTGAGCTTGATAATCTTCAGTGTCTGGTTTGTTGCCAACTGAGAGACTGAGACGTGACCAGCTGGTTCGTCGCCAGAGGTGTAGCCTCGTTGGAAGTATTCTAGTGATGCTGCCGAGGAGGCTAGCATTGCTGCCAACCTGGAAACTAACACTGCTACCAAGCTGGAGACTGGCACTGCTACTGAGCTGGAGACTGGCACTGCTGCCGAACTGGAGGCTAGCGTTGTTGCCGAGCTGCACTGCTGCTAAGCTGGATACTGGCACTGCTGCCGAGCTGGCTGCCGAGGAGGTAGCATTGCTGCCGAGGAGGTAGCATTGCTGCCGACCTGGAAACTGGCACTGCTGCCGAGCTGGACAGTAGTGTTGTTGTTGAGGTCGGTCAACCCCAGGGCAGTCTCTCTGGCGCTGGTTGAGATGGAGAAGCCTGGGTGTATGAACCCGAGGGCAGTCTCAGGGTGTATGAACCCAAAGTTTTAGGAGCGACTGGGTGTATGAACCCTAAGTCAGTCCTTGGGTGCGTGAACCAAAAGTTTAGGGAAGACTGGGTGTATGAACCCGAGGTCAGTCCCAGGGTGTATGAACCCAAAGTTTTAGGAGCGACTGAGTGTATGAACCCTAAGTCAGTCCCTGGGTGCGTGAACCCAAAGTTTAGGGAAGACTGGGTGTATGAACCCGTGGTCAGTCCCAGGGTGTATGAACCCAAAGTTTTAGGAGCGACTGGGTGTATGAACCCTAAGTCAGTCCCTGGGTGCGTGAACCCAAAGTTTAGGGAAGACTGGGTGTATGAACCCGAGGTCAGTCACAGGGTGTATGAACCCAAAATTTTAGGAGCGACTGGGTGTGTGAACTGAAAGAAACTGCGATACAGATCTGAACATCACTAGGGGAAGACGTCCATGGCTGATTTGTAACAAAACAGATTTTAAAAAAACTGATCTGGGCTGCGAAGATCAGCCATAGAAATCGCATTACTACTCCATTGAATCATGATCAACAAGTGTATAATTAAAGGAGATACAAGAAGACTATTACCTTGATGATATGTAGACTTCAAATCTCTGAAATAAAAGATCCAAAGGGCTGAACTCAGACCTGCAATTAGCAAGCACCTTGCTGGAATTTTCTACAATAGAATAACTTTTGATCTTCTTCTCTATTTCACTTCCAAATCTGATTGGCTAAGATGGTGGGATCTTAATCTAGATTTCTAGATGGGTTTTGAGAACTTTTATCTATGGAAAAATCTCAGACCTGAAACTCTCTTCAATGAAGAAGAGAAGAGGGCTGGACGTGTGGGATTCTCTAGCATAGGGGATATGTGTGTTGGACGTCCAAGGGGGGAGCTTCCCCCTTTTATTGAAAACTTTAGGATTCCTTTCCTTAAAAGTTATCCCTACTAATTCTCTTAGATGTCCTAAAAGGAAAATATAATCCAAAGATTTATTTCCTTCTAGAAACACTCCAATTAGAAAAGGAAATTAAAGGAACATCCCACAAACTTTAGCAATTAGTAATCTTAGTTGCACAACATTTACTAATTTAAGTTTCTAATTCAAAAAGGAAACTTTACTATTGTAATACTAATCCAAAGAGGAGTCCTACCTTCCAAGTAGAGAGACCTACTCAAAGTTGGAATCCTCACCTCTGGAATTCCCATTATGGACGTCCCACATAAAATAATGCACACCATGGCCCACAAATAATTTATCTAGAACTAAATTCATGTATGCCATCAAAGGCCTATTTGAATTTAAACTCAAAATTATTTTTCCACTAAAATAATTCAACCCCATTTTATCTAAACAAATTAGGAAACCTTGCCAATATAGGAAAGTGACTAGAGAAGGGACCAAAAGACATATTTACCCTTGGCTCCTAAAATGACCAAAATGTCCATGCTAAAATCATAGCAACATTAAGACCATTTTAACCTCAGATCATTCCACTAAAGAGTTATGGTTGAACTCCAGGGACAAATATTTTAATATGATATTAAGCTAGTCAGAAAGTGACAGTTGTCTTCGACCTACTAAGTAAAATGACCTAAATGCCCCTCTATGTAACATCCATAATCAAGTCAGGTTATCCGATGTACTATCAACCTTCTCGATTACATCTAAACCTTAGAACTTCATATCCTTAACTTAATCATCATCCGGATATCATTCTCTTGGTCCAGGGAGCGACCCACAAGTTCAATATCCATATGGAACATCCATATACTAAGATTTTAGATTTTGATGATTAATCGGATAATTCTAAGGGGACGATCATTCCATCATTAGATGGCATAGATTCTTTATTGCATCTGCACGTCCCAACTGATCAAGTCCGAGTACCCAAAACACAGAGCTGTTGACTCATGAAAAGAATCTCACCCACAGTGAGTTAAAGCACAAGAACTTGACTTCGTCAGTTCATCCACAAATGCTCAAGATTAAGAGCACTGGTCACTCAGTAGCATGAGGTGACCTGATCTCTCTCAGTGATAGTACTATTTTAGAGATCACACCTACAATGGTCCTGTTCAATGCATTGCATATGCACTAATGAGATAAATCCGGGATAGGCCTCCCATGACTTAGGTAAGTCACCCTGAATACAGGAGAGTCTCTCACTATAACTTATACCAAGATGAAGTGCCTAACTCCATCTCTCAGTTATGAACAAATATGTTCTTTCCAGTGTCCATGAATCAGACCTATCTGTGTGTAGGCACTACACACCTAATTCATTTACTAGAAACAATGGCCTTACACAACCATACATATATACATGTTTAAAGAGAAAAGAGTCATTCCATTAAATAACCAGTAAATATCCAGTAACAAAAGATGAGAGTGCAGCTAGTGGGCTTTAGGGCATACACCAATCCCAACAAACTCCCACTTGCACTAAAGATCACTACTTCCTAACCTAACACCCATAGACTCCACATGAGAAGTAAAGACTTTCTCAGTAAGAGTCTTAGTGAATGGGTCAGCTAAGTTATTTGCTGAGGCAATCTGCTCCTCCACTATTTCTCCATCCTGAATGAATTCTCGGATCAAGTGGTACTTTCTCTGAATGTGCTTGCCTTTCTTGTGATTCCTGGGCTCTTTGTACTGTGATAAAACACCAGTGTTGTCGCAGTACATGACAATCGATTTTTGCACTGCAGGAACAACTCCCAATTCCAATAGGAATTTTCTGAGCCATACTGCTTCCTTTGCAGCTTCCGATGCCGCCACATACTCTGCTTCCATGGTAGAATCAGTAGTACAGGATTGCTTGACACTCCTCCATGATATAGCCCCTCCTGACAGAGTAAAGACGTATCCTAAAGTAGACTTTCTGGCATCTCTATCAGATTGAAAATCAGAATCTGTATACGCCAAAGGCGTTAGATCATCTGCTCGATAGGTTAGCATATAATCTTTTGTTCTCCGAAGATGCTTGAATATATGCTTAACAGCTGTCCAATGCATAGGTCCAGGGTTTGACTGATTTTTGCTAACCATGCCAACGGCAAAGCAAATATCTGGTCTAGTACATAACATAGCATACATGAGGCTTCCAACAGCGGATGCATATGGAACTCTCCTCATGCTCTCTATCTCTTCAGATGTCTTTGGACATTGATCTCGAGACAGTGGTACTCCATGTCTAGAAGGTAGCAAGCCCTTCTTGGAGTCATGCATGTTAAACTTGACCAATATCTTCTCAATATATGAAGATTGGGATAAGGATAACATCTTATTCTTGCGATCTCGGAAAAGCTTGATCCCTAAGATATAGCTGGCCTCACCTAAATCCTTCATCTGAAATTGAGAGGATAACCAAACCTTTGTGGATGACAATATACCTACATCATTTCTAATGAGCAATATGTCATCTACATACAGAACCAAAAATGCAACTGCTTTTCCACTTCCTTTCTTATACACACATGGTTCATCAATGTTTTGATCAAAGCCAAAAGACTTGATTGCCTTATTAAACTTGATGTTCCATGCTCTAGATGCATGCTTAAGTCCATAAATGGACTTCTTAAGTTTACAAACCATGTTATCTTGGCCACTAGCACTGAAACCCTCTGGTTGCATCATATAGATGCATTCGTCAAGACTTCCATTAAGAAAAGCTGTCTTGACATCCATCTGCCATATCTCGTACTCATAATGACATGCGATGGCCAAGAGAATCCTTATGGACTTAAGCATAGCCACTGGTGAAAAGGTTTCCTCATAATCGATACCCTCTTTATGAGTATATCCTTTCGCCACCAGTCTTGCTTTGAAGGTTTCCACCTTCCCATCCACTCCTTTCTTCCTCTTGTAGATCCACTTGCACCGTATGGGTTTAATCCCTCCACATGTCAGCATCTATATCCATCACTGCTTCATCGTAACTAGCAGGATCCTGAACCAGATCCTCAGAGTCTGTCTTAAAAGACACTCCTAGATATCTTTCTGGCTGTCTAGAAATTCTCCCACTACGACGAGGCTCAGAGTGTTAAAAGGAATATCCTGTTCATCTACCGCCTCAGGACCTAGTACAGATGTTATAGGAGATCCCGGAAGAATCTCCTTAAGGGTTTCTTTACAACTAAGCTCTTGGTACATCATACAATCATCCTCCAAGTACCTAGCATGAGTGCTGATAAGCACTTTTTGCTCCTTTGGATGATAAAAAATGCCACCTCTCGTTCCCTTAGGATACCCAATGAAGTAGCACATTTCCGATATGGGTGCCAGCTTGGTAGCTTTATCATTCAGTACATAGGCTGGACAACCCCAAATGTGGATATGTCTTAAACTGGGTTTTCGACATGTCCACATTTCTTGCGGTGTCCTAGGCACTGATTTAGAAGGTATTAGATTTAAAATGTATGATGCTGCTTCTAGGGCATATCCCCAAAAAGATATAGGTAGGGTTGCATGACTCATCATGGACCTTACCATATCAAGAAGGGTACGGTTTCTTCTCTCCGCTACACCATTTTGCTGGGGTGTACCCGGTGCAGACAACTGAGACACGGTCCCATGTTGTGTGAGGTACTCTTTGAACTCACCCAGGAGGTACTCGCCACCTCGATCAGATCGAAGGGCTTTGATATGTTTCTCTAGTTGTAACTCCGCCTCAGCCTTGAATTGCTTGAATTTATCAAACGCCTCAGACTTGCGTCGCATTAAGTACACATATCCATACCTAGAGTAATCATCAGTGAAGGTGATGAAATACTCATAACCTCCTCGACCCGGTTTGCTCATAGGACCACACACATCAGTGTGAACCAATTCTAACAACTCTTTTGACCTTAAGTCCCTTTACAAAGAATGACCTTTTGGTCATCTTTTTACTTGAGATAAGATTCGCACTGAGGTTGGGGAGTCGAGGCCGGGAACGACCTTGACTTGGCTAGAGAGAGATCTGGTAAAGGTGCCGAGATGGAGCACTCGGCGGAAGTGGGATGCTTTGGCCGAAGTGGATTATGCCTAGGTTATTATGAAGTGCCTGGCCGAGATGGATTTAGCTGGTGCGGGAGCCCGGGATGGAGCATCTGGCCGGGGCTCTGATGAGTTCGGGAATATCCCAACACAATAGCCCCCCAGCTTTTGAGCTCTGAGAGTACTCTTTGAGGTCAGAAGCTAAGAAGGGAGGAGTTGTTGAGCTTGATAATCTTCAGTGTCTAGTTTGTCGCCAACTGAGAGACCGAGACGTGACCAGCTGGTTCGTCGCCAGAGGTGTAGCCTCGTCTGAAGTATTCTAGTGATGTTGCCGAGGAGGCTAGCATTGCTGCCAACCTGGAAACTAGCACTGCTACCAAGCTGGAGACTGGCACTGCTACCGAGCTGGAGACTGGCACTGCTGCCGAGCTGGAGGCTAGCGTTGTTGCCGAGCTACACTGCTGCTAAGCTGGAGACTGGCACTGCTGCCGAGCTGGCTGCCGAGGAGGTAGCATTGCTGCCGACCTGGAAACTGGCACTGCTGCCGAGCTGGACAGCCGTGTTGTTGTTGAGGTCGGTCAACCCCAGGGCAGTCTCTCTGGCGCTGGCTGAGATGGAGAAGCATGGGTGTATGAACCCGAGGGCAGTCTCAGGGTGTATGAACCCAAAGTTTTAGGAGCGACTGGGTGTATGAACCTTAAGTCAATCCCTGGGTGCGTGAACCCAAAGTTTAGGGAAGACTGGGTGTATGAACCCGAGGTCAGTCCCAGGGTGTATGAACCTAAAGTTTTAGGAGCGACTAGTGTATGGACCCTAAGTCAGTCCTTGGGTGCGTGAACCCAAAGTTTAGGGAAGACTGGGTGTATGAACCCGAGGTCAGTCCCAGGGTGTATGAACCCAAAGTTTTAGGAGCGACTGGGTGTATGAACCTTAAGTCAGTCCCTGGGTGCGTGAACCCAAAGTTTAGGGAAGACTGGGTGTATGTACCCGAGGTCAGTCCCAGGGTGTATGAACCCAAAATTTTAGGAGCGAATGGGTGTATGAACCCTAAGTCAGTCCCTGGGTGCGTGAACCCAAAGTTTAGGGAAGACTGGGTGTATGAACTCGAGGTCAGTCCCAGGGTGTATGAACCCAAAGTTAGTCTCTTTGGCGCTGGCCGAGATGTAGGAGCACGGGGCTCTGGATGACCGATGGCGGTAGAGGACCGTGCGATCAAGGCTGATAGCAAAGGACCGTGCCGTCAAAATGACGGTAGAGGGTCGTACGATCGAAGCAGAGAGTAGAGGGTCGTGCCAGTGTCATCGAAGCTGACGGCGCCATCGAAGCTGACAGTAGAGGACCGTGCCGCCAGGAATGACGGTAGAGGGTCGTGCGATCGAAGCTGACGGGCGGTCGAAGATAAGTGATGATAGGAGACATCTAGCTGCCTCCCGAGCTGGAGGAGACTTCTGCCGAGCTGGGGGCTGCTGCCGAGCTGGAGGCTGCCGCCGAGCTGGAGGCTGTTGCCGAGCTGGAGACATCCGCCGAGCTGGAAGCTGTCTGGTCGTTTTCGTAGAGGTTGAAATGCTCCTGAGCTTGGGCTTCGTCTGCTTCTTGCCTGACGAACTGGTTTACCCTGGTCATCAGTGCTGCCATAGTGACCACGGGATGCATGACCAAGTCTCTCCGAAGCTCGTTGCCTGGTAGGAGGGCTTGTTGGAAAGACATGATTGCTGTTGTATCTAAGGCATTTTCGATCTGGGTGTAGACAGTCCAGAACCTTTTGGCGAACTGCGTGACGTTCTCGGTCTGCTTCATTCTGAGGGCCATCAGTTCGGCGGCCGACCTGGGGATGGCCCTATGAGCTTGGAACTTCGTCATGAAGGAATTCCGGAGCTGCTGCCAACTTGTGATTGATCCTTGCGGGAGTGCGCAGAACCATCTTAGGGGGAGGTCCCCAAGACTGGCGGAGAAGACTCTGCAATTCAAGTGGTATGCGTCGCCCCACAATGACATCCTCTGAGTGAAGTGCCGGAGGTGTGCTGCTGGGTCTGAGGTCCCATTGTAAACGACGAACCTTGGGACGCTGAAATATTCAGGAAGGGGGAAGTTTCTGATTTCTGGAGAGAGGGGACACGTGCCGAGATCGTGAGAATTTAGCAGAGCTCGAGTGAGATCGGCCATCTCTAAATTTCGCTGAACTGCTTGCTCGATGTGTTGATCAAGCCAATCTTTTGGATTTTGCCTTCGCCTTTTTGAGGAACTAGAGGGTGGAGCAGAGGTTGCTTCTCTGTCTTGTATCTGCTGCTGAAGTTGATGGATCAACTCGTCCTGCGCTTGTATGGTAAGGCTTTGGGCCCTGATCTTTGCGAGAAGCGGGTTGTCGTCGTCAATCTGATGATGGGGTTCGTCTGGCTGGGATTCCTTTTGCTGGGAAAACCCCAGTCGAAGGCCATCCCGCCGGGAAGGTGTCGTCCATCCCGTTGAGGATGAACCTGGCTGGGATTCCTGCCTGTGGATGCCCGCTGAACCAGACCTTGCCCCGGACCTTCCCTGGCGAGGGACCAGCGACAGTTGCGTTGGCAGTGTTGATGGTTCTTTCCCTTTTTCGGTTCTTCGAGGCATGGTGTTTGGGAAGATGACTTTTTGATTTTTTCCCACAGACGGCGCCAATTGTAAGTGCAAAAAATGTAACTCACAAGAAGAGGGGGTGCCTGCACGGACTTATCCAAAGAGATTAGGAACACCGATGCCTGCGCCTGAAGCCTGAGAAAATGAAGAAGAATAGTAGGTCAGAGGACCTTGGCTTGGGCAGCTCAGGGCTCTCTGATGCCTAAGTCAGTTTAAGAATTGAACAGTAGGATGGAGATTTTGGGGAAGAAGATGGCGTACCAGCATGTGGTGTATTTGTTGGCCATTCTTTGCTCTGGAGTTGTAGCTGTGCTTATATAGAAGAATAGAGGAGGCAAGGAGGTAGTTGACTGTCTTGTCATAGCCCACTTTGTCAGGTACTAGGGAGGCGCAGTCCCATCGTAGCCTACTTTTCTTTAATTGCTGTCCCATCGAGCCCTATCATGGCGTTTTGGGAGCTATGGACGGCGATCTGGGTGGTGCCCTTGTCTTGTCGCACGTGTCGTAGCGTGCTTGAGCGTCCATGAGAGGACAGCTGTCAGTGCTTAGTACTTTTTACCGAGATGAGGCTCTTAGCCGAGATGGAGTGTCTCGCCGAGGTGAGGACCTGGCGGAGATGGAGGGTCCTGGCACTGTTGCCGAGGTGGAGGGCCTGGCGCTGCTGCCAAGCTAGTGATATTGGTTGGCACTGTTGCCGAGGTTGGGGAGCCGAGGCTGGGAGCGACCTTGACTTGGCTAAAGAGAGATCTGGCAAAGGTGCCGAGAAGGAGCACTCGGCCTAAGTGGATTCTGCCGAGGTGAAGTGCCTTGCCGAGATGGATTTAGCTGGTGCGGGAGCCAGGGATGGAGCATCTGGCCGGGACTCTGATGAGTTCGGGAATATCCCCACACAAGGTTCATCACCCAAAACGGCAAAATCCTTTTGCTTCATCTTCTTCCATCACCCAACCCCTATGAAGTGCCAGTCACATCTGCACCCATCACTTCGATTCCGTCTACAGCTGTCATTGCTGGAAGCCCTCTCTCTTTTCTGCAACTCATAGAATAGGGTTTTGGATTTGGGTTTTAATTTGAACTTGCCTCTCTGCTACTCACAAAAGGCTTTGCAAATCCCATGTTGCTCTCATTTGAGGACACTAGACGATGTTGGATGCTCAGGTTTTTCATCCAAGGTAGGCCATTCTCTGCAATTGACTCTTTGCATGCTTTGCATGCGTTTTTGGATCTTTGGCACAATCTAAGGTGGGCCATTATTCCTCTGCGATTAATGCATCTCCAAGGTGCTTCTTTATTTTCTCTCCTAGTTATTTCTATCCTACTTTGCAATTTCTCTGTTATTTGGATTTTATTTTCATTTCTATGTTAGGTCATTGGTTTTCACTGAGATATCCATGGTTGCACCAAACAAAAACAACACAGCTTCATCGAAAGAAGTTTTTTTTGGCACCAAACATAATTTTTGTACTCCTATGGAAATGCTTTTCATTGCCATCTATCTTCCATGGATTTTGCTGATGTGGCAATTTCCTTCTTTGAAAATCACCGTTACACAAACGTGCCCTTAGTTGTGGAAGGAATCATTATTAACCATATTGGTCTAAATTTTTGTTCCGAGCACATTACATCTTACTTGTATATTCAACAGACATTAATAGCAAGAAAGAATAGAAAGACAAAGCCCAAGAACAAAATTAGAAGGTGGGAACTCATTATTAAATTTAGAAAGGATCAGAAAAATAAGAGACTGTATCTGGATCTGAGATTCTGAGTTACAAATATACTTTCAAGCAACTTACACAAGCTTCAAGCCCCAGTACAACCTTTTCTATTTTTTATTCTTAAATAAAAGCCTTACACTTCTGATCACTTCTCTTCTTGCACAGCCTTCTAAACTTCTCTACCACCACGTCTATCTCTTCATCACCTTTCTTCACCATCTTCTCAGCCATCTCCTTTGCCGTCCTTCTCACACCCTCCCCTACCATCTCCACCAACACTTTCTTTATCCCCCTTTCCAGCTCTTCCCTCTCAAACTCCCCAGATTTTCCCTTCTTAATCTCCACCCCCACACCTGCTTCCACTACTAGTCTTGCATTCAGTGGCTGGTCAAGATGCATAGGCAGTGCTATCAAGGGCACACCAAACCTCATCCCTTCCATCACAGAACTCCATCCACAGTGGGTCACAAACCCACCAATACTGGGGTGCACAAGTATTCTTGCCTGTGGGGCCCACCCCTCCACTATCATTCCCCTTTTCCCAACCCTCTCAAGGAACCCACACGGCAGTGCCTCCTCAACGCTCATCTGCTCTCCCTCTGGGAACCTAAGCACCCAGATGAAGTTCACCTTGCTCAGCTCCAGCCCGTGAGCTATCTCCTCTCTCTCTTCCTTGGACAAGAAGTACTCACTCCCAAAAGAAACAAAAACTGTAGAAGACCTCGCCTTCTTGTCAAGCCACTCAGTGAACTTGCACAGTTGGCCTTGGTGGTGAGGAGCGGGGTCCTGGACTAGAGGCCCCACAGGCACAATTTCCTTCTGTGCCATAAATGAGAGATAATCAATGTATTTAGACTCTATTTCTTTGAATGATTTAACGCAGATGAAGCTCGACGATCGATCCATACACTCCATGACGCGATCTATGTCCTTGATCCCATTGGATTTTTCCACGAAAAGGTGCTCGGTACCACGTGACTCGCTCTCGGTGAGGTACATGGAAGGGAAAGGGAATTCCTCATGTGGGTTCATCAAGAGATGCAAGAAGAAGGACATGGGGGCTGCCCCAGTTGGGAAGAACAAAACTGCAGGGATATTCAGGCGCGAAGCTGCAGTAGGAGCCCATTGTTGGATGAAGTCATAGATGACCAAGTCAGGTTTGAGGGCCTTGAGGATGCTTGTGAAGGATGGCTCCGAGAGATCAAAGGCCGTTTTGAGAGTGGGCATGAGATGGGGTGGGAGGGATTTGGTGGTGTGACATTGAGGGGGGAGGTTTGGGCGCTCTGGGAGTTGGATTTCTATTAGTTGTATTGCTGGGTAGGTTTTTCTGTTGAGATTGTCTTTGATGGAAGAGAGGTTCACTCGGGTAGAACAGATGTATGCGTGGAAGCCTTTGTGGGAAAGTTTCTTTGCTAGCTCTACGAAGGGAGATATGTGACCATGAGCTAGCCATGGAAACAGAAGGACATGAAGGTCATGGGCCTTATCCTCCATAGCTCTCTCTCTCTCTTCTTTACTTTGATTCGAGTAATCTGAGATGGAATGCATATACATGTAGGTGGATAGAAGTGCTTTCGTGGAAGTGTAAGTGACGTATAGGCATGTACGTGTAGGAAAAAAAAAAAGAAGGGTGTGGCAGCGAAGAAGCATAGAGAAGGATCCGGATCCCCTGTTTCAGCCCCCTGTTTGAAATAAACAGGGGATCTGTTTCCCGTAGAGAAATGTGTTTTTTTTTTTTTTTTTTGGTAGGAAGCATAGAGAAAGTTAGACACGCAAGTGTGATAAAGAGAGCGAAGGTTGTGTTCTTTTGTAGAAGGTTCTACAGTGAGGGATAGAAATGGGTCGCGTCAGATCCGAGATCCAACTGCAATCAAAATGAAGAAAAAATATTTGGGTTGGATCTATGTTTAGATCTGACAAGTTTAAAGACTATGTATGACATAGTCTGGACCATGGTCGCAATAAAGATGGCACTTTCGGTTTCAAAGACTATCACGGAGGCGGGACTAAGGTTGGAGGGGGACTAAGGTTGGAGGGAAGATGACCTTTTTGGTGATCTTTAGGTTAGAATGGGTACCTTCTCCAGCAGGAATCTGGATCCTACGAGGCTTTATTCTAAAGACTATGACGTAGAATGGATTAAGGTTGGAAGGAATATGAAACTTTTGGTGTTCTTTGGGTTAGGATGGGAACCTTCTAGAGCAGGAATCTGGATATGCGGCTTTAACCCAGAGAAATCTTGATTAAAGGAGTGGATATCCACATTGGAGTCAAATTAACTCCAGCCACTTATATGGGACATCGTCATTATTATTATTATTATTATTTTGTTTCTCAAATAGTCAATCAGATGGAGGAACAAACTTAGAATTGACATGAAATTTTGAGATACCCCATACACCGGAAAGACATTTTTTTAATGATCCGGATTTTAAGAAGTTGGCTCCATGTGGTGTTTCACTCTTTTTACTTAGGATTTCTCTAGATTAAAGCCTGCGAGAATCCAGACTCTTGTAGTTTATGCTTTCATAGTTAGTGGGACCCACTATCTTTTTAGAGTGCAAGAGGGCTTAAGGGAATATTTGTTTGCATGAGGGGAGGAGTGGCGTGAAACAAATGATCAAATCAAGAGAAAAGAAAAGAAAAGAAGAAAGATCAAAATAAAGATACTATATAACAAAACATGGTGAGGACATTTGTTGTTTGTCTAATATGAAGGCAAGAAACTGTGATTTATTCAACCTTCGAAAATTTTGGTCAAGTAAGTAAAGGGGCTCCTAAACTTGGAATTTTTTTTTTTTTTGAACAATGAAATGATGACAGTAAGTATTGTTTTGAATTTCTAACTTCAATATAAGGATGAAAATTCCAAAATGAGTGGGTTTGACAAGCAAGTACCTAGGAATAGGCTTTGGCCGTGCAGGCATCACTCTGATCTAGAGAAGTAAGTATTTAAGTGTAGTACTGTTTCAAGAACTTACCGTTGATGGGCAGCATACATCTGTCACCCTCCATATTTAGGAGAGCATATGTGCCGTTGGAGAAATCCTTGTCGATGAAATAGGGTCCCTCCCATTTTGGCTCAAATTGGACTTTGGACTCGTGGGCGAAAATCATTGGTCTTTTTACCGCAAGAATCAAGTCACCCTTTTTGTAGGCGCGTTGCCTGACCTTTTTATCGAAAGATCATGCCATGCGTGCCTAGTAAAGTTCAATGCTTTGTCGAGCTTCGAGTCGTCTCTCGTCGAGATTATCCAGCTCTAGGAGTCTCAACTTCACATTGCTTTCTTGAGTTATGTTATTTTGCAAAGATACCCTTAGGGAAGGAACTTGTAATTCCAAGGGCACGAAGGCTTCGCATCCATAGACCAAGGAGAATGGTGTGCTATGGGTTGGTCCTCGAATGGTGATCCGATAAGCCCACAAAGCTTCAAATAGTTTGTCGCTCCAGTCTCTTTTGTGACTAGAGACCATTTTTCTTGATGATTTTACAAAGTGCCTTATTGAAGGCTTCTGCTAATCCGTTTGCTGCCGGATTATATGGAGTCGAAGGACAACTTTGGATTTGGTATTTGTGGTAGAACCTGTAGAATCGGTGATCCCGGAATTGATGTCCGTTATCATGAACGAATCTTTAAGGTATGCCGAAACGACAAATGATGTTGGTGCGCAAGAACTGAAGGACTGATGAGGTGTTCATTTTGTTGAATGCAAATGCTTCTGACCACTTGGAAAAATAATCCTTAGTGGCAAAGATAAAGCGATGACCTTTACTCAATGGGGGAGAAATAGGACCTATGATGTACTTACCCCAGGCTTCGAAAGGCCATGAGATCGCTGTAGGATGCAGCCATTCTAGAGGCATATGAGCATAATCTCCATGAACTTGGCATTGTTGGTAGCGTTTAGCAAACTGCATAGCGTCAGCTACCATGGTAGGCCAATAATAATAACCTAACATTTTTATCTGATCGTAGAGCTTAGGACCAGCTTGATAGGCTCCACAAAGACCAGCATGAGCTTCTTTGAATGTTTCTTCGGCCTCTTATTGTGACAACCAACGTAGAAGTACCCCGTTGAAGGATTTTCTGTGAAGGATTTTTGAAGGAATATCCAAATGAAAGTTTAGGCTCGTCTTTGAATGCTTACCCGTTCTTTTGGATCTTCGGGTAAGATTCCAAACATGGTGTAATCGATGAACAGATCCCTCCAGTCGCCGATTGAAGGTCTAAGGATAGAGATCTGACTCCAACCACTCGATGGCATTCAACAACTGCTTAGTGTCTGTTAAGAGGAGGGAGTATCATTTTTTCACACACTGTAATTTGCATGTTTTCCCCTTCCTGGATCGCCATAGATGCGGCAAGTCCGGCCTAGATGCTTTCACCTCTGAGGATGTGGGTGATGTGACAGATGTCAAACTTTTGCCGAAGCGACTGTGCCTTCTGATTCAAATGATTGACAATTAGTTGAGAGTCCCCAAAGACTTCTAGCATGGTGATGTTGGATTCGAAGGCGAGCTTCAACCTTACGATTAGAGCTTGGTATTCAGCTGCATTGTTTGAGCATGGTCCAGTAGCAAGAAAGCATGTGGAATCATGTATTTGTCAGGGCTAACAAAGAGGACGCCAACTCCCGAGATCGGCTTTATGTTTTCATTTGTTCTGGTTGCACCATCAAAGTACATGTCCTAAGAGGAATTTGGTGAGAAAGTCTCCATGTTGTAGACAGGTTTGATGGACCGCGCTCCCGGATGCCCGGGGTTCCTACCGAGGTCGGCGGACGTGGGAGTCCGTTTGGTTCCGACCCTTTCGTAACCGGGGGGCAAAGGGGGGCGTGCATCAACATTTCTTTTTTTGTGGGTGTGCCAGATTTTCTATTTTTACTTGGAATTACAAGTGGTGATCCGGAGATCAACCTTCGCAAGTAAAAAGGAAATCAACTTCTTTCAAGTTTTCCATTGCACATATATTTAAGAAAAGAGACATTTTCTTGATTTGCCGTGAAAGGCGATTTTTTTTTGGCATTTATAGCCGATTTTGGCGTTTATAGCCGATTTTTGGCGTTTATAGCCGATTTTGGCATTTATAGCCGATTTACAATCCTTATCAACAATGAAAGACAAGAATTGTGATTTTTGTCTCTTTTAAAAAAAAATACAAACTACAATGAAAAGCAAGAAAAGGAGGATCTAACTTCTCAGGAGATTGTGGGGGACTCGTTTAGATTGACGGTCGCAAGCCATATGTGGGCTTCGCCATCATCCATGCAGATGAGAACAGAAGATGCTATTGATTCGCTTGACTTGGCTATAACCTCGGGTTTTTAGAGGACAAAGACCAAAGGAAGGTCCTATGTCCAATAAAAAGCCGAGTAGACGGGCTGAAAAGCCATATCTAAGCCATTGGAGGCAGGAGGAGAAGGCAAGGACCTTGGGGGGGGGTACCCCCCAAGGGACTTTTGTCACCTTGTTGCGGTGGCCGGTGTAGAATTTCCGCAGAGTTTTCTCTCTTTTTCCTTTCTCTGGATTTCTGTCTGCTGTCTGTTGATGTTGTGTGTCTGTGTCCTTTCTTCTTGGAGAGCCCTCCTATTTATAGGCTTTTAGGTAGCCTTTTAGGTGGGTTTATGGGCTTTTATTGTCATTAAGCCGCATAATGGGAGGAGTTACAAAATTGAATTGTTTATTTTGTAACTCCTTTTTCTTGGCTTCTGATTGGCCGGAGGAGATTGAGGGCATTTAATCGCCTTTAATCGCCATGATGGGAGGAGTTTCATGGGTTAAATGCCATGAATCTCTTGACTTGTAACTCCCGAATGCTTGCTTCTGATTGGGCCGTCCAAAGAAATGGATTAATGACTGTAATAAAGCTAGTCAATTAATCGCATTAAGTGGTCGCCGAGCAGCTGAAGAGTCGCGGGCCGTGCCACGTCTTTTGGGATTCTTCTGTTGATGATCATTGATGGATCTTCATGTAGATCGACATCAGATGATCATGTAATTTCAGGTGTTTGTTGCCAACAGCGGGTCGGTGCCATCTGTCCTGTCGATTTCTCGATCGGTCGGGTAGAAAGCACACTTTTTTTGGTTGACCGGGTGGCGATCAATATTGTTTTTGATACTCTTGATGATTTACCCGTGTTTTGGACGGATGTTAGAGGACTTGGTGTCTCAAAAGCATGAATTTTGGAAAGTACCAGAGGCTGGGCTCCTCGAATCGCGAAAAAACGGTGAAAACCGGGGTTTCCGGGGCTTTCCCGGCGACCCCGGGTTCCAAGGTCGCCGGCGACCCTGGCCCAGGGTCGCAGGGGTCTGCGACCCTGGGGGGTTTTCCCCCTTTCGTGTCCCGTTTTGCGTCCGTTTTTGCTGTTTTTTTATTCTTTTTTCTTCTGTACTTTTCCTTGACATTTTGACCATTTATTGGCCTAATTTCTTTGTAGGAAACCTGATGAGAATCCTTGCATTTTATTTTGCAAAGTTTCTAATTTCCTGAGAAAGCCGAAGACTTTGTCGCGCAGAGCTGCCGATTTTCCGTCAGAAGCTGAAACTGGGCCAAACGATGTCGGAATGACCTGAAATTTGGTGTGAAGCCTCCTGAGCAATAAATAAGACCAACCATAGGCTTTTGTTTGAGTTTTGAAGCCGTTTGGGGTCCTATCACCTGTAGACTTGCTTTTTGTCGCGATGAAGATGTCGCGGTTTGATGTGCGGTCAACCGATGTCCGATTGACTTGAAATTTGACAGGGAACCTATTGGAGTCATTTTAAGATGATCCATAGGCTCTGTCTTGGAAACCATGGTCCCGGAGAGCTTTGCCGCCGAGAGCTCCTTTTCAGCTGTCGGAGAAGCAAAGTTAGGCCAAATGATTTTGAAATGGCCCGAAACTTCTTGTGTACTCCTCTTTTGGCTGTCTGGAAGAATCTTGCAGTTTTTGTTTGATTCTGACAAGATTTGATTTTTGGAAGCAGCATTGCCTATTTATGGCAGGTTGCGACTTCATGTAGCTCTTTGGATCTTGAAAAGGCAAAGTGACATTTTTGGTGTCAACAAATGCCCCCTCGAGGTACAGCGGCGAGTTGCTTAACTTTTGTAGTCGATGTGCCTCGAAGAGATTTTTGAAGGAGAGCCTATGACTTGACCAAGAGTCTTTGAGCAGTCTTTCTTTTTGGTATTTGTAGCCTTTTGAGCTTCCAGAGGAATTTTATGGTAGTGAAAGGGATCACGTACCATCTCGAGGCAAAGTTTTGAAGATGACATCAGGGATGTGGATTTGGGTTTTGACCTTGTGACCTAACAGACTATATGTGGCAGGTTAGGGGGTCGGGTTTGGTTTTGATCGTGTGACCCAACAAGCTGTATGTGGAATGTTGGGGGATCAATTTTGGTTTTGATCTTGTGACCTAACAGGCTGTATGTGGCAAGTTAGGGGATCAGGTTTTGGTTTTTGTTTTTTGGTCTTGTGACCTAACAGGCTGTATGTGGCAAGTTAGGGGACCAGGATTTGGTTTGATTTTTGTGGAATGTCAATTTCAAGATTTTGGCTCAATTTGGTAGATGAGGCTGGATGGTTTGATTTTTGGAAGCTCATGGGGCTTGGAATTTTCTTTTGTATGGTCCAATCAACTCAAAAGAGGCATGGAACCATTTTTGTATGCTCTTGGTAAGAGGGATTTCTCTTTGACTAAAAGCCCAAAATTTATTTCTTTTTTCTTTTTTTTTTTTTGTGCCTAGGTGGTCAAACCTGGCTCATATGGGCTAACCCATGGGACCTTAAGCTTTTGAAATGGCTTAGATCTCATATGGTGTCATTTTTGTAAAGAATATCCAAAAATATCTCATTTGGATAGAGAATATCCAAGAATATCTTTACTTGGAGAGAATCTCTCATGATCCCTTTATTTTTGGGATAGAATATCTCAAGATATCTTTCTTTTTGGAAAGAATCCGTCATAGATCTCTTTTTGGGAGAAAATCCTTCAAGATTCTTTCTTTTGGGAAAGAATCTTTCTAATTTCTTTCTTTTGGTAAGGTTACTAATTAGTAACACTTACCACTTTCTTCTTTCCTTCTTTGGTTTGCTCTCCTCTATAAAAGCAAGGAGAAGGTTGGATCTCTTGCTCTTATTACTTTCTTTTGCAATAATCTCAAGAGGGCTTCAAGACCAAGAGTTCTTCTTCTTCAAGATCTTCAAGACTTTTCTTCTTCTTCTCCATCAATGGCTTCAAGTAAGTTCTCCCTTTTTTGGGGCCACGGCCTGTGGGCCAGTCCTCATTTTTTTTTCTTTTTTTTTTCCTCCCCCTTTTTTTTTGAGAGAGTTTCTTTTCTTTCTTTTTTTTTTGTTTTCTTTCCCCTCTTTTTTTTTAGAGAAAGTTTCTTTTTCTTTCTTTTTTTTTTTGTTTTCTTTCCCCCTCTCTTTTTTTTTTTAGAGAAAGTTTCTTTTTTTTTTCTTTTTGCTCATCATGATAATGCATTTTTTTTAAACCTAGATGTTCATGCATGCCTTTAATTTGTAAATTAAATTTGTAGCATGATGTGATAGCATACCTGAAAGTTTTCGCAAATTTGGGAATTTGGAGCTCGCAGTGATGTTGAGCCCTTCCTGATTTTGTGGAGACTTTGAGGTTTCGAAAGTTTGGAGTTTCGGAGCTCGCAGCGATGTTGAGCCCATCTTCAAGCTTTCTATTTCTTTCGGGATAGTTCCTTTTCTTCGGAATTGCCCCGTCATCATGTCAAAATTTCGCCAGATTTTTTTTTTTAGCGAGATTCTGTCATTTTGATGTTTGATCTTTTTCTTTTCCATCCTTTTCAGGTGGTTCCTCCAGAGCGAACAAGGGTAAAGAGCCTGCTACAAGCGTACCTCGTCGATCTTCTAGATCTTCTAATCCGGCCGTTCAGCAGGCTTTCGAGAAGGTCCAGTATGTTGAGAGAAATCTGGAAGAGTGCGACTCCCTCAACAGAGATGAGATGAGGCAGCGACTGATCACTCTCAAGGGAGAGGAATTCTATAAGATCATGGTAAGCAGTCGTCCATGGGTGATGGAAGATCAGAGCGTTTTGCCCAAGCCTACCTTCTTCTTTGGTGATGCAGTCCCTGATGACATTACATACCAGAGGAGATGTTTTCAGTTTTCCTTCACAGCAGATGGTGAGAAGAAGACTGTTGCTACCCGGTCGACGTTTGATCGCACCGTCTCGATTCTGAGCCTTGCCCCCACGTGCCCTAAGAGGGAAGATCCTCCAAGTTGGGTGAGAAGGACAAATGTAATCAAGACCGGGGTTTTTGTTGGCGGTTCTCCTGGATATACGGAGAGGTCGCCTGTTGATATGGACCTGTTGATGCCCTCCAGTGGCTACCAGGGCTCTGATTATCCGTCGGTCGATTTGAGACCGGTGGGCCTTGGTATTTTCAGTGGTGACGGCAGCAATTGGATCAAGCCTTTCCGACTTCGTGGCCGCTTCAATGCTGACTCCGAGTGGAAGTCGTGGACTGATCGCGTCCTGCTGATTGGTGGCGCCGTTTTGAAGGAAGCCGGGATTTTTGATGCGGTCCGCGCCTTTATGGAGACCGTGATCTTTTCCGACGAGGCCTTCATGGCTATGCTGGAGTCATTCCTCCCACAAACCAATACCTTCGTTGTGACGAATGTTGAGATTGGTTTTTCTTTGAAGGAGCTGAGCGCCATTACTGGATTGCCCATCCTCGGCAAACTCTATGAGGAGTTTATGCCGATTGACAGCGTCCTCGAGGGGCAGTCTGAGGAGTTCAGGCTTCTGTACTTTCAGCTCGTCGCCTTCTATGATTTTTTGAAGGAGAAGGAGGGTTTGAAAGTTAGATCCAGCAGTTGGAAGAGTTTTAGCTCTTCATTCCCCAACTTTTTTGATAGTAGGGAGTCTTCTGATAGCGTGACCCAAGAAGCCGGAGCTCAAGATCCAAGTTCAAAGAAGATCTTGGCCATGCAAGAAGAGTTGAGAGATTTCTGTGCGAGTACAAACGCCATATGTCCTGACATTGCACTACGGAGAGATCTCGCTGTTTACCTCACTTATTGGCTTGGTGAGGCTGTTTTTGCTGGAGGAGATGGAACGCACATCAGGCCGCATTGTATTTTTCCGGCTTGTCAGATGGCGTTTGGAGAGCAGCTTGCTTTGGTGCCAGCTCTTTACTCCTACCTGTGTACCGAACTGCAGGCTGCTGCTTTTTTGGTTTGGCTTGGGCTTCCCATGAATAGGGTATTTTCAGCCCATATCTTTTATTCGTGGTATGTATACCACTGTCCTGGCTTCCATCGGCTGGGTGCTGCACAGGATGATGATCCTCTGATGATTCGACTGGCTAAGGGCAAAGCCGTGTCCGAATCACTTTTGTTTGCCCGTATGAGGATCCGACGGTTCAGGGACGTCGAGATGGGGCAATCTTCAGTAAAGCTTTCTCCGGAGTTGCGGAAGAAGGCTTTTGATTTTGGTGCCTCCCGAGACTCTACCAGGGCGGGGTCGGGAAGGCATTATTCCTTGACAAATGCAGAGAGAGAGTGGCTTTTTAGCATACGTGTCGGCACAATGGTGTACCGCAGACATCTTTTCGTCGACATCCAGCCGTATGTACCCTCTCGCTTTGCTTTGCAGCTGGGCTTTTCTCAAGGCGTTGTTGGAGCGCCTTCAAGCATGGTGAAGCGCTTTGGAGGCTTACAGGACGGGAGAAATGCATGGGCTTTCTATAGTGCTGAAGACACTACAACCATGATTTCTTATCCTGTGTTGCTGACTTCCCGGACTGCCGGTTTTGCGAAGTGGTTTGCGGAGAGCTTTTCGGCATATCGGGGGCTTTCCAAGAAGGAGCTTGATGTGAAGCTGGCATCTGGAAAGGGCCTTGGAAAGTCGGATGGCATCCGGCGAGAGGAAGTTTGGGCCTTCCTTTCTGGAGAGAAGCACAAGATAGGCTTTCTCGGTGACCAGGGCGTCATTGGTTCTGAAGCTGTTCGAGAAATACCTGACGAGGCTTTGGAGCAGCTAGAACAGGAGGAAGCCGAACTTGGTGCTTGGATGCAAGCGGCACAGAGGCAAGCTTCCGTGGAGTCTACTGGCAAGAGCAGACCATCCAGTGATGAGTCAAGTGGGAAACCTGACTCTGACAGCGGGGCGGGTTCCTCTAAGAAGCGAGCCCGCAGAGGTAAGAGGAGGAGGAGTCATCATCGCAGCAAGGGGCAGCATGAGGACTCTCCTAACTTGGAAGTTCCTCTTACTATCAATGAGGATGTGCCAGTGGATGCTGACGAGCCTCCAGAGAAGAGAAGCCGAGAAGAAGAGACCGTCGGTGAAGGTATGATTCTTCCTTTTTCTCTTTCCATTTCTTTTCATGGGATTTTTTCCATGTTATGATTTGCTTCTTGTTTCTACTTTTCTTCTTTTTTTTTTAGCAGAGGAAGACTTGGTGATGCCTGAGGTCCCAACCGATGACGTGGTGATGGATCCTGTTGAGGCACCTGAAGAAGAACCGAGGGACTCTGGAGTAAATCCAGAATCTCCAATTGGTACGACTTCTTTTGCTCCTTTTTTTTTTGTTTGTGACTCGGTTTGCTAACACATTTTTTTTTGTCAGCTGACTTGCCACAGGGTTCTGATGACTTTGAACCATCGATGGACGCAAATGTTGATGATGCTTCCGATGAGTTCATGGAGGAAGAAAGTGTTCCGCCAGTCGTCGAAGAAGGTATTTTGTAGTTATAACTCTGATAATGATTTTCAAACAGGGTCATATTCATACCTTTTTGTGTTTCCTTTGCAGGTTTTGAAGTGGCAGAGGAGGATCCGTCGCTTCCAGAGCAAGAGATGCCAGAGGTTGATCCAGAGGTAGAGATTCCTGGGACCAGCTCTGACAATATTGAGGAGATTCCTCGCGCTGAGATTCCTTCCCGAGCAGGAGCAGCTTCAGCTGGAAAGAGTTCTTTTGCTACTCTTCCAACAGATGATGACATGAGCAGTCGACCAACGGAGTTGGGCGAATCCTCAGCTGGGCCATCTCTTCTTTTTGCGAAGAAGGTGGTGATGCGAGTTCTGAGCTCTTGGATTGAGACTCTCTTTTCTGGGCACTTGGAAGCCGGATTTGGCATGATCCAGCATGTGCAGGAGATTCTCAGTGATGCTGAAGAGGCTGGTCTGGATGTCACAGGTGCCAGGGCGATCGTTGATAGGATCATTGCACTGGGTGACAAGTGGTTTGAGACCGTGAGTTTGGCTGATGACCAGTTCTTCAAGGAGATGTTCCTGGACCCTGCTGATAAGGCTAAGTCTGACCTGGATGAGGCTACAGAAAGCAAGAAGCAGGTAGTCCGAAAGAGGAACTTAGAAGAGATAGCCATCATCAGGCTGACTCATGACCTTAACATCCTTGACAGGGAGGTCGATGAGGCCAGGAAACGTCTTGAGCATTTGCAGGCACAAGTTGCTGCCAAGTGGACTGCCATAATAGAGGCTCGCGACAGGGAGAGTGCCCTGATTCACCAGGTTGCAGATGCCGAACGGGTTCTCAAAAGGAAGTCTGATGAGGAGGAACAATGGCAAACTGCTCGAGGTAAGCTTCCTGGTGTGAGAGAAGGGGTACAGCCCACTCCAGCATCTCATGGCAGGTTCCTGAAGAAGCGTGCCTTGGAATCCTTGACGGCTGAAGCTAAAAGTTTGCTTGGGGAGCTGAACTCTTGGCTGGAGACCATTTTTGATCGAGCTCCTGTATATCTTTTTTTACAGAAACCATCCTTCTCTCTTTTCTTTTTTTTTTTGGTACCACTTGTATTTTTTTTGGTACTTATTTTTTTGTAGTGCTTGTGAACACTTTCTCTCTCTTTTTTTGGTACCACATGTATTTTTTTGGTACTCTTTTCTTTTTTTTGTTATCCCTACGCTCACTTGAATCTTTTTGTGATAAAAGTAATTGCTAAATGGGATGCTCTTCTTTTTTTTTTGTTATCCCTACGCTCACTTGAATCTTTTTGTGATAAAAGTAATTGCTAAATGGGATTTGATCAAAAGGTTGTCATTTTGTGAAAATCTTTTGTCAAGTGATTGTTTTGGCATGAAAGCCAGGTTTTTGTTTGTGGCATGGAAGCCAATTTTGGCATGAGAGCCAGCTTTTTTTTTTTTTTGTGGCATTGATAGCCGAGTTGTTTTTTTTTTTTGTTGTGGCATCTATAGCCAATTTTGGTGGCATTGATAGCCGAATTTGTTTTGGTGGCATTGATAGCCGAATATGTTTTGGTGGCATTGATAGCCGGTTTGTTTTGAAATCCAAGTTTTTTTTTGTTTGTTTGTGGCATTGATAGCCGGTTTTGTTTTGGTGGCATTGATAGCCGGTTTGTGGCATTTATAGCCTGTTTGTGGCATTTATAGTCTGTTTTGATGGCATTTATAGCCGGTTTGGTTTTCAAAAAAAATGCAAGTATCGACTAAAAGTCGCCTCCCTGCTGAATGTTCTTGCAAGTATCGATGGAATGTCGCATCCTTGCTCATTCGGTTGCGAGTATCGATGGAATGTCGCATCCTCGCGGATTTGGGTGCAAGTATCGATGGAATGTCGCATCCTTGCTTTTCAAAATTTTGGTTTTGCGGGTACTGACTTGATGTCGTTTCCCCACGATTTTTGAAATTTGTGGTTTTCTCGAACCTTTGAGTTATGGATATCAACTGAAATGTTGCGTCTCCACAGTTTTTTAGGTTTTTTCGAACCTTTGGGTTATGGATATCAACTAAAATGTTGCGTCTCCACAGTTTTGTTAGGTTTTTTCGAACCTTTGAAATTTGGGTTGTGGATATCAACTGAAATGTTGCGTTTCCACGGTTTTGGATTTTGCAAGTATCGACGAAATGTCGCTTCCCTGCGATTTTGGAAGTGTCGAACGTGGTTCGCTTGCTTCCGATTTGTGCAAGTATCGACTAAGCGTCGCTTCCTCGCGGTTTTTGAAAAACCAATTTTTTTTTTTTTTGTTTAAAGACACGAGGGTCATAAGTTTTGACCTAAAACCATTTTGGCGGTAAAAGGCAGGGTGGACTAGGGTGGAAATCCCTGAATCCGGATTTTGTTTCAAACCATGAATTTTGGGTTCAAAGGTTGAAAATTTTGGTCAAGTTAGGGAAAGGTTCCTAAACTTGGATATATATTTTTTTTTGAACAATGAAACGATGAAAGTAAGCATTGTTTTAGATTTCTAGAAATTTCAATATTTGATATGAAAATTCTAAAAAAAGGTGGGTTTAGCGAGCGTGTACCTGGAAACCGGTTTTGGCCGTACTGGCATTGCTCTTACCCAGTTGGGTAAGTCTTCAAGGGTAGTACCGCTTTAAGAACTTGCCGTTGATGGGCAGCATACATCTGTCACCTTCCATGTTTAAGAGTGCGTATGCGCCATTGGAGAAAACTTTGTCGATGACGTAGGGTCCCTCCCATTTCGGCTCAAATTTGCCTTTGGACTTGTGAGCGAAGACCATTGGTCTTTTTACCGCAAGAACCAAGTCATTCTTTTTGTAGGCGCGTTGCCTGACCTTTTTATCGAAAGATCCTGCCATACGGGCTTGGTAAAGTTCAATGCTTTGTTGAGCTTCGAGTCGTCTCTCATCGAGATTGTCCAGCTCATGGAGCCGCAATTTGACATTGCTTTCTTGAGTCATGTCATTTTGCAAGGATACCCTCAAGGAAGGAATTTGTACTTCCAAGGGCACGACAGCTTCGCATCCATAGACCAAGGAGAATGGTGTGCTATGGGTTGGTCCTCGAACGGTGGTTCGATAGGCCCACAAAGCTTCAGACATTTTGTCGCTCCAGTCTCTTTTGTGATTAGAGACCATTTTTTTGAGGATTTTGCAGAGTGTCTTGTTGAAAGCTTCTGCTAACCCGTTTGCTGCCGGATTGTATGGAGTCGAAGGACAGCTTTGGATTTTGTATTTGTCGCAGAACCTGTAGAATCGATGATCCCGGAACTGTGGTCCGTTATCATGGACGAATCTTTTGGGTATGCCGAAACGACAAATGATGTTGGTGCGTAGGAACTGAAGGACTGATGAGGTCTTCATTTCGTTAAACGCAAATGCTTCTGACCACTTGGAGAAGTAATCCGTAGCGGCGAAGATGAAGCGATGACCTTTGCTTGAAGGGGGAGAAATAGGACCTATGATGTCCATACCCCAGGCTTCGAAAGGCCATGAGATCGCTGTAGGATGCAGCCATTCTGGTGGCATGTGAATGTAATCTCCATGAACTTGGCATTGTTGGCAGCGCTTAGCAAATTGCATTGCGTCAGCTACCATGGTAGGCCAGTAATATCCTAACCTTTTTATCTGATCATAGAGCTTAGGTCCAGCCTGATGAGCTCCACAAAGACCAGCATGAACTTCTTTGAGTGTTTCTTCAGCCTCTTGTTGTGACAAGCAGCGTAGAAGTACTCCGTTGAAGGATTTCCTGTAAAGGATTTTTGAAGGAATATCCAAATGGAAGCTTGGGGTTCGCCTTTGGATGCTTACCCGTTCTTTTGGATCTTCAGGTAGGATTCCGAACATAATGTAATCAATGAACGGATCCCTCCAGTCGCCGATTGAAGTTTGAAGGATTGAAATCCGACTTCCGACCACTTGGTGGCATTCAGCAACTGCTTGGTGTGTGTTAAGAGGAGGAAGGATTCTTCTTTCACACACTGTGATTTGTATGTTTTCCCCTTCCTGGATTGCCATGGATGCGGCAAGTCCGGCTAGGGCATCTGCACGTATGTTTTCACCTCTACGAATGTGGGTGATGTGATGTCAAACTTTTGCAGTAGTGATTGTGCCTTGTTGTAGTAGGACAACAAATCTGGCTTCCTGACTTCAAATTTCTGATTCATCTGGTTGACGATCAGTTGAGAGTCTCCAAAGACTTCCAGCATGGTGATACCGGATTCGATGGCGAGTTCCAATCCTAAGATCAGAGCTTGATATTCAGCTGCATTGTTTGTGCATGGTTCCACTAGCGAGAAAGCGTGTGGAATCATGTATTTGTCGGGGCTAACAAAGAGGATGCCAACTCCCGAGATCAGCTGTCTTTTTTCATTTGTCCTGGTTGCACCGTCAAAGTACATGTCCCAGGAGGCACTTTGTGAGAAAGTCTCCACATTGTAGACTGGTTCGTCTGGGAGATCATCTCTTAGTGGAGAATCTTTAGGCAATGGATGCTCTGCGAGGAAGTCCGCTAGAGCTTGCCCTTTGATTGCTTTTTGTGGTATATACCTAATATCAAATTGTGACAGAAGGATGGACCATTTTGCCAGTCGAGCATTGAGAGAACCTGCCTTTGTGACAAGGACCTTCAAGAGGTTGACCCTCGAGACCAGGTAGACTGTGTTGGAAAGCAAGTAGTGACGCAGCTTTTGTACGGCGAACATCACTGCAAGACATTCTTTTTCAACTGGAGAGTAGCGATGCTCTGCACCTACTAGCATGCGGCTGAGGTAATATAGAGCAGCTTCTTTTCTTTGATCATTTTCTTGCGCAAGCAGAGCTCCCAGAGAGTGATCAAGGGCTCTTGTGTACAAGATGAATGGTTTTCCAGTGGTAGGAGCAGCTAACACTGGAGGTTTTGTCAGGTATGACTTGATGTCTTGGAAAGCAGCTTCACAGTCAGCATCCCAGACAAAGTTTACACCTTTTTTCATCAATCGGGAGAATGGACGGCATTTCCCCGAAAGATTGGAGATGAACCGTCTGATGTAGGCCAATCTCCCTTGAAGCCCTTTGAGTTCTCTCAAGGTTCTTGGAGAGGGCATTTCTAGAATGGCTTTGACTTTTATGGGGTCAAGCTCTATTCCAGCTTTTCGAACTAAGAATCCGAGGAACTTACCCGATGAGACGCCGAAGAAGCATTTCAATGGATTCATTCGCAGTTTGTGTTTGCGAAGCCGGAGGAAGACTTCTCGAAGGTTTTCGAGATGATCTTCTTTTCTTTTGCTTTTGACGGCGAGGTCATCAACGTAACATTCAACCGTCTTGTGCTGCATATCTTGGAATATTTTCATCATAGCCCTCTGATATGTGGCACCAGCATTTTTCAGACCAAATGGCATGACAGTGTAACAATACACGCCAAATGGGGTTCGAAAGGATGTATGTTTTTCATCCTCGGGATGCATCTTTATCTGATTGTAGCCAGAGAAACCATCCATGAATGTCATTCGCTCGAATCCACAGGTATTATCAATCATTACCTCTGGTATGGGGAGCGGAAATTCATCTTTTGGGCATGCGCCATTCAGGTCTCTATAATCAATACAGACCCTGATCTGCCCATTTTTCTTTGTCACGGGGACAATGTTGGCCAACCATTCAGGATGTTGTTCCTCACGGATGAAGCCGACGCTTTTGAGTTTTTGAACTTCTTGTTCAATTTTATCCATCACATCTGGACGGAATCTTCTTTGGCCTTGCTTGACAGGCTTGATGTCTTCTTGAAGATTGAGTTTGTGAACTGCTATTTTGGGGTCTAAGCCTGGCATTTCAGCGTAAGACCATGCAAAGCAATCAACGAACTCACGAAGAAAGGCGATATACTCGGGTAACTCATCATCCTTTATATTCTTGCTTATGAATACAGGACGTGGTTATCTGGTGTTCCCAAGTCTATCTTTTGAACAGGATCTTCTGTTGGAAGGTTCGAAGGTGGTTCCTCCACAATATTTTCGGAGGCTTCCATGCTCAACGAAACCTTCTGGGGTTTCAAGGGCATTTCCAGACCAAGGTTTTGTTCCTTTCCACGGGTCTTCTTGATCGGTAATTTTCCCAAGGCTTGCTATGAGATGATCCCAATCGCCTGTTGAAACCGAGTCGAAGTAGGCTACTTCTTTTGGAGATGAGGGTTCTTCTGGGTCAGAAGTCCACACGTCTGTGCCATCGGACAACTCCTCTTCATTTTCGGAGAAATCGTGCCAATTGGATGAGCTTCCTGGATCTTTGTCAGGTGACTCATCAAAGAGATATCCAGGGAGATCGATGTCTTCATGGATTTGAGATGTTGAGGCTTGGTCAGTATATTGACTTTTAAGCCTTTGTGTCAACTGTCTCAAGGGAATGTCAGGATCATACCCTAACCCGTGTGAAGACTTTTCTATATAGCCGTAGAGTCTCCAATCTTCCAGCTGGCTTTTGGTCAAGACGGGCCCCAATGGCGTGAGAATACCGCGTCCTTCTCCCAAACCGACTGGGTTTTGAGCGTCATAGCCCATTTTCTTCATAATAGCTTGTGCCACAGAGCTGTATAAGGATAGTTGAGGCGTACCTTTATTTTGGAAAGGTTCAAGCATGGAGTTTGATGAAGAAGCATCCGATCTATGGAAGAAGATCGGTTTTTCCTTTGCTGAAGTTGCTGGAACAACGAAGGAAGCTGACGTAGGATCTTCTATGTCAGAAGTTGTCTCCATTGGAGTAAGAGCAGGCTGAACTTGCTGAGTGTCAGCTTGGCTTGACGATGTGTCGTCTTCTGGCTCTGAATCTGAGTCCGTGTCTTGCATGATAGACACGAAAGAGACAACAAATTTGCCCCCAGGCTTTTGTTTTGCCTTCTTCACTTTAGTTGTGATGACCAAAGGCTTTGAAGATTTGAGGGAGATGATGAAGGGAGTTTGCATGCTCTCTTCAGATTTAACGGATGGTTTGTTTTCTTCCGGTGATTGTTGAGGAGCTTTGCCTTTATCTTTCTGGAGATTTTCGGCAAAGGATGCTGTATGCTTCTCCTCTTCTTCTTTTTCACCTTCATACATCTGTGAGTCTGCGAAGTGGATTTCTTTACCTTTAAAGGGTTTTCTGTCTGCAAAGACTCGATGTATCATGCCGTCGTCGCCAACAAACTTGATGCATTGATGTAGAGTTGAAGGGACAACACCATTCTCATGGATCCAAGGGCGTCCGAGAAGGATGTTGTAGCATGAAGGGGTCTTTATTGCATAAACTGTGACCTCAGAGATAAGATCACCAATCTGCAATTTGAACCTGATTTTGCCGATAGGCCTTTGAGTACTCCCATCGTATCCAAAGATAGATACAGATGTGTGGCTCAGTTTGCTGGGTGGGATGCCCAACTCTTCAAGAGCCGATGTGGAGATAAGGTTGAGTGCAGAACCTGGGTCGATCTGAACTCTATGCATAGGCATTTCCTTGATATACCCTGTGAAGTACAGGGGTCGGTTATGCCTGGTTTCACCAAGTAGGAGGTCATCCTTGTGAAGGCGATGGTTGCACTGGCTGCTTTTTTAACCGAGAGGCATTCAATGCATGATCCCTCAGTTTTCTTCTTTTCTCCCTTTGAGGAGGCTTCTGAGTTTTTGACCCGATAATCCATTTCAATTTGGAGGACTTGCGGGGCATGTTTGTCGACATCCTCATTCAGCTTTTGTAATTCCGAAATGAGATTATCACGAGTGTGCGGAGACATTCGCAACAAATCTAGGATGTGTAGACGTGCAGGTATGTGCTTGAAGTGTTCAATCAAGTCATACTTGAAAGCCTCCTTAGGGCCTGCATGTTCATCATTGTTGCCACTAGGGGCGCTTACAACATCTTTTCCCGAAGGATTTACATATGTAAAGGAAGATTGGTTGTAATTTTTGTGGTAGTCCTGGCCTGAGCGGGTGCCTCTACCAACTTCGAGAGTTTCTTGAGAAGGGTCTTCGTTTGGAAGATTGTCTTCAGGATCAAGAGGCTGTCGTTTTCATTTGCTGAGGATGCATCAGCAGCAAAGTTACCATCCTCAGTGATTGTGTTGCATGGAGCATTTTCCGGGAACAAGTCCTGAACAGCATCCAGCAATCTTTCTTCTTCGTTAACTAATTCATCGTTCCAAGCATCAATGGCTGGGAATTCTTCAGTCAGGAAGGGTGTGAACTTCGAAGTCACAGTCTCAGGAGAAGAAACCTGAGAGGGTGTCATCTCAGTGAAAGTCACGTGAGACGAGGTGGCTCCAGAAGATATATTGCTAGGCGTCGCCGGAGTGTAAGTGCTCTCATCAGACGATGCTTCGGAAGAGCTATAATCCCGAATTATCACATTACAGGAAGCTCTGACAGGAGACGTTGCCTGATCGGAGTCAGACTCATCCTCGGATGTGAGAGGATCGTCTATCCAGCAATTTTCTCCATTTTCAGGAGTTAAGGGAGGATGTACCTGATGGTCTTCAGGGACTTCAGGCTCTGGATTGCGAGGAGGCTCGTTGACGCGTTCTTGCTCTTGTTCTAGAGCGAGTCGCTGCAAGATCCTTGCATATTCTTCAAGATCAGGCATGGGAGCCGGATCTTCTTCTTCATCATCTCTTTGTGGCTCAACATTGTTGATTTCCACTGGAGTAATGAGAGGTGCTGGGTCAGCAGCATTTTCTTGTACAGCTTCTTGGTCTTCTTCATCATCAGACCAGGATCCTTGTGGCTGTAGGGGGTTATACCAGATTACTGGCATAAGATGAGACTCAGGAACCCATTCTTCATCGGAGAGATATTCTCCTGTTTCAAGGGATTCCTCCCACTCATCTGTGTAGTTGGATTCGAATCCATCATCGGTGTCGCTGGATTCGTATCCATCAATGGAGAATCCAACTACCGAATTGCAAGAGTATGATGCCTCCTGCATGGCTTCTTTGAATTGAGGTGGCATGAAATCACTGAGAGTGAATTTCCTTACCCCCTTTGAAGTCTCTGGAAGGGATGTTTTTGTTACCTCCAGTGAAGCGGTAGAGGAAGCATCTGCCTTTTCTTTGACCTCTAGTTTTGGCTGGGTCTTCTCTTGCCGTTTGAGCTTGAGGAGATGTTTCCTTGCCTGCCTTCGCTGTTGAGCTGTAGGCTTTATTTTCACGACCTCCCAATTTTCATCTTCCAGGAGATCGGGATGTACCCATATCGGTTGTCCGTCTGGTGTCGGGTAAGGAACCAGTTTCTCGGATGCTTCGATTGAGTTTATCACCTTGAAGGAAGTAGTGATCTTCTTCTTCGGTGATCTTGATGTTTGTCCACATGTCACCATGTTGACGGAGGCAAACCCATAGTTTTTGTCAAAGGTGATGACTCCGTTTTTCCACATCTCATTTATTTTCTCTCTCACAACGAAGCATTGATTGAGAGGATGCGAGATCATCTGGTGGTATGGACAGTACCGAGGATCGTTGGTTTTGCCAACATCACCCGGTCTTTTTGGTTCAGGCAAGGTGAGCTTGCCATTCGCTACAAGAGCCCCGAAGATTTCATCAACATCTTCATCAAACGGGTATTTCTTCTTTACTCGTTCTTTGAAGGCGTCTGAGAGCTCAGGTCTCTTACCAACAGCTTTGTTTTCAGCTTTCTTTGGTGGCTGAGGAGCTGACTTGGTCTGCACATTGAGGACCTCTTTCTTCTTTGGTTTAGAGGTTGCAATGGCGGTTGGCTCTTTTCTTGATGATTTCTGACTGTTGAGGTCTTTAATCACCGTTTCAGCTTCCATGGAAGCTTCTAGGAGTTCTCCCAGGTTTTTTGATTTGTTGCCGATGATCATGGAGCGGATTCTGGCTCTCATGTTGTTTCGGCAGATGTCGACTAGCGACGCTTGTGGCAATACATCAGAGCATTTGTATGCCATTGCTTTCCACTTGTGAATGAAGTCATATGTTGATTCATTCTCCCCCTGTTTTAGGCTGCACAGCTGAGCCATAGTAGCGGGATGATCTTCACCTTTGAAGTGAGTGAGGAAGCGTGTCTCTAGCATGGCCCAGTTTTGGATTGAGTCCTCCGGCAGAGTGGAGTACCAATCGAAGGCCGTACCTTTTAGGGTACTTGCAAAGAGGCGGATCTTGAGTGCATCTTGATCCGCGATAGCTCCCGTCAGGATCTTGAAGTGGATGACGTGCTGTCTGGCTGATCCTTTCCCCGTATATGTTTGGAGAGTAGGATGCTTGAATTTGGTGGGGAACGGGACCGAGTCCATCCATAAGGGATATGGTGGCTTGATCCCATGCTCCTTGAGTATATCCTCTTCTTTTGCTTTGGCGAGGATACCGTCTACGTCCTTTTTGGTAAGGGCGCGTGACTCATTTTCTTCTCTATTTACCTCGTCGTCTTGATGATTCGGAGGAGGTTCATTGTTCGCCTGATTTTGGAAGGCGAGGAGAAGGTTTTCCATCAGAGTTTCAATCCTCTGCTGGCCCTGTTCCAACTGCTGGATGCGGGTGATCGCATCTTCTGGAGGTGGATTGCGGGGTGGTGGCTCAGAATTTGTAGCCAAGACATTCATCCTTCGTGATTCGAACGAAGAAACTGTCCTGGTGACTGAGCTGGGGCTCATTCTTTTTGAAGAAGAGCTTGAGGAAGGATCACTCTGCTGTCCTTTGCTAGAGGAGCAGGGGATTCTTCTGAATGTCTTCTTGTCCTTGAGATGCTGCGGGTCATTGGACGTCGGACATGGATTTTTGTTGCTGATTTTTGGCGCCTTCTGGTTTTTCCAACCATATGGACGGCAGCAACTTGGTTGGGTCTTTCTTTTTCGACCCATTTGGGAGAGACTTGAAGTGTGGGAGGCTGGGTCCTTTGCTTCTCTAGTCTCTTTTGTCGGTACGACGCGCGGCGGCGTATACGACGAGCAATTTGAGCTTCGGTCAGCTCTGACTGGGCTTTGACGATGAAGGATGTGCTCCCTCGGGCGCAGCAGCCGAGCCTGTCTTCTCTGTAGCTGGGCAAGGACAGGATGCGAACCCTGTCCTTCGCCTGTTGCAGCGAAGCTTTGAATTTTTGAAGTTCGGCCCCTGTAGATATAAAGGGTCGAACTGCAGGTTTGTAGGCCTTAGCAGGTGCTTGTGGAGGCCTTGTGATGCATGACTTGATTTTGGGCTTGTAGGAACAAGCCGGCTCATGCTGGGTTGACTTGGAAGTCAGGTTTGAGATGGGTCTCTCCTCTTTCATGTAAGCAAGAGGATAGAACTGGTTCTCCTTGAGTGGGGCCAGAAATGCTGGCTTAGTGGATGTCTGGGACCTTCTCTGTTTTGGTGAAGGTCTTGGGGACCAAGTCTTGGGGTAGACCTGGTTGTTTGTAGGTTGAGGCTTCGTGGGGCTGCCACGGGCTTCAGGCCTTCTGGTGCTCGCCTTTGGTGTCACGGTAGTGACACGTTGAGAGGCGAGTTTCTGCTTCTTGGAGGGAGCAGTTTGTTCCTCAGGAAGTGGGAATGGTCCCAGCGTCCCAAAGACGATAGTCCGGGGAGTCGAGGTCGACCCGGAGTTCAGAGAGTTGCCGAGGGAGTTGACACTTCGGCAGCTGATGGGGCGCTTGTAGGTGCGCGTGGTTTGCTTCTGTTGAAGCATGAGTTGGTGCTTGTTTTCATCGAAAGTAATGGTTAGTGAAGCTACCATTGTTAGTTTTCGAAAATTTCTGAAACAAGACCACATCCATTAGTAATCATAAGAATATAATGATCATAAATGGGAAGTTCTATGGTTTCGTCTTTTCAAATTGCTCGAGGTAGATGACCCAAGCAATATGAGGAAGGCAAAATGCCATAGAAGGTACAATTGTTCTGATCGCAGGTATGGTAAGCCCAGAATGGGCATCCCAGTGACTGCTAGAAGCAATTGTGAACTTAAATTCGACTTATCGAGAAGCAGAGCTTGCTCGAGGTAAGAAGAATATGAAGTTGGAGTTACAGATGTGCCGGTCGCAATACAGTAGACCCTGAAAGGGCGTACTAGTACCGCTAGACACAAATGTTTTGAGACCGCATCTATGAGATGGGATTCTCTGTTTTGAAAGGTCAAGATTGGATTCATCAAAGAGAGCAGATGGTATTCCAATCTGAACACGGGCTCAGCGATTTCCGCGAGCGCCAGTGCTCAGAAAGAAATGAACCATGATTTCTCGGATCTGAATCTAAAAATGACGAGTTTTTTTTTTTGAAAGGCCAATATCGGGTTCATCAAAGAGAGCAAAAGGCACTCCAATCTGAACACGGCTCAGCGATTTCCGCGAGCGCCAGTGCTCAGAAAGGAGAAGACCAAGATTTCTCAAATCTAAACCCAAAATGACGGAAGTTTTTTTTTTTTTTGAAGATTTCTTTTTTGAAGATTTTTTTTTAAAAAAAAAATCTTTTTTTATTTTATTTTTTTATTTTTTTTTAAGATTTTTTTTTTGAAATTTTTTTTATTTTTATTTTTTATTTTAAATTTTTTTTTTTAAAAATTTTATTTTTGAAAAAAAAATTTATTTAAAAGACGAGAGAGTACACATAGGCCTCCTAACCCGGTCTTATGAAATCTTGATTGATAGAATTGCCCCCAGGTAAGGGTAGGATTACTTAATGAACCCGTTTGGAGGACCCTTGCCTAGAACAGTCAAGCTGTCTCCACACTCTGGACAAGGCTTTTCTTTGAATCAACCATGATCAAAGAACACAATTGGTTTAACCTTAGTGGTCTATGTCTTTTTTTTTTTATATTTTTTTTTATTTTATGTTTATGAATTCATCGAAGAGAAACAATGGCCCAAAACCTTAGTCGAACAGGCTCAACATTTCTGCAAGCGCGATGAACGATAGGAACGGATCAAGGTTTCTCAATTTTGAATCCAAATTGAGAAATCTAAAATTTTTTTATACTTTTATATATATATATATATATTTTTAGATTTTTTAATGAACTCATCGAAGAGAAACAATGGCCCAACCCCCGATCCGAACACGGTCTCAGCGATTTCCGCGAGCGCCAGTGCCCAGAAGGGAAAGGATCAAAGTTTCTCAATTTTGAATCCAAAAATGAAAAATCTGATTTTTTTTGTTTTTTTTTTTTTTTTGAAAAGAGAAAGAGTGGAAATAAATTCAAAGAATTAGAAATTTCCAAACAAAAAATCTCATCTCATTTTTTTTTTGCGGAATTCAACATAGGCCACCAATTATAAAGTAGCCAAGGAATCGAGAAAAGAAATATAAGCATAGAGCAAAATATATGATATGCAAATATTTCATTTCTAGCATCGTGTTCTCAAATAAACGAGTCCCACCGGGTGATGCCAGCTTGATGGACCGCGCTCCCGGATGCCCGGGGTTCCTACCGAGGTCGGCGGACGTGGGAGTCCGTTTGGTTCCGACCCTTTCGTAACCGGGGGGCAAAAGGGGGCGTGCATCAACATTTCTTTTTTTGTGGGTGTGCCAGATTTTCTATTTTTACTTGGAATTGCAAGTGGTGATCCGGAGATCAACCTTCGCAAGTAAAAAGGAAATCAACTTCTTTCAAGTTTTCCATTGCACATATATTTAAGAAAAGAGACATTTTCTTGATTTGCCGTGAAAGGCGATTTTTTTTGGCATTTATAGCCGATTTTGGCGTTTATAGCCGATTTTTGGCGTTTATAGCCGATTTTGGCATTTATAGCCAATTTACAATCCTTATCAACAATGAAAGACAAGAATTGTGATTTTTGTCTCTTTTAAAAAAAATACAAACTACAATGAAAAGCAAGAAAAGGAGGATCTAACTTCTCAGGAGATTGTGGGGGACTCGTTTAGATTGACTGTCGCAAGCCATATGTGGGCTTCGCCACCATCCATGCAGATGAGAACAGAGGATGCTATTGATTCGCTTGGCTTGGCTATAACCTCGGGTTTTTAGAGGACAAAGACCAAAGGAAGGTCCTATGTCCAATAAAAAGCCGAGTAGACGGGCTGAAAAGCCATATCTAAGCCATTGGAGGCAGGAGGAGAAGGCAAGGACCTTGGGGGGGGGGGTACCCCCCAAGGGACTTTTGTCACCTTGTTGCGGTGGCCGGTGTAGAATTTCCGCAGAGTTTTCTCTCTTTTTCCTTTCTCTGGATTTCTATCTGCTGTCTGTTGATGTTGTGTGTGTCCTTTCTTCTTGGAGAGCCCTCCTATTTATAGGCTTTTAGGTAGCCTTTTAGGTGGGTTTATGGGCTTTTATTGTCATTAAGCCGCATAATGGGAGGAGTTACAAAATTGAATTGTTTATTTTGTAACTCCTTTTTCTTGGCTTCTGATTGGCCGGAGGAGATTGAGGGCATTTAATCGCCTTTAATCGCCATGATGGGAGGAGTTTCATGGGTTAAATGCCATGAATCTCTTGACTTGTAACTCCCGAATGCTTGCTTCTGATTGGGCCGTCCAAAGAAATGGATTAATGACTGTAATAAAGCTAGTCAATTAATCGCATTAAGTGGTCGCCGAGCAGCTGAAGAGTCGCGGGCCGTGCCACGTCTTTTGGGATTCTTCTGTTGATGATCATTGATGGATCTTCATGTAGATCGACATCAGATGATCATGTAATTTCAGGTGTTTGTTGCCAACAGCGGGTCGGTGCCATCTGTCCTGTCGATTTCTCGATCGGTCGGGTAGAAAGCACACTTTTTTTGGTTGACCGGGTGGCGATCAATATTGTTTTCGATACTCTTGATGATTTACCCGTGTTTTGGACGGATGTTAGAGGACTTGGTGTCTCAAAAGCATGAATTTTGGAAAGTACCAGAGGCTGGGCTCCTCGAATCGCGAAAAAACGGCGAAAACCGGGGTTTCCGGGGCTTTCCCGGCGACCCCGGGTTCCAAGGTCGCCGGCGACCTTGGGCCAGGGTCGCAGGGGCCTGCGACCCTGGCCTAGGGTCGCAGGGGTCTGCGACCCTGGGGGGTTTTCCCCCTTTCGTGTCCCGTTTTGCGTCCGTTTTTGCTGTTTTTTGATTCTTTTTTCTTCTGTACTTTTCCTTGACATTTTGACCATTTATTGGCCTAATTTCTTTGTAGGAAACCTGATGAGAATCCTTGCATTTTATTTTGCAAAGTTTCCAATTTCCTGAGAAAGCCGAAGACTTTGTCGCGCAGAGCTGCCGATTTTCCGTCAGAAGCTGAAACTGGGCCAAACGATGTCGGAATGACCTGAAATTTGGTGTGAAGCCTCCTGAGCAATAAATAAGACCAACCATAGGCTTTTGTTTGAGTTTTGAAGCCGTTTGGGGTCCTATCACCTGTAGACTTGCTTTTTGTCGCGATGAAGATGTCGCGGTTTGATGTGCGGTCAACCGATGTCCGAATGACTTGAAATTTGACAGGAAACCTATTGGAGTCATTTTAAGATGATCCATAGGCTTTGTCTTGGAAACCATGGTCCCGGAGAGCTTTGCCGCCGAGAGCTCCTTTTCAGCTGTCGGAGAAGCAAAGTTAGGCCAAATGATTTTGAAATGGCCCGAAACTTCTTGTGTACTCCTCTTTTGGCTGTCTGGAAGAATCTTGCAGTTTTTGTTTGATTCTGACAAGATTTGATTTTTGGAAGCAGCATTGCCTATTTATGGCAGGTTGCGACTTCATGTAGCTCTTTGGATCTTGAAAAGGCAAAGTGACATTTTTGGTGTCAACAAGGTTCGTTTGGGAAATCATCTCTGAGTGGAGAATTTTTAAGCAATGGATGTTCTGCGAGAAAGTTTGCTAGAGCTTGGCCTTTGTAAGGTCCGTGACCTTACTGGGTCAGTTGGGCCCAAAACTCGGACCGTTGACCCGTTTAATTTGTTATTATTTTATTTAATTGTATTTTAGATATTTAAGTGGGTTTAGATCATGAGCGAGTTTCATTTAGCATTAGAATAGTATCTGCGAAGTTTCGTTTGATTCTGAGTTCGTTTGATCATAGCAGAGGGGTAGTTTGTAATTTAGGGAAAATTGAGTGTTTTTCCAAAATATCCCAAACGCCGTGATTTTTGGGTTCGTTGGAAAGGTCTCGTCATTCTGATGACTTTTGTCTCTTGATTCATCGCGATCCAGCGATCAGAAATCTTTCAAGTGGTCCATTCTTTCACCGGACCCACTTAAAGGACAATTCGGTCTTTTCCTCTCCTATCGTCTTCTTAAACGATGTTTAACCCTAATTCCAGTTTTATTCTCTGCAACGAAGTAACCCAGCAGCCTCCCCCTTTCTTCCTCTTCCTTTCTCAAGCCAGATCTCAGCCCTAGAAGACCCCGTTCGAAGATCTGATCCGCTAGAAGTCATCCTCGCGTTTCCCTCTTGCTTCCGGTGTAAGTTTGGTAAGCATTCTCTCACCTTCATCTTTTTCAATCTTATGCCTTTTGGTTAGATTTAGGCCCGATCTTGATTCTTTTTCTTTCTTTCTTCTCCTTGGTGTATTAGGTTGTGTTTGATCGGGGTAGATTGTGATTTTGAGGGTAGAAAAGCTTCTCCTTAAATTTCACCCATTTCCAATCTTCGTCTTGGTTGAGGCAAGTAGATATGCATTTCATAATATATTTGTCTGTATTGTTTCTTTGATTGATTATGTTTCATGTTAGAATGCCTAAATTCCAAGCTTGTCATGGTTAATTGGATTACATATGCTAAATTGGATAAATGGGTTGAATGGACTTTACTTGTATATGGTTTGATGAATGGAATGGAATGTGGTTTGAGAGAGAGAGAGCATGGAGGATCTTCTCATGCAGGTACATGCCCTGGAAAGGCTTAGGAATGAAGGGAATGGACCCTAAGTGAATGGGATTGGAAATACCTTAAAATAGGTCAAATTTGCTTCATTCCGGGCTCAGGCAGCAAGCAGGCTCGCTCTAGCGGGCTTAACCCTCGCTATAGCGAGCTTTGCTACTGTTCTGGAGCCCAGGCAGAATGCATTCTCGCTATAGCGAGACTGCATTGTGCAGACAGCAACGTCCACTTCGAATGAACATAACTTTTGATCCGTTCGTCAGAATTTGGAGTTCTATATACCGTTGGAAAGCCCTTGAGACATAGAATCCAATGGCTCTTTTCATCACGATCGGAGGTCGGAAAGTGATGTAAATACTTGAATTATAAATCCAACTTATGTTTATATTGGAAATGAGACTGGTAACCTAAGTTTGGGCCTTAGACGTTGGAAACCATGAATTTACTCTCACTTGACCATTAATGGGATTGAAATCGAAGTACGTGGCTTGGTGTGCTTCGATGGGTTGTCTAGGTATTCGTGTATTACGCGTGATGTAACCGAATGCATATGGAGTTGGGTTGAACGATGCTTAACATGATTGTACACCAAGGGATTTCCCTAGAAGCATCATTGATTCAATTTCCACATGTACTCTGATAGAACACGTCGGATACAGGGATGACACCACGTACCTAGGATTGGATAGTAATTCTTCCTTGACTTGTGACTTGTATCCGTTGTTACTATTCCTTGTACACTCTCTTGACATAAAATACTTAATTACATATGAAACATAAATTCTTATAGAATATAGAACTTGGACCTGACTTAGAGTGTACCTTAGGAAACCGTATCTTGTTTTGATGAACATGACTGGCTAGTAATGGAAAGGGATTATCACGTGGCTTGCTTGACTTGTATTAATTTGGAGAAGATGATCCCTAGAATCTTGTATTGTACATGAAACTAGCCAGACTTGCTTGTCTTGTCTGTCCTTGTGTCAGAACCACTTTATTATTATTTGCTTAACATGGCCATCTGCAGTTTGGGATTTAATGATGAATCGGTTACTCCGGTTGTCGGGGTGGGCAGTCGGCGTAGGACGGCGTCCATGGCGTTGAATAGCTGGGAGCGGGCTAGGACCGTGCTACTATTCCCAGGACAGGGAGCTAGGATCCCACTGGAACCGGACTATGGTATCAGTAGTCCAAGGGGATTGTTACTGGTACCCCGGGAGGTGGCATAGGACATCCTCGGAGTCTCCCTCTTGCTTGTCTTGCTTGCATTTGCATGGATAGTGGTTATTGTTAGATGATTGCTAGGATTCCTGTTATTGTTTCTACAAATTAATCTCGCTTTATGCCTAGCTTCATATTCTTGTATTCATATGATCTTACCTGTCATTATTCTACACTTGATGCATGTGTATTTATTATGCTTTGTATATCTATTGCTCAACATGTCGTTGACTTTGTTCCTTGATGTGCAGACACATCAGGTGAGTTCTTCTACGAGGAGCAGGCAGGTGAGGAGATCCCAGAGGATCTCCAACCAGCTGAGGAGGCACGAGAGTGGCGTGCCGATGACGTAGAGTAGCGTCATCATATCCTGGCACGAGAGAGAGATACACTTGGTTTCATTAGATTATCTTTCATTCATTATTTCTCTCGTCGAACCTTATATTACATTGACTCTCTTTCTTTGATTGGCAATGTTTAGTGGGTTGGCCATTGTAATAAATTACTTAACTTTTTAGTTCTGTTTCTCTTTCTTATAAACTTTAATTTAATGAGATTATATTCATTGCTTGTGATTCCATATGTTAAGAGTTGTTTGGACTCTATTTGTATTGTACCACATGAGGTTTGAGGTTTGAAATATTAAATCCTCACCGCGGACTACGATCCGTGGGCCCAAAGGACAAAATTTTTAATTAGTCATAAAATTCACTCTCCGGATCCGGTTATTTCTTTAATCGGGTTCGGGGGACGTGACAGGATGGTATCCGAGCAATGGTTGGTTTCTCAGGGTAAAAATTGTAGAAACCATAGGACGCGTGTGAGGATTTCGTTAGTCAGTAGGTTGATCTCTTAGTTTTGTTTCTAGCATTGTGATGTTAGCTTGGGGCATATAGGAACTGACCTTGAATATTTTGCAGTAATGTCATCTACCCTAGGTGTAGTATTCAGATTGGAAAAGTTAAGCTGACCGTCAGTTTGATCATCTTACCAATGGCGGAGTTTGATGTGATACTCGGTATGGATTGGTTAACTAAGAACCGAGCGGTGTTAGATTGTTTTAACAAGACTGTGAAGTTGCAGAGTGCAGACCATAGTGTTGAGTTTATTGGAGCTGGAAAGCCCATCTCCACTCGAATGATTTCTGCATTGAAGGCAGAGCGGTTGATAAGGAGCGGATGCGAAGGTTTTATCGCATTTATTGTGGAAGACAAGGAGTCCAAGTCTGTTGATGAGATTCTAGTGGTGCGAGAATTCCCGGATGTGTTTCCGGAGGAGATTCCTGGTTTGCCACCTGTTCGTGAGTTGGATTTCAAAATTGAATTGCAGCCAGGGACAACACCTATTTCAAAGGCCCCGTATAGGATGGCACCAGCAGAATTGAAAGAGTTGAAAACTCAGATTGGAGATCTGTTGGATAAGGGTTTTATCAGGCCCAGTGTTTCACCGTGGGGAGCTCCTGTGATGTTTGTGAAGAAGAAAGACGGGACTATGAGGATGTGTATTGATTACAGACAGTTGAATCATATGACTGTTAAGAACAAGTTCCCGTTACCGAGGATCGATGAGCTATTCGATCAGTTGCAGGGAGCCCAATTCTTTTCGAAGATAGATCTGCGTTTCGGTTATCATCAGTTGCGAGTCAGAAAGGAAGATGTTCCTAAGACTGCATTCCGGACGAGATATGGTCATTTCGAGTTTCTAATGATGCCTTTCGGGTTGACGAACGCTCCAGCAGTTTTTATGGCATTGATGAACAAGGCATTTGCTCCTTTCTTGGATCAGTTTGTGGTAGTCTTCATAGATGATGTGTTGGTGTACTCGAAGACTAAGGAAGAGCATGAGCATCAGTTGAGAACATCTTTGCAGCTTTTGAGGGATAACCAACTGTATGCTAAGTTGAGCAAATGTGAGTTTTGGTTGGAGCAAGTGGCATTATTGGGCCACATTATCTCTAACGAAGGATTAACAGTGGATCCCAAGAAGATTGCAGCAGTTGTCAACTAGAGTAGCCCGAGAAATGTAGCGGAGATTCGTAGTTTCCTTGGACTTTCAGGTTACTACAGAAGGTTTGTGAAAGGATTCGCTACCATAGCATCCCCGTTGACTAAGTTGACGAGGAAGGATTTTCCGTTTGTGTAGACGGAGGGGTGTGAAAAGAGTTTCCAAGAGCTGAAGACCCGATTGACTACAGCACCCATACTTGCTTTACCCGCTGGAAGTGGAGGATTTGTAATTTTCACCGATGCATCAGGAGTAGGTTTGGGATGTGTTCTCATGCAGCATGACAAGGTGATAGCATATGGATCGAGACAATTAAAGGATCATGAGAAGAAGTATGCCACACATGACTTGGAGTTAGCAGCAGTGGTGTTTGCATTGAAGTTGTTGTTGACACCAAAAATGTCACTTTGCCTTTTCAAGATCCAAAGAGCTACATGAAGTCGCAACCTGCCATAAATAGGCAATGCTGCTTCCAAAAATCAAATCTTGTCAGAATCAAACAAAAACTGCAAGATTCTTCCAGACAGCCAAAAGAGGAGTACACAAGAAGTTTCGGGCCATTTCAAAATCATTTGGCCTAACTTTGCTTCTCCGACAGCTGAAAAGGAGCTCTCGGCGGCAAAGCTCTCCGGGACCATGGTTTCCAAGACAGAGCCTATGGATCATCTTAAAATGACTCCAATAGGTTCCCTGTCAAATTTCAAGTCAATCGGACATCGAGACACACACAACATCGACACACACACAACATCAACAGACAGCAGACAGAAATCCAGAGAAAGGAAAAAGAGAGAAAACTCTGCGGAAATTCTACACCGGCCACCGTATCAAGGTGACAAAAGTCCCTTGGGGGGTACCCCCCCCCAAGGTCCTTGCCTTCTCCTCCTGCCTCCAATGGCTTAGATATGGCTTTTCAGCCCGTCTACTCGGTTTTTTATTGGACATAGGACCTTCTTTTGGTCTTTGTCCTCTAAAAACCCGAGGTTATAGCCAAGCCAAGCGAATCAATAGCATCTTCTGTTCTCATCTGCATGGATGATGGTGAAGCCCACATATGGCTTGCGACCGTCAATCTAAACGAGTCCCCCACAATCTTCTGAGAAGTTAGATCCTCCTTTTCTTGCTTTTCATTGTAGTTTGTATTTTTTTTAAAAGAGACAAAAATCACAATTCTTGTCTTTCATTGTTGATAAGGATTGTAAATCGGCTATAAATGCCAAAATCGGCTATAAACGCCAAAAATCGGCTATAAACGCCAAAATCGGCTATAAATGCCAAAAAAAATCGCCTTTCACGGCAAATCAAGAAAATGTCTCTTTTCTTAAATATATGTGCAATGGAAAACTTGAAAGAAGTTGATTTCCTTTTTACTTGCGAAGGTTGATCTCCGGATCACCACTTGCAATTCCAAGTAAAAATAGAAAATCTGGCACACCTACAAAAAAAGAAATGTTGATGCACGCCCCCCTTTGCCCCCCGGTTACGAAAGGGTCGGAACCAAACGGACTCCCACGTCCGCCGACCTCGGTAGGAACCCCGGGCATCCGGGAGCGCGGTCCATCAAGCTGGCATCACCCGGTGGGACTCGTTTATTTGAGAACACGATGCTAGAAATGAAATATTTGCATATCATATATTTTGCTCTATGCTTATATTTCTTTTCTCGATTCCTTGGCTACTTTATAATTGGTGGCCTATGTTGAATTCCGCAAAAAAAAAAAATGAGATGAGATTTTTTGTTTGGAAATTTCTAATTCTTTGAATTTATTTCCACTCTTTCTCTTTTAAAAAAAAACAAAAAAACAAAAAAAATCAGATTTTTCATTTTTGGATTCAAAATTGAGAAACTTTGATCCTTTCCCTTCTGGGCACTGGCGCTCGCGGAAATCGCTGAGACCGTGTTCGGATCGGGGGTTGGGCCATTGTTTCTCTTCGATGAGTTCATTAAAAAATCTAAAAAAATATATATATATATATAAAAGTATAAAAAATTTTAGATTTCTCAATTTGGATTCAAAATTGAGAAACCTTGATCCGTTCCTATCGTTCATCGCGCTTGCAGAAATGTTGAGCCTGTTCGACTAAGGTTTTGGGCCATTGTTTCTCTTCGATGAATTCATAAACATAAAAATAAAAAAAAATATAAAAAAAAAGACATAGACCACTAAGGTTAAACCAATTGTGTTCTTTGATCATGGTTGATTCAAAGAAAGGCCTTGTCTAGAGTGTGGAGACAGCTTGACTGTTCTAGGCAAGGGTCCTCCAAACGGGTTCATTAAGTAATCCTACCCTTACCTGGGGGAAATTTTATCAATCAAGATTTCATAAGACCGGGTTAGGAGGCCTATATGTACTCTCTCGTCTTTTAAATAAATTTTTTTTTCAAAAATAAAATTTTTAAAAATAAAAATTTAAAATAAAAAATAAAAAGTAAAAAAAAAATTTCAAAAAAAAAAATCTTAAAAAAAAAAATAAAAAAAAATAAAAAAAAAAGATTTAAAAAAAAAAAAATCTTCAAAAAAAAAAATCTTAAAAAAAAAAAAAAAAAAACTTCCGTCATTTTGGGTTTAGATTAGAGAAATCTTGGTCTTCTCCTTTCTGAGCACTGGCGCTCGCGGAAATCGCTGAGCCCGTGTTCAGATTGGAGTGCCTTTTGCTCTCTTTGATGAACCCGATATTGGCCTTTCAAAAAAAAAACTCGTCATTTTTAGATTCAGATCCGAGAAATCATGGTTCATTTCTTTCTGAGCACTGGCGCTCGCGGAAATCGCTGAGCCCGTGTTCAGATTGTTATACCATCTGCTCTCTTTGATGAATCCAATCTTGACCTTTCAAAACAGAGAATCTCATCTCATAGATGCGGTCTCAAAACATTTGTGTCTAGCGGTACTAGTACGCCCTTTCAGGGTCTACTGTATTGCGACCGGCACATCTGTAACTCCAACTTTATATTCTTCTTACCTCGAGCAAGCTCTGCTTCTCGATAAGTCGAATTTAAGTTCACAATTGCTTCTAGCAGTCACTGGGATGCCCATTCTGGGCTTACCATACCTGCGATCAGAACAATTGTACCTTCTATGGCATTTTGCCTTCCTCATATTGCTTGGGTCATCTACCTCGAGCAATTTGAAAAGACGAAACCATAGAACTTCCCATTTATGATCATTATATTCTTGTGATTACTAATGGATGTGGTCTTGTTTCAGAAATTTTCGAAAACTAACAATGGCAGCTTCACTAACCATTACTTTCGACGAAAACAAGCACCAACTCATGCTTCAACAGAAGCAAACCACGCGCACCTACAAGCGCCCCATCAGCTGCCGAAGTGTCAACTCCCTCGGCAACTCTCTGAACTCCGGGTCGACCTCGACTCCCCGGACTATCGTCTTTGGGACGCTGGGACCATTCCCACTTCCCGAGGAACAAACTGCTCCCTCCAAGAAGCAGAAACTCGCCTCTCAACGTGTCACTACCATGACACCAAAGGCGAGCACCAGAAGGCCTGAAGCCCGTGGTAGCCCCACGAAGCCTCAACCTGCAAACAACCAGGTCTACCCCAAGACTTGGTCCCCAAGACCTTCACCAAAACAGAGAAGGTCCCAGACATCCACTAAGCCAGCATTCCTGGCCCCACTCAAGGAGAACCAGTTCTATCCTCTTGCTTACATGAAAGAGGAGAGACCCATCTCAAACCTGACTTCCAAGTCAACCCAGCATGAGCCGGCTTGTTCCTACAAGCCCAAAATCAAGTCATGCATCACAAGGCCTCCACAAGCACCTGGTAAGGCCTACAAACCTGCAGTTCGACCCTTTATATCTACAGGGGCCGAACTTCAAAAATTCAAAGCTTCGCTGCAACTGGCTAAGGATAGGGTTCGCATCCTGTCCTTGCACAGCTACAAAGAAGACAGGCTCGGCTGCTGCGCCCGAGGGAGCACATCCTTCATCGTCAAAGCCCAGTCAGAGCTGACCGAAGCTCAAATTGCTCGTCGTATACGCCGCCGCGCGTCGTACCGACAAAAGAGACTAGAGAAGCAAAGGACGCAGCCTCCCACACTTCAAGTCTCTCCTAAATGGGTCGAAAAAGAAAGACCCAACCAAGTTGCTGCCGTCCATATGGTTGGAAAAACCAGAAGGCGCCAAAAATCAGCAACAAAAATCCATGTCCGACGTCCAATGACCCGCAGCGTCTCAAGGACAAGAAGACATTCAGAAGAATCCCCTACTCCCTCAAGCAAAGGACAGCAGAGTGATCCTTCCTCAAGCTCTTCTTCAAAAAGAATGAGCCCCAGCTCAGTCACCAGGACAGTTTCTTCGTTCGAATCACGAAGGATGAATGTCTTGGCTATAAATTCTGAGCCACCACCCCGCAATCCACCTCCAGAAGATGCGATCACCCGCATCCAGCAGTTGGAACAGGGCCAGCAGAGGATTGAAACTCTGATGGAAAACCTTCTCCTCGCCTTCCAAAATCAGGCAAACAATGAACCTCCTCCGAATCATCAAGACGACGAGGTAAATAGAGAAGAAAATGAGTCACGCGCCTTTACCAAAAAGGACGTAGACGGTATCCTCGCCAAAGCAAAAGAAGAGGATATACTCAAGGAGCATGGGATCAAGCCACCATATCCCTTATGGATGGACTCGGTCCCGTTCCCCACCAAATTCAAGCATCCTACTCTCCAAACATATACGGGGAAAGGATTAGCCAGACAGCACGTCATCCACTTCAAGATCCTGACGGGAGCTATCGCGGATCAAGATGCACTCAAGATCCGCCTCTTTGCAAGTACCCTAAAAGGTACGGCCTTCGATTGGTACTCCACTCTGCCGGAGGACTCAATCCAAAACTGGGCCATGCTAGAGACACGCTTCCTCACTCACTTCAAAGGTGAAGATCATCCCGCTACTATGGCTCAGCTGTGCAGCCTAAAACAGGGGGAGAATGAATCAACATATGACTTCATTCACAAGTGGAAAGCAATGACATACAAATGCTCTGATGTATTGCCACAAGCGTCGCTAGTCGACATCTGCCGAAACAATATGAGATCCAGAATCCGCTCCATGATCATCGGCAACAAATCAAAAAAACTGGGAGAACTCCTAGAAGCTTCCATGGAAGCTGAAACGGTGATTAAAGACCTCAACAGTCAGAAATCATCAAGAAAAGAGCCAACCACCATTGCAACCTCTAAACCAAAGAAGAAAGAGGTCCTCAATGTGCAGACCAAGTCAGCTCCTCAGCCACCAAAGAAAGCTGAAAACAATGCTGTTGGTAAGAGACCTGAACTCTCAGACGCCTTCAAAGAACGAGTAGAGAAGAAATACCCGTTTGATGAAGATGTTGATGAAATCTTCGGGGCTCTTGTAGCGAACGGCAAGCTCACCTTGCCTGAACCAAAAAGACCGGGTGATGTTGGCAAAACCAACGATCCTCGGTACTGTCCATACCACCAGATGATCTCGCATCCTCTCAATCAATGCTTCGTTGTGAGAGAGAAAATAAATGAGATGTGGAAAAACGGAGTCATCACCTTTGACAAAAACTATGGGTCTGCCTCCGTCAACATGGTGACATGTGGACAAACATCAAGATCACCGAAGAAGAAGATCACTACTTCCTTCAAGGTGATAAACTCAATCGAAGCATCTGAGGAACTGGTTCCTTACCCGACACCAGACGGACAACCGATATGGGTACATCCCGATCTCCTGGAAGATGAAAATTGGGAGGTCGTGAAAACAAAGCCTACAGCTCAACAGCGAAGGCAGGCTAGGAAACATCTCCTCAAGCTCAAACGGCAAGAGAAGACCCAGCCAAAACTAGAGGTCAAAGAAAAGGCAGAGGCTTCCTCTACTGCTTCACTGGAGGTAACAAAAACATCCCTTCCAGAGACTTCAAAGGGGGTAAGGAAATTCACTCTCAGTGATTTCATGCCACCTCAATTCAAAGAACCCATGCAGGAGGCATCATACTCTTGCAATTCGGTAGTTGGATTCTCCATTGATGGATACGAGTCCAGCGACACCGATGATGGATTCGAATCCAACTACACAGATGAGTGGGAGGAGTCCCTTGAAACAGGAGAATATCTCTCCGATGAAGAATGGGTTCCTGAGTCTCATCTTATGCCAGTAATCTGGTATAACCCCCTACAGCCACAAGGATCCTGGTCTGATGATGAAGAAGACCAAGAAGCTGTACAAGAAAATGCTGCTGACCCAGCACCTCTCATTACTCCAGTGGAAATCAACAATGTTGAGCCACAAAGAGATGATGAAGAAGAAGATCCGGCTCCCATGCCTGATCTTGAAGAATATGCAAGGATCTTGCAGCGACTCGCTCTAGAACAAGAGCAAGAACGCGTCAACGAGCCTCCTCGCAATCCAGAGCCTGAAGTCCCTGAAGACCATCAGGTACATCCTCCCTTAACTCCTGAAAATGGAGAAAATTGCTGGATAGACGATCCTCTCACATCCGAGGATGAGTCTGACTCCGATCAGGTAACGTCTCCTGTCAGAGCTTCCTGTAATGTGATAATTCGGGATTATAGCTCTTCCGAAGCATCGTCTGATGAGAGCACTTACACTCCGGCGACGCCTAGCAATATATCTTCTGGAGCCACCTCGTCTCACGTGACTTTCACTGAGATGACACCCTCTCAGGTTTCTTCTCCTGAGACTGTGACTTCGAAGTTCACACCCTTCCTGACTGAAGAATTCCCAGCCATTGATGCTTGGAACGATGAATTAGTCAACGAAGAAGAAAGATTGCTGGATGCTGTTCAGGACTTGTTCCCGGAAAATGCTCCATGCAACACAATCATTGAGGATGGTAACTCTGCTGCTGATGCATCCTCAGCAAATGAAAAACGACAGCCTCTTGATCCTGAAGACAATCTTCCAAACGAAGACCCTTCTCAAGAAACTCTCGAAGTTGGTAGAGGCACCCGCTCAGGCCGGGACTACCACAAAAATTACAACCAATCTTCCTTTACATATGTAAATCCTTCGGGAAAAGATGTTGTAAGCGCCCCTAGTGGCAACGATGATGAACATACAGGCCCTAAGGAGGCTTTCAAGTATGACTTGATTGAACACTTCAAGCACATACCTGCACGTCTACACATCCTAGATTTATTGCGAATGTCTCCGCACACTCGTGATAATCTCATTTCGGAATTACAAAAGCTGAATGAGGATGTCGACAAACATGCCCCGCAAGTCCTCCAAATTGAAATGGATTACCGGGTCAAAAACTCAGAAGCCTCCTCAAAGGGAGAAAAGAAGAAAACTGAGGGATCATGCATTGAATGCCTCTCGGTTAAAAAAGCAGCCAGTGCAACCATCGCCTTCACAAAGGATGACCTCCTACTTGGCGAAACCAGGCATAACCGACCCCTGTACTTCACAGGGTATATCAAGGAAATGCCTATGCATAGAGTTCAGATCGACCCAGGTTCTGCACTCAACCTTATCTCCACATCGGCTCTTGAAGAGTTGGGCATCCCACCCAGCAAACTGAGCCACACATCTGTATCTATCTTTGGATACGATGGGAGTACTAAAAGGCCTATCGGCAAAATCAGGTTCAAATTGCAGATAGGTGATCTTATCTCTGAGGTCACAGTGTATGCAATAAAGACCCCTTCATGCTACAACATCCTTCTCGGACGCCCTTGGATCCATGAGAATGGTGTTGTCCCTTCAACTCTACATCAATGCATCAAGTTTGTTGGCGACGACGGCATGATACATCGAGTCTTTGCAGACAGAAAACCCTTTAAAGGTAAAGAAATCCACTTCGCAGACTCACAGATGTATGAAGGTGAAAAAGAAGAAGAGGAAAAGCATACAGCATCCTTTGCCGAAAATCTCCAGAAAGATAAAGGCAAAGCTCCTCAACAATCACCGGAAGAAAACAAACCATCCGGTAAATTTGAAGAGAGCATGCAAACTCCCTTCATCATCTCCCTCAAATCTTCAAAGCCTTTGGTCATCACAACTAAAGTGAAGAAGGCAAAACAAAAGCCTGGGGGCAAATTTGTTGTCTCTTTCGTGTCTATCATGCAAGACACGGACTCAGATTCAGAGCCAGAAGACGACACATCGTCAAGCCAAGCTGACACTCAGCAAGTTCAGCCTGCTCTTACTCCAATGGAGACAACTTCTGACATAGAAGATCCTACGTCAGCTTCCTTCGTTGTTCCAGCAACTTCAGCAAAGGAAAAACCGATCTTCTTCCATAGATCGGATGCTTCTTCATCAAACTCCATGCTTGAACCTTTCCAAAATAAAGGTACGCCTCAACTATCCTTATACAGCTCTGTGGCACAAGCTATTATGAAGAAAATGGGCTATGACGCTCAAAACCCAGTCGGTTTGGGAGAAGGACGCGGTATTCTCACGCCATTGGGGCCCGTCTTGACCAAAAGCCAGCTGGAAGATTGGAGACTCTACGGCTATGTAGAAAAGTCTTCACACGGGTTAGGGTATGATCCTGACACTCCCTTGAGACAGTTGACACAAAGGCTTAAAAGTCAATATACTGACCAAGCCTCAACATCTCAAGTCCATGAAGACATCGATCTCCCTGGATATCTCTTTGATGAGTCACCTGACAAAGATCCAGGAAGCTCATCCAATTGGCACGATTTCTCCGAAAATGAAGAGGAGTTGTCCGATGGCACAGACGTGTGGACTTCTGACCCAGAAGAACCCTCATCTCCAAAAGAAGTAGCCTACTTCGACTCGGTTTCAACAGGCGATTGGGATCATCTCATAGCAAGCCTTGGGAAAATTACCGATCAAGAAGACCCGTGGAAAGGAACAAAACCTTGGTCTGGAAATGCCCTTGAAACCCCAGAAGGTTTCGTTGAGCTGGAAGCCTCCGAAAATATTGTGGAGGAACCACCTTCGAACCTTCCAACAGAAGATCCTGTTCAAAAGATAGACTTGGGAACACCAGATAACCCACGTCCTGTATTCATAAGCAAGAATATAAAGGATGATGAGTTACCCGAGTATATCGCCTTTCTTCATGAGTTCGTTGATTGCTTTGCATGGTCTTACGCTGAAATGCCAGGCTTAGACCCCAAAATAGCAGTTCACAAACTCAATCTTCAAGAAGACATCAAGCCTGTCAAGCAAGGCCAAATAAGATTCCGTCCAGATGTGATGGATAAAATTGAACAAGAAGTTCAAAAACTCAAAAGCGTCGGCTTCATCCGTGAGGAACAACATCCTGAATGGTTGGCCAACATTGTCCCCGTGACAAAGAAAAATGGGCAGATCAGGGTCTGTATTGATTATAGAGACCTGAATGGCGCATGCCCAAAAGATGAATTTCCGCTCCCATACCAGAGGTAATGATTGATAATACCTGTGGATTCGAGCGAATGACATTCATGGATGGTTTCTCTGGCTACAATCAGATAAAGATGCATCCCGAGGATGAAAATCATACATCCTTTCGAACCCCATTTGGCGTGTATTGTTACACTGTCATGCCATTTGGTCTGAAAAATGCTGGTGCCACATATCAGAGGGCTATGATGAAAATATTCCAAGATATGCAGCACAAGACGGTTGAATGTTACGTTGATGACCTCGCCGTCAAAAGCAAAAGAAAAGAAGATCATCTCGAAAACCTTCGAGAAGTCTTCCTCCGGCTTCGCAAACACAAACCGCGAATGAATCCATTGAAATGCTTCTTCGGCGTCTCGTCGGGTAAGTTCCTCGGATTCTTAGTTCGAAAAGCTGGAATAGAGCTTGACCCTGTAAAAGTCAAAGCCATTCTAGAAATGCCCTCTCCAAGAACCTTGAGAGAACTCAAAGGGCTTCAAGGGAGATTGGCCTACATCAGACGGTTCATCTCCAATCTTTCGGGGAAATGCCGTCCATTCTCCCGATTGATGAAAAAAGGTGTAAACTTTGTCTGGGATGCTGACTGTGAAGCTGCTTTCCAAGACATCAAGTCATACCTGACAAAACCTCCAGTGTTAGCTGCTCCTACCACTGGAAAACCATTCATCTTGTACACAAGAGCCCTTGATCACTCTCTGGGAGCTCTGCTTGCGCAAGAAAATGATCAAAGAAAAGAAGCTGCTCTATATTACCTCAGCCGCATGCTAGTAGGTGCAGAGCATCGCTACTCTCCAGTTGAAAAAGAATGTCTTGCAGTGATGTTCGCCGTACAAAAGCTGCGTCACTACTTGCTTTCCAACACAGTCTACCTGGTCTCGAGGGTCAACCTCTTGAAGGTCCTTGTCACAAAGGCAGGTTCTCTCAATGCTCGACTGGCAAAATGGTCCATCCTTCTGTCACAATTTGATATTAGGTATATACCACAAAAAGCAATCAAAGGGCAAGCTCTAGCGGACTTCCTCGCAGAGCATCCATTGCCTAAAGATTCTCCACTAAGAGATGATCTCCCAGACGAACCAGTCTACAATGTGGAGACTTTCTCACAAAGTGCCTCCTGGGACATGTACTTTGACGGTGCAACCAGGACAAATGAAAAAAGACAGCTGATCTCGGGAGTTGGCATCCTCTTTGTTAGCCCCGACAAATACATGATTCCACACGCTTTCTCGCTACTGGAACCATGCACAAACAATGCAGCTGAATATCAAGCTCTGATCTTAGGATTGGAACTCGCCATCGAATCCGGTATCACCATGCTGGAAGTCTTTGGAGACTCTCAACTGATCGTCAACCAGATGAATCAGAAATTTGAAGTCAGGAAGCCAGATTTGTTGTCCTACTACAACAAGGCACAATCACTTCTGCAAAAGTTTGACATCTGTCACATCACCCACATTCGTAGAGGTGAAAACATACGTGCAGATGCCCTAGCCGGACTTGCCGCATCCATGGCAATCCAGGAAGGGGAAAACATGCAAATCACAGTGTGTGAAAGAAGAATCCTTCCTCCTCTTAACACACACCAAGCAGTTGCTGAATGCCACCAAGTGGTCGGAAGTCGGATTTCAATCCTTCAAACTTCAATCGGCGACTGGAGGGATCCGTTCATTGATTACATTATGTTCGGAATCCTACCTGAAGATCCAAAAGAACGGGTAAGCATCCAAAGGCGAACCCCAAGCTTCCATTTGGATATTCCTTCAAAAATCCTTTACAGGAAATCCTTCAACGGAGTACTTCTACACTGCTTGTCACAACAAGAGGCTGAAGAAACACTCAAAGAAGTTCATGCTGGTCTTTGTGGAGCTCATCAGGCTGGACCTAAGCTCTATGATCAGATAAAAAGGTTAGGATATTACTGGCCTACCATGGTAGCTGACGCAATGCAATTTGCTAAGCGCTGCCAACAATGCCAAGTTCATGGAGATTACATTCACATGCCTCCAGAATGGCTGCATCCTACAGCGATCTCATGGCCTTTCGAAGCCTGGGGTATGGACATCATAGGTCCTATTTCTCCCCCTTCAAGCAAAGGTCATCGCTTCATCTTCGCCGCTACGGATTACTTCTCCAAGTGGTCAGAAGCATTTGTGTTTAACGAAATGAAGACCTCATCAGTCCTTCAGTTCCTACGCACCAACATCATTTGTCGTTTCGGCATACCCAAAAGATTCGTCCATGATAACGGACCACAGTTCCGGGATCATCGATTCTACAGGTTCTGCGACAAATACAAAATCCAAAGCTGTCCTTCGACTCCATACAATCCGGCAGCAAACGGGTTAGCAGAAGCTTTCAACAAGACACTCTGCAAAATCCTCAAAAAAATGGTCTCTAATCACAAAAGAGACTGGAGCGACAAAATGTCTGAAGCTTTGTGGGCCTATCGAACCACCGTTCGAGGACCAACCCATAGCACACCATTGTCCTTGGTCTATGGATGCGAAGCTGTCGTGCCCTTGGAAGTACAAATTCCTTCCTTGAGGGTATCCTTGCAAAATGACATGACTCAAGAAAGCAATGTCAAATTGCGGCTCCATGAGCTGGACAATCTCGATGAGAGACGACTCGAAGCTCAACAAAGCATTGAACTTTACCAAGCCCGTATGGCAGGATCTTTCGATAAAAAGGTCAGGCAACGCGCCTACAAAAAGAATGACTTGGTTCTTGCGGTAAAAAGACCAATGGTCTTCGCTCACAAGTCCAAAGGCAAATTTGAGCCGAAATGGGAGGGACCCTACGTCATCGACAAAGTTTTCTCCAATGGCGCATACGCACTCTTAAACATGGAAGGTGAAAGATGTATGCTGCCCATCAACGGCAAGTTCTTAAAGCGGTACTACCCTTGAAGACTTACCCAACTGGGTAAGAGCAATGCCTGTACGGCCAAAACCGGTTTCCAGGTACACGCTCGCTAAACCCACCTTTTTTTAGAATTTTTCATATCAAATATTGAAATTTCTAGAAATCTAAAACAATGCTTACTTTCATCGTTTCATTGTTCAAAAAAAAAATATATATCCAAGTTTAGGAACCTTTCCCTAACTTGACCAAAATTTTCAACCTTTGAACCCAAAATTCATGGTTTGAAACAAAATCCGGATTCAGGGATTTCCACCCTAGTCCACCCTGCCTTTTACCGCCAAAATGGTTTTAGGTCAAAACTTATGACCCTCGTGTCTTTAAACAAAAAAAAAAAAAATGGTTTTTCAAAAACCGCGAGGAAGCGACGCTTAGTCGATACTCGCACAAATCGGAAGCAAGCGAACCACGTTCGACACTTCCAAAATCGCAGGGAAGCGACATTTCGTCGATACTTGCAAAATCCAAAACCGTGGAAACGCAACATTTCAGTTGATATCCACAACCCAAATTTCAAAGGTTCGAAAAAACCTAACAAAACTGTGGAGACGCAACATTTTAGTTGATATCCATAACCCAAAGGTTCGAAAAAACCTAAAAAACTGTGGAGACGCAACATTTCAGTTGATATCCATAACTCAAAGGTTCGAGAAAACCACAAATTTCAAAAATCGTGGGGAAACGACATCAAGTCAGTACCCGCAAAACCAAAATTTTGAAAAGCAAGGATGCGACATTCCATCGATACTTGCACCCAAATCCGCGAGGATGCGACATTCCATCGATACTCGCAACCGAATGAGCAAGGATGCGACATTCCATCGATACTTGCAAGAACATTCAGCAGGGAGGCGACTTTTAGTCGATACTTGCATTTTTTTGAAAACCAAACCGGCTATAAATGCCATCAAAACAGGCTATAAATGCCACAAACAGGCTATAAATGCCACAAACAGGCTATAAATGCCACAAACCGGCTATCAATGCCACCAAAACAAAACCGGCTATCAATGCCACAAACAAACAAAAAAAAAAAAAACTTGGATTTCAAAAAAAACCGGCTATCAATGCCACCAAAACATATTCGGCTATCAATGCCACCAAAACAAATTCGGCTATCAATGCCACCAAAATTGGCTATAGATGCCACAACAAAAAAAAAAAACAACTCGGCTATCAATGCCACAAAAAAAAAAAAAAGAAAAGCTGGCTCTCATGCCAAAATTGGCTTCCATGCCACAAACAAAAACCTGGCTTTCATGCCAAAACAATCACTTGACAAAAGATTTTCACAAAATGACAACCTTTTGATCAAATCCAATTTAGCAATTACTTTTATCACAAAAAGATTCAAGTGAGCGTAGGGATAACAAAATAAAAAAGAAGAGCATCCCATTTAGCAATTACTTTTATCACAAAAAGATTCAAGTGAGCGTAGGGATAACAAAAAAAAAAAAAAGAGTACCAAAAAAATACATGTGGTACCAAAAAAAAAAGAGAGAAAGTGTTCACAAGCACTACAAAAAAAATAAGTACCAAAAAAATACAAGTGGTACCAAAAAAAAGAAAAGAAAAGAGAGAAGGATGGTTTCTGTAAAAAAAAATATACAGGAGCTCAATAAAAAATGGTCTCCAGCCAAGAGTTCAGCTCCCCAAGCAAACTTTTAGCTTCAGCCGTCAAGGATTCCAAGGCACGCTTCTTCAGGAACCTGCCATGAGATGCTGGAGTGGGCTGTACCCCTTCTCTCACACCAGGAAGCTTACCTCGAGCAGTTTGCCATTGTTCCTCCTCATCAGACTTCCTTTTGAGAACCCGTTCAGCATCTGCAACCTGGTGAATCAGGGCACTCTCCCTGTCGCGAGCCTCTATTATGGTAGTCCACTTGGCAGCAACTTGTGCCTGCAAATGCTCAAGACGTTTCCTGGCCTCATCGACCTCCCTGTCAAGGATGTTAAGGTCATGAGTCAGCCTGATGATGGCTATCTCTTCTAAGTTCCTCTTTCGGACTGCCTGCTTCTTACTTTCTGTAGCCTCATCCAGGTCAGACTTAGCCTTATCAGCAGGGTCCAAGAACATCTCCTTGAAGAACTGGTCATCAGCCAAACTCATAGTCTCAAACCACTTGTCACCCAGTGCAATGATCCTATCAACGATCGCCCTGGCACCTGTGACATCCAGACCAGCCTCTTCAGCATCACTGAGAATCTCCTGCACATGCTGGATCATGCCAAATCCGGCTTCCAAGTGCCCAGAAAAGAGAGTCTCAATCCAAGAGCTCAGAACTCGCATCACCACCTTCTTCGCAAAAAGAAGAGATGGCCCAGCTGAGGATTCGCCCAACTCCGTTGGTCGACTGCTCATGTCATCATCTGTTGGAAGAGTAGCAAAAGAACTCTTTCCAGCTGAAGCTGCTCCTGCTCGGGAAGGAATCTCAGTGCGAGGAATCTCCTCAATATTGTCAGAGCTGGTCCCAGGAATCTCTACCTCTGGATCAACCTCTGGCATCTCTTGCTCTGGAAGCGACGGATCCTCCTCTGCCACTTCAAAACCTGCAAAGGAAACACAAAAAGGTATGAATATGACCCTGTTTGAAAATCATTATCAGAGTTATAACTACAAAATACCTTCTTCGACGACTGGCGGAACACTTTCTTCCTCCATGAACTCATCGGAAGCATCATCAACATTTGCGTCTATCGATGGTTCAATGTCATCGGAATCCTATGGCAAGTCAGCTGACAAAAAAAAATTGTGTTAGCAAACCGAGTCACAAAAAAAAAAAAAGAGCAAAAGAAGTCGTACCAATTGGAGATTCTGGATCTACTCCAGAGTCCCTCGGTTCTTCTTCAGGTGCCTCAACAGGATCCATCACCACCTCATCGGTTGGGACCTCAGCATCACCAAGTCTTCCTCTGCTAAAAAAAAAAGAAAAGAAGAAAAGCAGAAACAAGAAGCAAATCATAACATGGAAAAATCCCATGAAAAGAAATGGAAAGAGAAAAAGGAAGAATCATACCTTCACCGACGGTCTCTTCTTCTCGGCTTCTCTTCTCCGGAGGCTCGTCAGCATCCACTGGCACATCCTCATTGATAGTAAGAGGAACTTCCAAGTTAGGAGAGTCCTCATGCTGCCCCTTGCTACTATGATGACTCCTCCTCCTCTTACTTCTGCGGGCTCGCTTCTTAGAGGAACCTGCCCCGCCGTCAGAGTCAGGTTTCCCACTTGACTCATCACTGGATGGTCTGCTCTTGCCAGTAGACTCCACGGAAGCTTGCCTCTGTGCCGCCTGCATCCAAGCGCCAAGTTCGGCTTCCTCCTGTTCTAGCTGCTCCAAAGCCTCGTCAGGTATTTCTCGAACAGCTTCAGAACCGATGACGCCCTGGTCACCGAGAAAGCCTATCTTGTGCTTCTCTCCAGAAAGGAAGGCCCAAACTTCCTCTCGCCGGATGCCATCCGACTTTCCAAGGCCCTTTCCAGATGCCAGCTTCACATCAAGCTCCTTCTTGGAAAAAGCCCCCGATATGCCGAAAAGCTCTCCGCAAACCACTTTGCAAAACCGGCAGTCCGGGAAGTCAGCAACACAGGATAAGAAATCATGGCTGTAGTGTCTTCAGCACTATAGAAAGCCCATGCATTTCTCCCGTCCTGTAAGCCTCCAAAGCGCTTCACCATGCTTGAAGGCGCTCCAACAACGCCTTGAGAAAAGCCCAGCTGCAAAGCAAAGCGAGAGGGTACATACGGCTGGATGTCGACGAAAAGATGTCTGCGGTACACCATTGTGCCGACACGTATGCTAAAAAGCCACTCTCTCTCTGCATTTGTCAAGGAATAATGCCTTCCCTGATGGACCGCGCTCCTGCTCGGTTCTACCGAGGTCGGCGGACGTGGGAGTCCGTCGGGTCCGACCCTTTCGTAACCGGGGGGCAAGGGCGTGCATCAACATTTCTTTTTTTGTGGGTGTGCCAGATTTTCTATTTTACTTGGAATTGCAAGTGGTGATCCGGAGATCAACCTTCGCAAGTAAAAAGGAAATCAACTTCTTTCAAGTTTTCCATTGCACATATATTTAAGAAAAGAGACATTTTTCTTGATTTGCCGTGAAAGGCGATTTTTTTGGCATTTATAGCCGATTTTGGCGTTTATAGCCGATTTTTGGCGTTTATAGCCGATTTTGGCGTTTATAGCCGATTTTTGGCGTTTATAGCCGATTTTGGCGTTTATAGCCGATTTACAATCCTTATCAATAATGAAAGACAAGAGTTGTGATTTTTTGTCTCTTTTGAAAAAAATACAAACTACAATGAAAAGCAAGAAAAGGAGGATCTAACTTCTCAGGAGATTGTGGGGGACTCGTTTAGATTGACGGTCGCAAGCCATATGTGGGCTTCGCCATCATCCATGCAGATGAGAACAGAGGATGCTATTTGATTCGCTTGGCTTGGCTATAACCTCAGGTTTTTAGAAGACAAAGACCAAAGGAAGGTCTTATGTCCAATAAAAAACCGAGTAGACGGGCTGAAAAGCCATATCTAAGCCATTGGAGGCAGGAGGAGAAGGCAAGGACCTTGGGGGGGGGGGGTACCCCCCAAGGGACTTTTGTCACCTTGTTGCGGTGGCCGGTGTAGAACTTCCGCAGAGTTTTCTCTCTTTTTCTTTCTCTGGATTTCTGACTGCTGTCTGTTGATGTTCGTTGTCTTTGTGTTGTGTCTGTTGTCTTTGTGTTGTGTCCTTTCTTCTTGGAGAGCCCTCCTATTCATAGGCTTTTAGGTAGCCTTTTAGGTGTGTTTATGGGCTTTTATTGTCATTAAGCCGCATAATGGGAGGAGTTACAAAATTGAATTGTTTATTTTGTAACTCCTTTTTCTTGGCTTCTGATTGGCCGGAGGAGATTGAGGGCATTTAATCGCCTTTAATCGCCATGATGGGAGGAGTTTCATGGGTTAAATGCCATGAATCTCTTGACTTGTAACTCCCGAATGCTTGCTTCTGATTGGGCCGTCCAAAGAAATGGATTAATGACTGTAATAAAGCTAGTCAATTAATCGCATTAAGTGGTCGCCGAGCAGCTGAAGAGTCGCGGGCCGTGCCACGTCTTTTGAGATTCTTCTGTTGATGATCATCGATGGATCTTCATGTAGATCGACATCAGATGATCATGTAATTTCAGGTGTTTGTTGCCAACAGCGGGTCGGGGCCATCTGTCCTGTCGATTTCTCGATCGGTCGGGTGGAAAGCACACTTTTTTTTTGGTTGACCGGGTGGCGATCAATACTGTCTTCGATACTCTTGATGATTTACCCGTTTTTTGGACGGATGTCAGAGGACTTGGTGTCTCAAAAGCATGAATCTTGGAAAGTACCAGAGGCTGGGCCCTTCGAATCGCGAAAAAAACGGCGAAAACCGGGGTTTCCGGGACTTTCCCGGCGACCCCGGGGTCCAAGGTCGCCGGCGACCCTGGCCCAGGGTCGCAGGGGTCTGCGACCCTGGGGGGGTTTTCCCTCTTTCGTGTCCCGTTTTGCGTCCGTTTTTGCTTTTTTCTGATTCTTTTTTCTTCTGTACTTTTCCTTGACATTTTGACCATTTATTGGCCTGATTTCTTTGTAGGAAACCTGATGAGAATCCTTGCATTTTATTTTGCAAAGTTTCCAATTTCCTGAGAAAGCCGAAGACTTTGTCGTGCAGAGTTGCCGATTTCCCGTCAGAAGCTGAAACTGGGTCAAACGATGTTGGAATGACCTGAAATTTGGTGTGAAGCCTCCTGAGCAATAAATAAGACCAACCATAGGCTTTTGTTTGAGTTTTGAAGCCGTTTGGGGTCCTATCACCTATAGACTTGCCTTTTGTCGCGATGAAGATGTCGCGGTTTGATGTGCGGTCAATCGATGTCCGATTGACTTGAAATTTGACAGGGAACCTATTGGAGTCATTTTAAGATGATCCATAGGTTCTGTCTTGGAAATCATGGTCCCGGAGAGCTTTTGTCGCCGAGGGCTCCTTTTCGGCTGTCGGAGAAGCGAAGTTAGGCCAAATGATTTTGAAATGGCCCGAAACTTCTTGTGTACTCCTCTTTTGGCTGTCTGGAAGAATCTTGCAGTTTTTGTTTGATTCTGACAAGATTTGATTTTTTGGAAGCAGCATTGCCTATTTATGGCAGGTTGCGACTTCATGTAGCTCTTTGGGTCTTGAAAAGGCAAAGTGACATTTTTGGTGTCAACAAATGCCCCCTCGAGGTACAGCGGCGAGTTGCTTAACTTTTGTAGTCGATGTGCCTCGAAGAGATTTTTTGAAGGAGAGCCTGTGACTTGACCAAGAGTCTTTGACCAATCTTTCTTTTTGGTATTTGTAGCCTTTTGAGCTTCCAGGGGAATTTTATGGTAGTGAAAGGGATCACGTACCATCTCGAGGCAAAGTTTTGAAGATGACATGAGGGATGTGGATTTGGGTTTTGACCTTGTGACCTAACAGGCTATATGTGGCAGGTTAGGGGGTCGGATTTGGGTTTCTTTTTCTTTTTTTTTCCCTCCCCCTTTTTTTTTGAGAGAGTTTCGTTTCTTTTTTGTTTTCTTTCTCCTCTCTTTTTTTTAGAGAAAGTTTCTTTTCTTTTTTTTTTTTGCTCATCATGATAATGCATTTTTTTCGCAAATCTAGATGTTCATGCATGCCTTTAATTTGTAAATTAAATTTGTAGCATGATGTGATTGCATACCTGAAAGTTTTTGCAAATTTGGGAACTTGGAGCTCGCAGTGATGTTGAGCCCTTCCTGATTTTGCGGAGACTTTTAGGTTTCGAAAGTTTGGAGTTTCGGAGCTCGCAGCGATGTTGAGCCCATCTTCAAGCTTTCTGTTTCTTTCGGGATAGTTCCTTTTCTTCGGAATTGCCCCGTCATCATGTCAAAATTTCGCCAGATTTTTTTTAGCGAGATTCTGTCATTTTGATGTTTGATCTTTTTCTTTTCCATCCTTTTCAGGTGGTTCCTCCAGAGCGAACAAGGGTAAAGAGCCTGCTACAAGCGTACCTCGTCGATCTTCTAGATCCTCTAATCCGGCCGTTCAGCAGGCTTTCGAGAAGGTCCAGTATGTTAAGAGAAATCTGGAAGAGTGCGACTCCCTCAACAGAGATGAGATGAGGCAGCGACTGATCACTCTCAAGGGAGAGGAATTCTATAAGATCATGGTAAGCAGTCGTCCATGGGTGATGGAAGATCAGAGCGTTTTGCCCAAGCCTACCTTCTTCTTTGGTGATGCAGTCCCTGATGACATTACATACCAGAGGAGATCTTTTCAGTTTTCCTTCACAGCAGATGGTGAGAAGAAGACTGTTACTACCCGGTCGATGTTTGATCGCACCGTCTCGATTCTGAGCCTTGCCCCCACGTGCCCTAAGAGGGAAGATCCTCCAAGTTGGGTGAGAAGGACAAATGTAATCAAGACCGGGGTTTTTGTTGGCGGTTCTCCTGGATATACGGAGAGGTCGCCTGTTGACATGGACTTGTTGATGCCATCAAGCGGCTACCAGGGCTCTGATTATCCGTCGGTCGATTTGAGACCGGTGGGCCTTGGTATTTTCAGCGGTGACGGCAGCAATTGGATCAAGCCTTTTCGACTTCGAGGTCGTTTCAATGCTGACTCCGAGTGGAAGTCGTGGACTGATCGCGTCCTGCTGATTGGTGGCGCCGTTTTGAAGGAAGCCGGGATTTTTGATGCGGTCCGTGCCTTTAGGGAGACCGTGATCTTTTCCGACGAGGCCTTCATGGCTATGCTGGAGTCATTTCTCCCACAAACCAATACCTTCGTTGTGACGAATGGTGAGATTGGTTTTTCTTTGAAGGAGCTGAGCGCTATTACCGGATTGCCCATCCTCGGCAAACTCTATGAGGAGTTTATGCCGATTGACAGCGTCCTCGAGGGGCAGTCTGAGGAGTTCAGGCTTTTATACTTTCAGCTCGTCGCCTTCTATGATTTTTTGAAGGAGAAGGGGGGTTCGAAAGTTAGATCCAGCAGTTGGAAGAGTTTTTGCTCTTCATTCCCCAACTTTTTTGATAGTAGGGAGCCTTCTGATAGCATGACCCAGGAAGCTGGAGCTCAGGATCCAAAGAAGATCTTGGCCATGCAAGAAGAGTTGAGAGATTTCTGTGCAAGTACAAACGCCATATGTCCTGACATTGCGCTGCGGAGAGATCTCGCTGTTTACCTCACTTATTGGCTTGGTGAGGCTGTATTTGCTGGAGGAGATGGAACGCACATCAGGCCGCGTTGTATTTTCCCGGCTTGTCAGATGGCATTTGGAGAGCAGGTTGCTTTGGTGCCAGCTCTTTACTCCTACCTGTGTACCGAACTGCAGGCTGCTGCTTTTCTAGTTCGGCTTGGGCTTCCCATGAATAGGGTATTTTCAGCCCATATCTTTTATTCGTGGTATGTATACCACTGTCCTAGCTTCCATCGGCTGGGTGCTGCACAGGATGATGATCCTCTGATGATTCGACTGGCTAAGGGCAAAGCCGTGTCCGAATCACTTTTGTTTGCCCGCATGAGGATCCGACGGTTCAGGGACGTCGAGATGGGGCAATCTTCAGTAAAGCTTTCTCCGGAGTTGCGGAAGAAGGCTTTTGATTTTGGTGCCTCCCGAGACTCTACCAGGGCGGGGTCGGGAAGGCATTATTCCTTGACAAATGCAGAGAGAGAGTGGCTTTTCAGCATACGTGTCGGCACAATGGTGTACCGCAGATATCTTTTCGTCGATATCCAGCCGTATGTACCCTCTCGCTTTGCTTTGCAGCTTGGCTTTTCTCAAGGCGTTGTTGGAGCGCCTTCAAGCATGGTGAAGCGCTTTGGAGGCTTACAGGACGGGAGAAATGCATGGGCTTTCTATAGTGCTGAAGACACTACAGCCATGATTTCTTATCCTGTGTTGCTGACTTCCCGGACTGCCGGCTTTGCGAAGTGGTTCGCGGAGAGCTTCTCGGCATATCGGGGACTTTCCAGGAAGGAGCTTGATGTGAAGCTGGCATCTGGAAAGGGCCTTGGAAAGTCGGATGGCATCCGGCGAGAGGAAGTTTGGGCCTTCCTTTCTGGAGAGAAGCACAAGATAGGCTTTCTCGGTGACCAGGGCGTCATCGGTTCTGAAGCTGTTCGAGAAATACCTGACGAGGCTTTGGAGCAGCTAGAATAGGAGGAAGCCGAACTTGGCGCTTGGATGCAGGCGGCACAGAGGCAAGCTTCCGTGGAGTCTACTGGCAAGAGCAGACCATCCAGTGATGTGTCAAGTGGGAAACCCGACTCTGACGGCGGGGCAGGTTCCTCTAAGAAGCGAGCCCGCAGAAGTAAGAGGAGGAGGAGTCATCATAGTAGCAAGGGGCAGCATGAGGACTCTCCTAACTTGGAAGTTCCTCTTACTATCAATGAGGATGTGCCAGTGGATGCTGACGAGCCTCCGGAGAAGAGAAGCCGAGAAGAAGAGACCGTCGGTGAAGGTATGATTCTTCCTTTTTCTCTTTCCATTTCTTTTCATGGGATTTTTTCATGTTATGATTTGCTTCTTGTTTCTGCTTTTCTTCTTTTCTTTTTTTTTTTAGCAGAGGAAGACTTGGTGATGCCTGAGGTCCCAACCGATGAGGTGGTGATGGATCCTGTTGAGGCACCTGAAGAAGAACCGAGGGACTCTGGAGTAGATCCAGAATCTCCAATTGGTACGACTTCTTTTGCTCTTTTTTTTTTTTTTGTGACTCGGTTTGCTAACACAATTTTTTTTTTGTCAGCTGACTTGCCACAGGATTCCGATGACTTTGAACCATCGATAGACGCAAATGTTGATGATGCTTCCGATGAGTTCATGGAGGAAGAAAGTGTTCCGCCAGTCGTCGAAGAAGGTATTTTGTAGTTATAACTCTGATAATGATTTTCAAACAGGGTCATATTCATACCTTTTTGTGTTTCCTTTGCAGGTTTTGAAGTGGCAGAGGAGAATCCGTTGCTTCCAGAGCAAGAGATGCCAGAGGTTGATCCAGAGGTAGAGATTCCTGGGACCAGCTCTGACAATATTGAGGAGATTCCTCGCGCTGAGATTCCTTCCCGAGCAGGAGCAGCTTCAGCTGGAAAGAGTTCTTTTGTTACTCTTTCAACAGATGATGACATGAGTAGCCGACCAACGGAGTTGGGCGAATCCTCAGCTGGGCCATCTCTTCTTTTTGCGAAGAAGGTGGTGGTGCGAGTTGTGAGCTCTTGGATTGAGACTCTCTTTTCTGGGCACTTGGAAGTCGGATTTGGCATGATCCAGCATGTGCAGGAGATTCTCAGTGATGCTGAAGAGGCTGGTCTGGATATCACAGGTGCCAGGGCGATCGTTGATAGGATCATTGCACTGGGTGACAAGTGGTTTGAGACCGTGAGTTTGGCTGATGACCAGTTCTTCAAGGAGATGTTCCTGGACCCTGCTGATAAGGCTAAGTCTGACCTGGATGAGGCTACAGAAAGCAGGAAGCTGGCAGTCCGAAAGAGGAACTTAGAAGAGATAGCCATCATCAGGCTGACACATGACCTCAACATCCTTGACAGGGAGGTCGATGAGGCCAGGAAACGTCTTGAGCATTTGCAGGCACAAGTCGCTGCCAAGTTGTAACGCCCCAATTCCGGATACCGAGAAAATCATCAAAGTACCGAAGTTGGCGCGCTACTTCCCGGAAAATCCGAGAACTTCCAAGATCGTAGGTCCGCAGTGAGGTCCAATTTAAAACTTTTTTGAACGAATATGTAACAACAGTTATTATTGCGGAAGCGTATTATAAGCGGAAGCCATACAGAGATAGCGGAAGCATAAGGTATCATCGTATATATGTCAAATGTAGATGGGCTGAAGTCCAGCCTAAATGTATAGAGATAACAAATCAAAGTTTAATTACATATTTTTCATTACTACCCAACTCACAACAAATGTCTCTCAAAACCCAGACAAAAGAACACTCAGACCCCTGCAGCTAGTGTCGGCTCTCCACCTTCCGGCTCGACCTCATGGTCGGCCGGCCCCGTAGTCACCTGCTACGGGCACCTCAACGAGTGCGAACGCATCGCCCTCGAACTCGGGGTCAAGACCTAAGCACCAAGAGTGGGTCAGATCTAAAGATCTGGCAAGTCACAATATGCAGATAATATAGAATGTATGCATCAAAATGAGTAGAGACATGTATAAGATTAAGAGAGTAACAAAGGTACATATGCTATGCAGTCGTGCAAGATAACAATGTAGAATCATAATAAGCATAACAGTAATAAACCTACACAATATGGCACATCCACATAAGCTGGTCACCGCGGGATATTATGCCGCGGCCCTCCCATACTGAACACAGTCGCGGTAGGGATCCTAAGCTAATGCTAGGGATTACTAACCCTGCAAAACATCATCAACATCATCCACAACGACCGGAACCGGCATCACACCGTCCGTCCCAACAGTGCTCATCATGATAGCCACACAACAAATCTCAATAGCTCCTACCAGTGATGATCAGTCCAACTGGCTGAGCTTAAGTCAACTCAGTGAATGTCTATGCCGACTCGGAAACAATAAAGGTCTGTGTCTGTCTAGGCTTTACCTTGCGTGAACAAGGTCCTCACAAAAGTCCCTAAGAGGTCCAAGTACTCAATATAACCTGTGGATCATAGTCCAAGTCCAATCCCATCATTGGATCCATACCAAGGCCCACCAAATACATGGCCTGATCTATAACAGTCCATATGAGATACAAGTCCATATTCAATGACATATGATCCATTTACAACCTTAATGGGTCACAAGCCCATACAATCTAACCTCTCCATTCTAGGGTAATTCACATCCAACTTAGGCCATAAAAAGGGCCCGCCTAGCCACAGACACGGGTCAATGATCCACCAAATCAGATTACCGGGTCACCTCTACGTATTCCTAGGTTTAGGTCCTCCATTTTCCATTTAATTAACAGGTATGAGCAATAATAAGGACAATAGAGTGATAGTCATAGTATGAGGGAGATGAATCTCCAAGTACACGAATCATAGGGAGATAGCAACAGTCTAACCTAGGTAAATGGTCCACTCTCGGATACAGGTCCATCTCAGGTAATTCGATCTTTAAGTGAAACCACAGATGCTAAGGAATATTGTGTTTGGTGCTTAGAAGTTGTGTGCATCATTTGGTAACGTATAAAGGTCGAATCATCTAAGATTACATAACCAGGACTTTAATTAGTGGACCCCACGAGTCAAGGTTGAGCCGTACCATTGACTCGTGGCTGGCACAGTGATGGAAGTTTATTTGAATGGTCAATGGGTCATACATATGATTGCAACAATGGAATTTAGAATCTGGGAAGTGTCACTGTACACAGTGTGCTCAACCGGCCTCCTGGCCTGGGCGGTCAGCTCGGCACACTATGATCAGAGAAGGAAAAATACCCTACAGGCAAAGCCTGTTTGTCCAGAACTTCCTGTGAGTTCGGCTAACTCCCTGGCCTGGGTAGTTGGCCGTGCACACTAAGAATTCTGGCTAAAGGGAATGTCCCAGGTTCTAGTCTCCTTTTGTTGAGATCCCGCCTTTTTGGAAATCCATCTCGGAGTTCGGCTAAGCAATGGAGCTCAATTGATACTCAGTTCGGCCACCCAGCTCAGCTCGGCAAAGGGCCTAGCTCAGTTCGGCAACCCAACTGAGTTCAGAAAATGCATTGAGTTCGGCTAGGCATTGAGATTGGTTTAGCTCTCAGCTCGGTTAAGCACTGAGTTCGGCTAAGCTCGAAGTCCGGTCTGGCACGGGACCCGGTCTGGCGCTGAGCTCAGTAAAACACTGAGTTCGGCCATAACACTGAGTTCGGCCGTAACACTGAACTCGGCTGAGCACTGAGCTCGGCCTAGATACTTAGCTCGGCTAAACGCGGATCTCATCGACCATTATGCTCGGCAGAACTCTGAGTTCAGCTAGTGTTGAATCCAGCCATCGCTGAGTTCGGCCAGTGCTGAGCTCGGCAGTTGCTGAGCTGCGCTAACGCTGAGCTCGGCAACCGCTGGGCTCTGCAAGTACTGAGTTCGGCAGTTGCTGAGCTGTGATAACGCTGAGCTCGGCAACCGCTGGGCTCTGCAAATGCTGAGCTCGGCCATCGCTGGACTCTGCCCATCTCTCCCATCAGTGTTGTGTTCTGTTACAGAACCCAGTTCAGCGACAGGGCACAACTCCTCTTCATTAAGCACAGGAATGGTGGTCCACCTCTGATCAGAATCCAGATCAAGTAGCACCCTATGGTCGCACAGGCCCCCTCACATAGACGTAGGGTCCTGATCTACCAAGGGTGGTCCTTCTTCGATTCCGATCTCAATACTGCGAGATGACAAGAACCCATCTCCGGAAACTCATTCCTGTGACCCAATTCTCCTGGGTTTCTCCATAGACCATTACAGAAGCAAAATAAATCATTCCTACATCATTCCCCCATCATCAACCGGCCATTGATCATCCAAATGAGGTAATCCCATCCATCAATGGCCAAAGGAACCGAACAAACATGCTCAAGGATCGATCTAAACATATATATTACAAATTGAAATTCTACTGCCAATCAAAGGAAGGAAACATGCAATCTAAACTACCAGCACAGTGCACTTGCCTTGATCGATTGAAGGTAGAAGGAAAAGAAAGAAAACCACAGGGAAAAAGAGAAAAGGTCTCGACAGTAGCTCTTATGGTGCAGGTCGATCTCAGCTGGCCTTCTGTTAAGGGATTTCTGGGGCGAGGAAGAGAAAAGAGAGATTGGAGGGGGAGACGAGGGTTCGTTGCAGGGAATTGGGGAAGAAGAAGAAGAAGAAGAAGAAGAGAGAAGAGATTGAAACTTGAGAGAAAGGAAAAAGGAGATGAACAGTAGTTGTTAGGGCAGGGGAGGGTTTTGTTTATATAGGTTGGGTTTTTGGGTTAGGGACAAAATTGCCCTTGGGGTTAGAATAGGATTAGGGTTAGGGTAGAGGGTATTTGGGTCTTTAGGTGAGCTTCTAGAAGATTCTTTGGTGCAAACCCCCTATGGTAAATACAAAACTCTAGCTAGGGCCTCTAACAAACTAACTAACTCTAAGAATAACAAAAGACACCCTATTGACTCTACTAATTACACCACTAGTCTAACCCTAGGAAAATACATAACTACCCTCACTAAGTCCCATAATTAGTATAATTAAAATACTTAGGCTAATAAATAGTATTCAAATTCACATTGAGCGCCCACCAGGGGTGGGGTCTCACATTCCTCCCTCCTTTAAAACATTTGGTCCCCAAATGTAAAAACAAAGTAGGGACATACCTGCGGTAGAAGATGTGGGTAATCTCTTGCCACCTGGTCTCGTAGCTCCCAAGTAGCCTCTTCCGGAGTGTGATGCTCCCACTGAACCTTCACGAACTGGATGGTTCGGTCCCGAAGCACCTTCTCCTTGGTGTCGATGACGGCGACTGGCTTGGCGATGTAGGACGCGTCGGGCTGGATGTCGAGCGGCTGGTGATGCAGAATGTGGGTAGGATCCTCCACATACTTCCTCAACATCGAGACATGGAAGACGTCGTGCACACCTGATAGCTCTGCTGGCAGCTGAAGTCTGTAGGCGACATCTCCGATCCTGGCCTTGATCTCAAAGGGTCCGATGTATCTCCGTGCTAACTTGCCCTTCTCGCCGAATCTGAGGGTGCCTCGAGCTGGGGAAACCTTCAGGAAGACACGGTCTCCCTTCTGGAACTCGAGTGGTCTGCGCCGATTGTCTGCGTAGCTCTTCTGTCGACTGCGGCTAACCTTCAGGTTCTCCACTATCTGGTGGATCTTCTCACTGGTGTCGCCGACGATAGATGGTCCATGGAAGCTCCTGACACCAACTTCCTCCCAACAGACTGGGGTCTTGCACTTCCTGCCGTACAACGCCTCAAACGGTGCCATCTTGATGCTCGAGTGGTAACTGTTGTTGTAGGCAAACTCACAAAGTGGCAAAGAATCCTCCCAGTTCTCCTTGTAGTCTAGGACACAGGCTCGCAACATATCCTCCAAAGTCTGGTTGGTGCGCTCTGTCTGTCCGTCTGTCTGAGGATGATAGGCTGTGCTGAAGCTCAACTTGGTACCCAAAGCTCGCTGAAGACTATCCCAAAAGTGAGAAGTGAAGCGTGGATCTCTGTCTGAAACAATCGAAGCTGGAACTCCATGCAAAGAGACGATCCTGTCCACGTACAGCTTAGCAAGGACGTCGAGTCCTGCTCTCATCGACACTGGAAAGAAGTGAGCTGACTTGGTCAGCCTGTCCACGATCACCCAAATGCCATCACTGCGTCTCCTGGTAGCTGGAAGTCCTGCAATAAAATCCATGGTAATATGCTCCCACTTCCACTGAGGTATCTCGAGCTGATGAAGTAGCCCTGGTGGCTTCTGATGCTCGGCTTTGATTTGTTGACACGTCAGACATCTGGCCACATAGCCTGCAATCTCTTTCTTCATGTTGTTCCACCAGTAGTAGCTCCTCAGGTTCCTATACATCTTGGTGCTGCCCGGGTGAATCGAATATCTAATGTGGTGTGCATCTGCTAAGATCTGGTCCTTCAGCTCCTGGATATCTGGTACACACAGCCTGTCCTGGTAGTAGAGTACTCCACCAATCAGTCTGAACTCTGGCCTCTGGTCAATCTGCTCGATCACTCTGACAAGCTTAGGATCGCTGCGTTGACTGTCCTTGACCTCTCCAAGCAACTCTGGTTCCCATGCGGACATGGTAGCAAGCATAACTCTGTCGCTGAGCGGCTGAAACTGGACATCCAAGTCACTGAAGACATCGGTCCACACGCCCTCTGCTGCTAGGAAACTGACTAGGGCGGTCTTCCTGCTCAAGGCATCTGCTACGACGTTCGCCTTACCCGGATGGTATTTGATAGGGAAGTCGTAATCCTTGATGTACTCCATCCAACGCCTCTGACGGTTGTTGAGGTCATGCTGAGTGAACAGGTACTACAAACTGCGATGATCTGAATGGACTTCGAACTTCTCTCCGTAGAGGTAGTGCCGCCACATCTTCAGTGCGAACACGACTGCTGCAAGCTCTAGGTCGTGAGTAGCATACTTCTTCTCGTGTTCCTTCAGCTGGCGTGATCCATAAGCAATGACTTTGCCCTCCTGCATCAAAACACAACCAAGACCGGTCCCTGAAGCATCGGTGAAGACAACGAAACCGCCTGTACCAGAAGGTAAAGATAAGATCGGTGCTGACGTCAGTCTCTCCTTCAGCTCTTGAAAGCTGTCCTCGCATGCATCTGTCCATACGAACGGTACGTCCTTTCTCGTCAGCTTGGTCAAAGGGGCTGAAATCGAAGAGAAACTCTTGACAAATCTGCGGTAGTAGCCTGCTAAGCCAAGGAAACTCCGAACTTCTGTAACATTCTTTGGTCTCTCCCAGTTCACTACTGCCTCGATCTTCACTGGATCCACTGCTAGGCCGTCTCTGGAGATGATATGTCCGAGGAAGACTACTTGCTCTAACCAGAACTCGTACTTGCTGAGCTTCGCGTACAGCTGGTTATCACGTAGCAACTGTAGAGACGTCCTCAAATGCTGCTCGTGCTCCTCTCTGGACTTGGAGTAGACCAACACATCGTCGATGAACACCACTGTAAAGCTGTCAAGATACGGGGCGAAGATCTTGTTCATCAGGGCCATGAACACTGCCGGCGCATTTGTCAACCCGAACGGCATTACAAGGAACTCATAGTGCCCGTAACGAGTACGAAATGCTGTCTTCTGCACATCCTGCTCTCTGACTCGCAGCTGATGATATCCCGATCTCAGGTCCACCTTCGAAAAGTACTGCGCTCCCTGAAGCTGGTCGAAAAGCTCGTCGATCCGGGGAAGAGGATACTTGTTCTTCACTGTTGCCTGGTTCAGCTGCCTGTAGTCGATGCACATCCTCTTCGATCCATCCTTCTTCTTCACGAAGAGCACAGGTGCTCCCCAAGGTGACATGCTCGGTCTGATGAAGCCCTTGTCTATCAACTCTTGCAACTGGGTCTTCAACTCTCGCAGCTCTGCTGGAGCCATGCGATAAGGAGCTCTGGAAATCGGTGCGGTGCCTGGCACAAGCTCGATGGTGAAGTCGATCTCTCTCACTGGAGGCAATCCTGGGATCTCGTCAGGAAACACGTCTGGAAACTCGCAAACAACTGGGATCCCCTCGACTCCCTTGGACTTCTTGTCCTCTGAGATGAATGCGATGTAGCCCTCACAACCTGATCTCACTAGCCTCTCTGCCTTCAGTGCTAAAATCAACCTAGTACTGCGTGGCTTCTTCTCGCCTACAAACTCGACTGTGTCGTCGGAACCGTCGATGGTGAGTCTGACTATCTTCTCGTAGCAATCCATCACCGCTCGATATCTGGCCAACCAATCCATCCCCAAGATAACGTCGAAGTCATGCATGGGTAACACGATCAAATCTGCAAACATAGTGTACTCCCCGATCTGCACTCGGCATCTGGGGTGGTAAGTCTCACACACTACCCTCTTACCCACGGGCGTAGACACAACTAGCGTGCAAGGCAACTCCTCTCCTACCCCACCAAGAACTAAAGCAAAAGCAGAAGACACATAGGAATGTGTCGCACCAGGATCAAACAATACTCTAGCAATCTGATCACAAATAGAAAGAGTACCTTCAACGACGTTCCCTGCAGCTTCGGCCTCCTCATGTGTGAGTGCGAATGCCTGACCTACAGCCTGAGGTCTCTGCTGCTGTCGCTGCTGTCCATGGGGCCTCTGGTATCGTCCCCTCTGGTAGTGTTGTCCCCTGGGCTGCTGGGGTCCACGTGCCTGCTGCGGGGCACGGTACTGCTGCTGAGGTGGCTGGGGTGCTGGTGCAATCTGCTGAACGGGTGGAGCTGGAGCTGGTGCTCTCGGTGGTGCTGGAAGCTGAAGCATCGGGGCCTGAGGCTGTCCCCCTCTGAATGGGCAAAATCTGGAGATGTGTCCTGTCTCCCCACAGTCATAGCATACTCTGGGCCCACGCTGCTGCTGCTGCTGAGGCTGCCGCTGATACTGATGCTGCCTGGCCTGGCCTGCTGGCCTCTGTCTCTGAAATGGCTGCTGCTGTATGGGCAAGGGCTGCGGTCTGACCAAGGCGGCTCTAACTCGCCTCTGCTGCTGACTGGCCTCTATCCGTTGCAGATGCTCCTCTGCCCAGTAAGCTCTCCTCAAAGCCTCCTCATAAGTGTGAATCTCAATGCAAGACATGTTAAGCTGAATGTCGTCTCTCAGCCCATCGACGAACCGACGGATCCTCTCGGACTCAGGTGTGATCAGAGCCTATGCAAAACGAGAAAGCTGGGTGAAGCGAACCTCATACTGGTAGACAGTCATGTTGCCTTGCACCAGCGCCTGAAATTCCCGCAGCTTGCGGTCTCTGACGTGAGATGGCATGAACTTCCGAAGGAAGTCCGCCCTGAATGCAGTCCAAGCGATCTCATCTCCTATCGTCTCGAAATGACGCTGAATCGTCCTCCACCAGTCCTCCGCGACTCCCCGGAACATGTAAGCGGCTAACTGCACTCTCTGCTGACCGGTGCACTCGAAGACCTTGAAGATCTTCTCCATCCACACGATCCATTCGTCAGCCACCAGCGGGTCATCGGCGCCAGTGAACTCAGGCGGTCCTCTTTTGAGGAACCTCTCAAATATGACGTTCGGGTCTGCCTCCCGAACGGATGCCGCTGCTGTGCCTGGCTGAGCCACTCTGTCCATGATGTCCAAGACTTGCGTCTGGAATTGGGCAAAATCCTCGGCCTGCTGCTGCTGCGCCGACGCCTGGGCCTCCTGGGAAACGAGGAAGGCCTGTAAGAACCTCTGGAAACGCTGCTCGAAGTCTGGCTGACTACCGGCTGCTGGCATCATATGCGATGGAGAACCCTCTCTAGACATCTGTTAAGAGAAAGAAATTAAGTTAGTTTAAGTCCAACACTTAGGACTACACTGATTCTACCCGATCCATCGACCCTATACTTACCCCCACACTGAGATCCTCACTACGTCCTAAAGTTTCTAGTGTATTTTATTTCCTAGAGACTTGCCCGCTCTGATACCATAAAATTGCAACGCCCCAATTCCGGATACCGAGAAAATCGTCAAAGTACCGAAGTTGGTGCGCTACTTCCCGGAAAATCCGAGAACTTCCAAGATCGTAGGTCCGCAGTGAGGTCCAATTTAAAACTTTTTTGAACGAATATGTAACAACAGTTATTATTGCGGAAGCGTATTATAAGCGGAAGCCATACAGAGATAGCGGAAGCATAAGGTATCATCGTATATATGTCAAATGTAGATGGGCTGAAGTCCAGCCTAAATGTATAGAGATAACAAATCAAAGTTTAATTACATATTTTTCATTACTACCCAACTCACAACAAATGTCTCTCAAAACCCAGACAAAAGAACACTCATGATTCTTCCTTTTTCTCTTTCCATTTCTTTTCATGGGATTTTTTCATGTTATGATTTGCTTCTTGTTTCTGCTTTTCTTCTTTTCTTTTTTTTTTTAGCAGAGGAAGACTTGGTGATGCCTGAGGTCCCAACCGATGAGGTGGTGATGGATCCTGTTGAGGCACCTGAAGAAGAACCGAGGGACTCTGGAGTAGATCCAGAATCTCCAATTGGTACGACTTCTTTTGCTCTTTTTTTTTTTTTTTTTGTGACTCGGTTTGCTAACACAAACATTTTTTTTTTTGTCAGCTGACTTGCCACAGGATTCCGATGACTTTGAACCATCGATAGACGCAAATGTTGATGATGCTTCCGATGAGTTCATGGAGGAAGAAAGTGTTCCGCCAGTCGTCGAAGAAGGTATTTTGTAGTTATAACTCTGATAATGATTTTCAAACAGGGTCATATTCATACCTTTTTGTGTTTCCTTTGCAGGTTTTGAAGTGGCAGAGGAGAATCCGTTGCTTCCAGAGCAAGAGATGCCAGAGGTTGATCCAGAGGTAGAGATTCCTGGGACCAGCTCTGACAATATTGAGGAGATTCCTCGCGCTGAGATTCCTTCCCGAGCAGGAGCAGCTTCAGCTGGAAAGAGTTCTTTTGTTACTCTTTCAACAGATGATGACATGAGTAGCCGACCAACGGAGTTGGGCGAATCCTCAGCTGGGCCATCTCTTCTTTTTGCGAAGAAGGTGGTGGTGCGAGTTGTGAGCTCTTGGATTGAGACTCTCTTTTCTGGGCACTTGGAAGTCGGATTTGGCATGATCCAGCATGTGCAGGAGATTCTCAGTGATGCTGAAGAGGCTAGTCTGGATGTCACAGGTGCCAGGGCGATCGTTGATAGGATCATTGCACTGGGTGACAAGTGGTTTGAGACCGTGAGTTTGGCTGATGACCAGTTCTTCAAGGAGATGTTCCTGGACCCTGCTGATAAGGCTAAGTCTGACCTGGATGAGGCTACAGAAAGCAGGAAGCTGGCAGTCCGAAAGAGGAACTTAGAAGAGATAGCCATCATCAGGCTGACACATGACCTCAACATCCTTGACAGGGAGGTCGATGAGGCCAGGAAACGTCTTGAGCATTTGCAGGCACAAGTCGCTGCCAAGTTGTAACGCCCCAATTCCGGATACCGAGAAAATCATCAAAGTACCGAAGTTGGCGCGCTACTTCCCGGAAAATCCGAGAACTTCCAAGATCGTAGGTCCGCAGTGAGGTCCAATTTAAAACTTTTTTGAACGAATATGTAACAACAGTTATTATTGCGGAAGCGTATTATAAGCGGAAGCCATACAGAGATAGCGGAAGCATAAGGTATCATCGTATATATGTCAAATGTAGATGGGCTGAAGTCCAGCCTAAATGTATAGAGATAACAAATCAAAGTTTAATTACATATTTTTCATTACTACCCAACTCACAACAAATGTCTCTCAAAACCCAGACAAAAGAACACTCAGACCCCTGCAGCTAGTGTCGGCTCTCCACCTTCCGGCTCGACCTCATGGTCGGCCGGCCCCCATCCGTAGTCGCCTGCTACGGGCACCTCAACGAGTGCGAACGCATCGCCCTCGAACTCGGGGTCAAGACCTAAGCACCAAGAGTGGGTCAGATCTAAAGATCTGGCAAGTCACAATATGCAGATAATATAGAATGTATGCATCAAAATGAGTAGAGACATGTATAAGATTAAGAGAGTAACAAAGGTACATATGCTATGCAGTCGTGCAAGATAACAATGTAGAATCATAATAAGCATAACAGTAATAAACCTACACAATATGGCACATCCACATAAGCTGGTCACCGCGGGATATTATGCCGCGGCCCTCCCATACTGAACACAGTCGCGGTAGGGATCCTAAGCTAATGCTAGGGATTACTAACCCTGCAAAACATCATCAACATCATCCACAACGACCGGAACCGGCATCACACCGTCCGTCCCAACAGTGCTCATCATGATAGCCACACAACAAATCTCAATAGCTCCTACCAGTGATGATCAGTCCAACTGGCTGAGCTTAAGTCAACTAAGTGAATGTCTATGCCGACTCGGAAACAATAAAGGTCTGTGTCTGTCTAGGCTTTACCTTGCGTGAACAAGGTCCTCACAAAAGTCCCTAAGAGGTCCAAGTACTCAATATAACCTGTGGATCATAGTCCAAGTCCAATCCCATCATTGGATCCATACCAAGGCCCACCAAATACATGGCCTGATCTATAACAGTCCATATGAGATACAAGTCCATATTCAATGACATATGATCCATTTACAACCTTAATGGGTCACAAGCCCATACAATCTAACCTCTCCATTCTAGGGTAATTCACATCCAACTTAGGCCATAAAAAGGGCCCGCCTAGCCACAGACACGGGTCAATGATCCACCAAATCAGATTACCGGGTCACCTCTACGTATTCCTAGGTTTAGGTCCTCCATTTTCCATTTAATTAACAGGTATGAGCAATAATAAGGACAATAGAGTGATAGTCATAGTATGAGGGAGATGAATCTCCAAGTACACGAATCATAGGGAGATAGCAACAGTCTAACCTAGGTAAATGGTCCACTCTCGGATACAGGTCCATCTCAGGTAATTCGATCTTTAAGTGAAACCACAGATGCTAAGGAATATTGTGTTTGGTGCTTAGAAGTTGTGTGCATCATTTGGTAACGTATAAAGGTCGAATCATCTAAGATTACATAACCAGGACTTTAATTAGTGGACCCCACGAGTCAAGGTTGAGCCGTACCATTGACTCGTGGCTGGCACAGTGATGGAAGTTTATTTGAATGGTCAATGGGTCCTACATATGATTGCAACAATGGAATTTAGAATCTGGGAAGTGTCACTGTACACAGTGTGCTCAACCGGCCTCCTGGCCTGGGCGGTCAGCTCGGCACACTATGATCAGAGAAGGAAAAATACCCTACAGGCAAAGCCTGTTTGTCCAGAACTTCCTGTGAGTTCGGCTAACTCCCTGGCCTGGGTAGTTGGCCGTGCACACTAAGAATTCTGGCTAAAGGGAATGTCCCAGGTTCTAGTCTCCTTTGTTGAAATCCCGCCTTTTTGGAAATCCATCTCGGAGTTCGGCTAAGCAATGGAGCTCAATTGATACTCAGTTCGGCCACCCAGCTCAGCTCGGCAAAGGGCCTAGCTCAGTTCGGCCACCCAACTGAGTTCAGAAAATGCATTGAGTTCGGCTAGGCATTGAGATTGGTTTAGCTCTCAGCTCGGTTAAGCACTGAGTTCGGCTAAGCTCGAAGTCCGGTCTGGCACGGGACCCGGTCTGGCGCTGAGCTCAGTAAAACACTGAGTTCGGCCATAACACTGAGTTCGGCCGTAACACTGAACTCGGCTGAGCACTGAGCTCGGCCTAGACACTTAGCTCGGCTAAACGCGGATCTCATCGACTATTATGCTCGGCAGAACTCTAAGTTCAGCTAGTGTTGAATCCAGCCATCGCTGAGTTCGGCCAGTGCTGAGCTCGGCAGTTGCTGAGCTGCGCTAACGCTGAGCTCGGCAACCGCTGGGCTCTGCAAGTACTGAGTTCGGCAGTTGCTGAGCTGTGATAACGCTGAGCTCGGCAACCGCTGGGCTCTGCAAATGCTGAGCTCGGCCATCGCTGGACTCTGCCCATCTTTCCTATCAGTGTTGTGTTCTGTTACAAAACCCAGTTCAGCGACAGGGCACAACTCCTCTTCATTAAGCACAGGAATGGTGGTCCACCTCTGATCAGAATCCAGATCAAGTAGCACCTTATGGTCGCACAGGCCCCCTCACATAGACGTAGGGTCCTGATCTACCAAGGGTGGTCCTTCTTCGATTCCGATCTCAATACTGCGAGATGACAAGAACCCATCTCCGGAAACTCATTCCTGTGACCCAATTCTCCTGGGTTTCTCCATAGACCATTACAGAAGCAAAATAAATCATTCCTACATCATTCCCCCATCATCAACCGGCCATTGATCATCCAAATGAGGTAATCCCATCCATCAATGGCCAAAGGAACCGAACAAACATGCTCAAGGATCGATCTAAACATATATATTACAAATTGAAATTCTACTGCCAATCAAAGGAAGGAAACATGCAATCTAAACTACCAGCACAGTGCACTTGCCTTGATCGATTGAAGGTAGAAGGAAAAGAAAGAAAACCACAGGGAAAAAGAGAAAAGGTCTCGACAGTAGCTCTTATGGTGCAGGTCGATCTCGGCTGGCCTTCTGTTAAGGGATTTCTGGGGCGAGGAAGAGAAAAGAGAGATTGGAGGGGGAGACGAGGGTTCGTTGCAGGGAATTGGGGAAGAAGAAGAGAGAAGAGATTGAAACTTGAGAGAAAGGAAAAAGGAGATGAACAGTAGTTGTTAGGGCAGGGGAGGGTTTTGTTTATATAGGTTGGGTTTTTGGGTTAGGGACAAAATTGCCCTTGGGGTTAGAATAGGATTAGGGTTAGGGTAGAGGGTATTTGGGTCTTTAGGTGAGCTTCTAGAAGATTCTTTGGTGCAAACCCCCTATGGTAAATACAAAACTCTAGCTAGGGCCTCTAACAAACTAACTAACTCTAAGAATAACAAAAGACACCCTATTGACTCTACTAATTACACCACTAGTCTAACCGTAGGAAAATACATAACTACCCTCACTAACTCCCATAATTAGTATAATTAAAATACTTAGGCTAATAAATAGTATTCAAATTCACATTGAGGGCCCACCAGGGGTGGGGTCTCACACAAGTGGACTGCCATAATAGAAGCTCGCGACAGGGAGAGTGCCCTGATTCACCAGGTTGCAGATGCTGAACGGGTTCTCAAAAGGAAGTCTGATGAGGATGAACAATGGCAAACTGCTCGAGGTAAGCTTCCTGGTGTGAGAGAAGGGGTACAGCCCACTCCAGCATCTCATGGCAAGTTCCTGAAGAAGCGTGCCTTGGAATCCTTGACGGCTGAGGCTAAAAGTTTGCTTGGGGAGCTGAACTCTTGGCTGGAGACCATTTTTGATTGAGCTCCTGTATACAGAAACCATCCTTCTTTCTTTTTTTTTTTTTTGGTACCACATGTATTTTTTGGTACTCTCTATTTTTTTTGTAGTGCTTGTGAACACTTTCCTTTTTTTTGTTATCCCTACGCTCACTTGAATCTTTTTGTGATAAAAGTAATTGCTAAATGGGATGCTCTCTTTTTTTTTTTTTGTTATCCCTACGCTCACTTGAATCCTTTTGTGATAAAAGTAATTGCTAAATGGGATTTGATCAAAAGGTTGTCATTTTGTGAAAATCTTTTGTCAAGTGATTGTTTTGGCATGAAAGCCAGGTTTTTGTTTGTGGCGTGGAAGCCAATTTTGGCATGAGAGCCAGCTTTTCTTGTGGCATTGATAGCCGAGTTTTTTTTGTGGCATCTATAGCCAGTTTTGGTGGCATTGATAGCCGGTTTGTGGCATTGATAGCCTGTTTTGTTTTGGTGGCATTGATAGCCGGTTTTTTTTTTTTTTGTGGCATTGATAGCCGGGTTTTTTGAAATCCAAGTTTTTTTTGTGTGGCATTGATAACCGGTTTTGTTTTTGGTGGCATTGATAGCCGGTTTGTGGCATTTATAGCCTGTTTTGATGGCATTTATAGCCGGTTTGGTTTTCAAAAATGCAAGTATCGACTAAAAGTCGCCTCCCTGCTGAATGTTCTTGCAAGTATCGATGGAATGTCGCATCCTTGCTCATTCGGTTGCGAGTATCGATGGAATGTCGCATCCTCGCGGATTTGGGTGCAAGTATCGATGGAATGTCGCATCCTTGCTTTTCAAAATTTTGGTTTTGCGGGTACTGACTTGATGTCGTTTCCCCATGATTTTTGAAATTTGTGGTTTTCTCGAACCTTTGGGTTATGGATATCAACTGAAATGTTGCGTCTCCATGGTTTTTTTTGAAATTTGGGTTGTGGATATCAACTGAAATGTTGCATCTCCACGGTTTTGAATTTTGCAAGTATCGACGAAATGTCGCTTCCCTGCGATTTTGGAAGTGTCGAACGTGGTTCGCTTGCTTCCGATTTGTGCGAGTATCGACTAAGCGTCGCTTCCTCGCGGGTTTTTGAAAAACCATTTTTTTTTGTTTAAAGACACGAGGGTCATAAATTTTGACCTAAAACCATTTTGACGGTAAAAGGCAGGGTGGACTAGGGTGGAAATTCCTGAATCCGGATTTTGTTTCAAACCATGAATTTTGGGTTCAAGGGTTGAAAATTTTGGTCAAGTTAGGAAAGGTTCCTGAACTTGGATATATATTTTTTTTGAACAATGAAACGATGAAAGTAAGCATTGTTTTAGATTTCTAGAAATTTCAACATTTGACTTGAAAATTCTAAAAAAGGGTGGGTTTAGCGAGCGTGTACCTGGAAACCGGTTTTGGCCATACAGGCATTGCTCTTACCCAGTTGGGTAAGTCTTCAAGGGTAGTACCGCTTTAAGAACTTGCCGTTGATGGGCAGCATACATCTGTCACCTTCCATGTTTAGGAGTGCGTATGCGCCGTTAGAGAAAACCTTGTCGATGACGTAGGGTCCCTCCCATTTTGGCTCAAATTTGCCTTTGGACTTGTGAGCGAAGACCATTGGTCTTTTTACCGCAAGAACCAAGTCATTCTTTTTGTAGGCGCGTTGCCTGACCTTTTTATCGAAAGATCCCGCCATGCGTGCTTGGTAAAGTTCAATGCTTTGTTGAGCTTCGAGCCGTCTCTCATCGAGATTGTCCAGCTCATGGAGCCGCAATTTGACATTGCTTTCTTGAGTCATGTCATTTTGCAAGGATACCCTCAAGGAAGGAATTTGTACTTCCAAGGGCACGACAGCTTCGCATCCATAGACCAAGGAGAATGGTGTGCTATGGGTTGGTCCTCGAACGGTGGTTCGATAGGCCCACAAAGCTTCAGACATTTTGTCGCTTCAGTCTCTTTTGTGATTAGAGACCATTTTTTTGAGGATTTTGCAGAGTGTCTTGTTGAAAGCTTCTGCTAACCCGTTTGCTGCCGGATTGTATGGAGTCGAAGGACAGCTTTGGATTTTGTATTTGTCGCAGAACCTGTAGAATCGATGATCCCGGAACTGTGGTCCGTTATCATAGACGAATCTTTTGGGTATGCCGAAACGACAAATGATGTTGGTGCGTAGGAACTGAAGGACTGATGAGGTCTTCATTTCGTTAAACGCAAATGCTTCTGACCACTTGGAGAAGTAATCCGTAGCGGCGAAGATGAAGCGATGACCTTTGCTTGAAGGGGGAGAAATAGGACCTATAATGTCCATCCCCCAGGCTTCGAAAGGCCATGAGATCGCTGTAGGATGTAGCCATTCTGGAGGCATGTGAATGTAATCTCCATGAACTTGGCATTGTTGGCAGCGCTTAGCAAATTGCATTGCGTCAGCTACCATGGTAGGCCAGTAATATCCTAACCTTTTTATCTGATCATAGAGCTTAGGTCCAGCCTGATGAGCTCCGTAAAGACCAGCATGAACTTCTTTGAGTGTTTCTTTAGCCTCTTGTTGTGACAAGCAGCGTAGAAGTACTCCGTTGAAGGATTTCCTGTAAAGGATTTTTGAAGGAATATCCAAATGGAAGCTTGGGGTTCGCCTTTGGATGCTTACCCGTTCTTTTGGATCTTCAGGTAGGATTCCGAACATAATGTAATCAATGAACGGATCCCTCCAGTCGCCGATTGAAGTTTTGAAGGATTGAAATCCGACTTCCGACCACTTGGTGGCATTCAGCAACTGCTTGGTGTGTGTTAAGAGGAGGAAGGATTCTCCTTTCGCACACTGTGATTTGCATGTTTTCCCCTTCCTGGATTGCCATGGATGCGGCAAGTCCGGCTAGGGCATCTGCACGTATGTTTTAACCTCTACGAATGTGGGTGATGTGACAGATGTCAAACTTTTGCAGAAGTGATTGTGCCTTGTTGTAGTAGGGCAACAAATCTGGCTTCCTGACTTCAAATTTCTGATTCATCTGGTTGACGATCAGTTGAGAGTCTCCAAAGACTTCCAGCATGGTGATACCGGATTCGATGGCGAGTTCCAATCCTAAGATCAGAGCTTGATATTCAGCTGCATTGTTTGTGCATGGTTCCAGTAGCGAGAAAGCGTGTGGAATCATGTATTTGTCGGGGCTAACAAAGAGGATGCCAACTCCCGAGACCAGCTGTCTTTTTTCATTTGTCCTGGTTGCACCGTCAAAGTACATGTCCCAGGAGGCACTTTGTGAGAAAGTCTCCACATTGTAGACTGGTTCGTCTGGGAGATCATCTCTGAGTGGAGAATCTTTAGGCAATGGATGCTCTGCGAGGAAGTCTGCTAGAGCTTGCCCTTTGATTGCTTTTTGTGGTACATACCTAATATCAAATTGTGACAGAAGGATGGACCATTTTGCCAGTCGAGCATTGAGAGAACCTGCCTTTGTGACAAGGACCTTCAAGAGGTTGACCCTCGAGACCAGGTAGACTGTGTTGGAAAGCAAGTAGTGACGCAGCTTTTGTACGGCGAACATCACTGCAAGACATTCTTTTTCAACTGGAGAGTAGCGATGCTCTGCACCTACTAGCATGCGGCTGAGGTAATATAGAGCAGCTTCTTTTCTTTGATCATTTTCTTGCGCAAGCAGAGCTCCCAGAGAGTGATCAAGGGCTCTTGTGTACAAGATGAATGGTTTTCCAGTGGTAGGAGCAGCTAACACTGGAGGTTTTGTCAGGTATGACTTGATGTCTTGGAAAGCAGCTTCACAGTCAGCATCCCAGACAAAGTTTACACCCTTTTTCATCAACCGGGAGAATGGACGGCATTTCCCCGAAAGATTGGAGATGAACCGTCTGATGTAGGCCAATCTCCCTTGAAGCCCTTTGAGTTCTCTCAAGGTTCTTGGAGAGGGCATTTCTAGAATGGCTTTGACTTTTATGGGGTCAAGCTCTATTCCATCTTTCCGAACTAAGAATCCGAGGAACTTACCCGACGAGACGCCGAAGAAGCATTTCAATGGATTCATTCGCAGTTTGTGTTTGCGAAGCCGGAGGAAGACTTCTCGAAGGTTTTCGAGATGATCTTCTTTTCTTTTGCTTTTGACAGCGAGGTCATCAACGTAACATTCAACCGTCTTGTGCTGCATATCTTGGAATATTTTCATCATAGCCCTCTGATATGTGGCACCAGCATTCTTCAAACCGAATGGCATGACAGTGTAGCAATACACGCCAAATGGGGTTCGAAAGGATGTATGTTTTTCATCCTCAGGATGCATCTTTATCTGATTGTAGCCAGAGAAACCATCCATGAATGTCATTCGCTCGAATCCACAGGTATTATCAATCATTACCTCTGGTATGGGGAGCGGAAATTCATCTTTTGGGCATGCGCCATTCAGGTCTCTATAGTCAATACAGACCCTGATCTGCCCATTTTTCTTTGTCACGGGGACAATGTTGGCCAACCATTCAGGATGTTGTTCCTCACGGATGAAGCCGACGCTTTTGAGTTTTTGAACTTCTTGTTCAATTTTATCCATCACATCTGGACGGAATCTTCTTTGGCCTTGCTTGACAGGCTTGATGTCTTCTTGAAGATTGAGTTTGTGAACTGCTATTTTGGGGTCTAAGCCTGGCATTTCAGCGTAAGACCATGCAAAGCAATCAACGAACTCACGAAGAAAAGCGATATACTCGGGTAACTCATCATCCTTTATATTCTTGCTTATGAATACAGGACGTGGGTTATCTGGTGTTCCCAAGTCTATCTTTTGAACAGGATCTTCTGTTGGAAGGTTTGAAGGTGGTTCCTCCACAATATTTTCGGAGGCTTCCAGCTCAACGAAACCTTCTGGGGTTTCAAGGGCATTTCCAGACCAAGGTTTTGTTCCTTTCCACGGGTCTTCTTGATCGGTAATTTTCCCAAGGCTTGCTATGAGATGATCCCAATCGCCTGTTGAAACCGAGTCGAAGTAGGCTACTTCTTTTGGAGATGAGGGTTCTTCTGGGTCAGAAGTCCACACGTCTGTGCCATCGGACAACTCCTCTTCATTTTCGGAGAAATCGTGCCAATTGGATGAGCTTCCTGGATCTTTGTCAGGTGACTCATCAAAGAAATATCCAGGGAGATCGATGTCTTCATGGATTTGAGATGTTGAGGCTTGGTTAGTATATTGAGTTTTAAGCCTTTGTGTCAACTGTCTCAGGGGAGTGTCAGGATCATACCCTAACCCGTGTGAAGACTTTTCTACATAGCCGTAGAGTCTCCAATCTTCCTGCTGGCTTTTGGTCAAGACGGGCCCCAATGGCGTGAGAATACCGCGTCCTTCTCCCAAACCGACTGGGTTTTGAGCGTCGTAGCCCATTTTCTTCATAATAGCTTGTGCCTGATGGACCGCGCTCCTGCTTGGTTCTACCGAGGTCGGCGGACGTGGGAGTCCGTCGGGTCCGACCCTTTCGTAACCGGGGGGCAAGGGCGTGCATCAACATTTCTTTTTTTGTGGGTGTGCCAGATTTTCTATTTTACTTGGAATTGCAAGTGGTGATCCGGGGATCAACCTTCGCAAGTAAAAAGGAAATCAACTTCTTTCAAGTTTTCCATTGCACATATATTTAAGAAAAGAGACATTTTTCTTGATTTGCCGTGAAAGGCGATTTTTTTTGGCATTTATAGCCGATTTTGGCGTTTATAGCCGATTTTTGGCGTTTATAGCCGATTTTGGCGTTTATAGCCGATTTACAATCCTTATCAATAATGAAAGACAAGAGTTGTGATTTTTTTGTCTCTTTTGAAAAAATACAAACTACAATGAAAAGCAAGAAAAGGAGGATCTAACTTCTCAGGAGATTGTGGGGGACTCGTTTAGATTGACGGTCGCAAGCCATATGTGGGCTTCGCCATCATCCATGCAGATGAGAACAGAGGATGCTATTGATTCGCTTGGCTTGGCTATAACCTCGGGTTTTTAGAGGACAAAGACCAAAAGGAAGGTCCTATGTCCAATAAAAAACCGAGTAGACGGGCTGAAAAGCCATATCTAAGCCATTGGAGGCAGGAGGAGAAGGCAAGGACCTTGGGGGGGGTACCCCCCAAGGGACTTTTGTCACCTTGTCGCGGTGGCCGGTGTAGAACTTCCGCAGAGTTTTCTCTCTTTTTTCTTTCTCTGGATTTCTGACTGCTGTCTGTTGATGTTCGTTGTCTTTTTGTTGTTTTTTCTTCTTGGAGAGCCCTCCTATTTATAGGCTTTTAGGTAGCCTTTTAGGTGGGTTTATGGGCTTTTATTGTCATTAAGCCGCATAATGGGAGGAGTTACAAAATTGAATTGTTTATTTTGTAACTCCTTTTTCTTGGCTTCTGATTGGCCGGAGGAGATTGAGGGCATTTAATCGCCTTTAATCGCCATGATGGGAGGAGTTTCATGGGTTAAATGCCATGAATCTCTTGACTTGTAACTCCCGAATGCTTGCTTCTGATTGGGCCGTCCAAAGAAATGGATTAATGACTGTAATAAAGCTAGTCAATTAATCGCATTAAGTGGTCGCCGAGCAGCTGAAGAGTCGCGGGCCGTGCCACGTCTTTTGGAATTCTTCTGTCGATGATCATCGATGGATCTTCATTTAGATCGACATCAGATGACCATGTAATTTCAGGTGTTTGTTGCCAACAGCGGGTCGGTGCCATCTGTCCTGTCGATTTCTCGATCGGTCGGGTGGAAAGCACACTTTTTTGGTTGACCGGGTGGCGATCAATACTGTCTTCGATACTCTTGATGATTTACCCGTGTTTTGGACGGATGTCAGAGGACTTGGTGTCTCAAAAGCATGAATTTTGGAAAGTACCAGGGGCCGGGCTCCTCGAATCGCGAAAAAAACGGCGAAAACCGGGGTTTCCAGGGCTTTCCCGGCGACCCCAGGGTCCAAGGTCGCCGGCGACCCTGGCCCAGGGTCGCAGGGGTCTGCGACCCTGGGGGGGTTTTCCCCCTTTCGTGTCCCGTTTTGCGTCCGTTTTTGCTTTTTTCTGATTCTTTTTTCTTCTGTACTTTTCCTTGACATTTTGACCATTTATTGGCCTGATTTCTTTGTTGGAAACCTGATGAGAATCCTTGCATTTTATTTTGCAAAGTTTCCAATTTCCTGAGAAAGCCGAAGACTTTGTCGCGCAGAGTTGCCGATTTCCCGTCAGAAGCTGAAACTGGGTCAAACGATGTCGGAATGACCTGAAATTTGGTGTGAAGCCTCCTGAGCAATAAATAAGACCAACCATAGGCTTTTGTTTGAGTTTTGAAGCCGTTTGGGGTCCTATCACCTGTAGACTTGCTTTTTGTCGCGATGAAGATGTCGCGGATTGATGTGTGGTCAATCGATGTCCGATTGACTTGAAATTTGACAGGGAACCTATTGGAGTCATTTTAAGATGATCCATAGGTTCTGTCTTGGAAACCATGGTCCCGGAGAGCTTTTGTCGCCGAGAGCTCCTTTTCGGCTGTCGGAGAAGCGAAGTTAGGCCAAATGATTTTGAAATGGCCCGAAACTTCTTGTGTACTCCTCTTTTGGCTGTCTGGAAGAATCTTGTAGTTTTTGTTTGATTCTGACAAGATTTGATTTTTTGGAAGCAGCATTGCCTATTTATGGCAGGTTGCGACTTCATGTAGCTCTTTGGGTCTTGAAAAGGCAAAGTGACATTTTTGGTGTCAACAAATGCCCCCTCGAGGTACAGCGGCGAGTTGCTTAACTTTTGTAGTCGATGTGCCTCGAAGAGATTTTTTGAAGGAGAGCCTGTGACTTGACCAAGAGTCTTTGACCAATCTTTCTTTTTGGTATTTGTAGCCTTTTGAGCTTCCAGGGGAATTTTATGGTAGTGAAAGGGATCACGTACCATCTCGAGGCAAAGTTTTGAAGATGACATCAGGGATGTGGATTTGGGTTTTGACCTTGTGACCTAACAGGCTATATATGGCAGGTTAGGGGGTCAGGTTTGGTTTTGATCGTGTGACCCAACAAGCTGTATGTGGAATGTTGGGGGATCAATTTTGGTTTTGATCTTGTGACCTAACAGGCTGTATGTGGCAAGTTAGGGGATCAGGTTTTGGTTTTTGGTTTTGGTCTTGTGACCTAACAGGCTGTATGTGGCAAGTTAGGGGACCAGGATTTGGTTTGATGGAATGTCAATTTCAAGATTTTGGCTCAATTTGGTAGATGAGGCTGGATGGTTTGATTTTTGGAAGCTCATGGGGCTTGGAATTTTCTTTTGTATGGTCCAATCAACTCAAAAGAGGCATGGAACCATTTTTGTATGCTCTTGGTAAGAGGGATTTCTCTTTGACTAAAAGCCCAAAATTTTTCTTTTTTTTTTTTTTTTTTTTTTTTTTTTCTTTTTTTGTGCCTAGGTGGTCAAACCTGGCTCATATGGGCTAACCCATGGGACCTTAAGCTTTTGAAATAGCTTAGATCTCATATGGTGTCATTTTGTAAAGAATATCCAAAAATATCTCATTTGGATAGAGAATATCTAAGAATATCTTTACTTGGAGAGAATCTCTCATGATCCCTTTATTTTTGGGATAGAATATCTCAAGATATCATTCTTTTGGGAAAGAATCCGTCATAGATTGATTTTTGGGAGAAAATCTCTCAAGATCCCTTTATTTTGGGATAGGATATCTCAAGATATCTTTCTTTTGGGAAAGAATCCGTCATAGATTGATTTTTGGGAGAAAATCTCTCAAGATCCCTTTATTTTGGGATAGGATATCTCAAGATATCTTTCTTTTGGGAAAGAATCCGTCATAGATTGATTTTTGGGAGAAAATCTCTCATTGATTTCTTTTTGGGAGAGAATCCCTCAAGATATCTTTCTTTTGGGAAAGAATCTTTCTAATCTCTTTCTTTTGGTAAGGTTACTAATTAGTAACACTTACCTCTTTCTTCTTTCCTTCTTTGGTTTGCTCTCCTCTATAAAAGCAAAGAGAAGGTTGGATCTCTTGCTCTCATTACTTTCTTTTGCAATAATCTCAAGAGGGCTTCAAGACCAAGAGCTTTTCTTCTTCAAGATCTTCAAGAGTTTTCTTCTTCTTCTCCATCAATGGCTTCAGGTAAGTTCTTCTTTTTCAAGAAAACTCCATTGTAGGAAAAAAAGTTCTTTCTTCTTCTTTTTTTTTGTTTCTTTCTTTTCTTTTCTTCTTTTTTTTTTCTTTTTCACGTGTTTGCCTCCTTTTTTTTCACACGTTTTTTTTTTTTTTTTTTTTTTTTTTCTTTCTTTTCTTTTTTTTTTTCATTTTTTTTTTATTGTGTGGGCCGTACGGACAGATCCGTACGGATCTGGCCGTACGGCCACGTGGCCTGTGGGCCACGGCCTGTGGGCCAGCCCGTTTTTTTTTTTTTTTTTTTTTTTTCTTTTTTTTTTTCTTTCCCTCCCCCTTTTTTTTTGAGAGAGTTTCGTTTCTTTTTTGTTTTCTTTCTCCTCCCTTTTTTTTAGAGAAAGTTTCTTTTTTTTTTTTTTTTTTGCTCATCATGATAATGCATTTTTTTCGCAAATCTAGATGTTCATGCATGCCTTTAATTTGTAAATTAAATTTGTAGCATGATGTGATAGCATACCTGAAAGTTTTTGCAAATTTGGGAACTTGGAGCTCGCAGTGATGTTGAGCCCTTCCTGATTTTGCGGAGACTTTTAGGTTTCGAAAGTTTGGAGTTTCGGAGCTCGCAGCGATGTTGAGCCCATCTTCAAGCTTTCTATTTCTTTTGGGATAGTTCCTTTTCTTCGGAATTGCCCCGTCATCATGTCAAAATTTCGCCAGATTTTTTTAGCGAGATTCTGTCATTTTGATGTTTGATCTTTTTCTTTTCCATCCTTTTCAGGTGGTTCCTCCAGAGCGAACAAGGGTAAAGAGCCTGCTACAAGCGTACCTCGTCGATCTTCTAGATCCTCTAATCCGGCCGTTCAGCAGGCTTTCGAGAAGGTCCAGTATGTTGAGAGAAATCTGGAAGAGTGCGACTCCCTCAACAGAGATGAGATGAGGCAGCGACTGATCACTCTCAAGGGAGAGGAATTCTATAAGATCATGGTAAGCAGTCGTCCATGGGTGATGGAAGATCAGAGCGTTTTGCCCAAGCCTACCTTCTTCTTTGGTGATGCAGTCCCTGATGACATTACATACCAGACGAGATCTTTTCAGTTTTCCTTCACAGCAGATGGTGAGAAGAAGACTGTTACTACCCGGTCGATGTTTGATCGCACCGTCTCGATTCTGAGCCTTGCCCCCACGTGCCCTAAGAGGGAAGATCCACCAAGTTGGGTGAGAAGGACAAATGTAATCAAGACCGGGGTTTTTGTTGGCGGTTCTCCTGGATATACGGAGAGGTCGCCTGTTGACATGGACTTGTTGATGCCATCAAGCGGCTACCAGGGCTCTGATTATCCGTCGGTCGATTTGAGACCGGTGGGCCTTGGTATTTTCAGCGGTGACGGCAGCAATTGGATCAAGCCTTTTCGACTTCGAGGTCGTTTCAATGCTGACTCCGAGTGGAAGTCGTGGACTGATCGCGTCCTGCTGATTGGTGGCGCCGTTTTGAAGGAAGCCGGGATTTTTGATGCGGTCCGTGCCTTTAGGGAGACCGTGATCTTTTCCGACGAGGCCTTCATGGCTATGCTGGAGTCATTTCTCCCACAAACCAATACCTTCGTTGTGACGAATGGTGAGATTGGTTTTTCTTTGAAGGAGCTGAGCGCTATTACCGGATTGCCCATCCTCGGCAAACTCTATGAGGAGTTTATGCCGATTGACAGCGTCCTCGAGGGGCAGTCTGAGGAGTTCAGGCTTCTATACTTTCAGCTCGTCGCCTTCTATGATTTTTTGAAGGAGAAGGGGGGTTCGAAAGTTAGATCCAGCAGTTGGAAGAGTTTTTGCTCTTCATTCCCCAACTTTTTTGATAGTAGGGAGCCTTCTGATAGCATGACCCAGGAAGCTGGAGCTCAGGATCCAAAGAAGATCTTGGTCATGCAAGAAGAGTTGAGAGATTTCTGTGCAAGTACAAACGCCATATGTCCTGACATTGCATTGCGGAGAGATCTCGCTGTTTACCTCACTTATTGGCTTGGTGAGGCTGTTTTTGCTGGAGGAGATGGAACGCACATCAGGCCGCATTGCATTTTCCCGGCTTGTCAGATGGTGTTTGGAGAGCAGCTTGCTTTGGTGCCAGCTCTTTACTCCTACCTGTGTACCGAACTGCAGGCTGCTGCTTTTCTAGTTCGGCTTGGGCTTCCCATGAATAGGGTATTTTCAGCCCATATCTTTTATTCATGGTATGTATACCACTGTCCTGGCTTCCATCGGCTGGGTGCTGCACAGGATGATGATCCTCTGATGATTCGACTGGCTAAGGGCAAAGCCGTGTCCGAATCACTTTTGTTTGCCCGCATGAGGATCCGACGGTTCAGGGACGTCGAGATGGGGCAATCTTCAGTAAAGCTTTCTCCGGAGTTGCGGAAGAAGGCTTTTGATTTTGGTGCCTCCCGAGACTCTACCAGGGCGGGGTCGGGAAGGCATTATTCCTTGACAAATGCAGAGAGAGAGTGGCTTTTCAGCATACGTGTCGGCACAATGGTGTACCGCAGACATCTTTTCGTCGATATCCAGCCGTATGTACCCTCTCGCTTTGCTTTGCAGCTTGGCTTTTCTCAAGGCGTTGTTGGAGCGCCTTCAAGCATGGTGAAGCGCTTTGGAGGTTTACAGGACGGGAGAAATACATGGGCTTTCTATAGTGCTGAAGACACTACAGCCATGATTTCTTATCCTGTGTTGCTGACTTCCCGGACTGCCGGCTTTGCGAAGTGGTTCGCGGAGAGCTTCTCGGCATATCGGGGACTTTCCAGGAAGGAGCTTGATGTGAAGCTGGCATCTGGAAAGGGCCTTGGAAAGTCGGATGGCATCCGGCGAGAGGAAGTTTGGGCCTTCCTTTCTGGAGAGAAGCACAAGATAGGCTTTCTCGGTGACCAGGGCGTCATCGGTTCTGAAGCTGTTCGAGAAATACCTGACGAGGCTTTGGAGCAGCTAGAACAGGAGGAAGCCGAACTTGGCGCTTGGATTCAGGCGGCACAGAGGCAAGCTTCCGTGGAGTCTACTGGCAAGAGCAGACCATCCAGTGATGAGTCAAGTGGGAAACCTGACTCTGACGGCGGGGCAGGTTCCTCTAAGAAGCGAGCCCGCAGAAGTAAGAGGAGGAGGAGTCATCATAGTAGCAAGGGGCAGCATGAGGACTCTCCTGTGCCAGTGGATGCTGACGAGCCTCCGGAGAAGAGAAGCCGAGAAGAAGAGACCGTCGGTGAAGGTATGATTCTTCCTTTTTCTCTTTCCATTTCTTTTCATGGTATTTTTTCCATGTTATGATTTGCTTCTTGTTTCTGCTTTTCTTCTTTTTTTTTTAGCAGAGGAAGACTTGGTGATGCCTGAGGTCCCAACCGATGAGGTGGTGATGGATCCTATTGAGGCACCTGAAGAAGAACCGAGGGACTCTGGAGTAGATCCAGAATCTCCAATTGGTACGACTTCTTTTGCTCTTTTTTTTTTGTTTGTGACTCGGTTTGCTAACACAATTTTTTTTGTTGCCAGCTGACTTGCCACAGGGTTCTGATGACTTTGAACCATCGATGGACGCAAATGTTGATGATGCTTTCGATGAGTTCATGGAGGAAGAAAGTGTTCCGCCAGTCGTAGAAGAAGGTATTTTGTAGTTATAACTCTGATAATGATTTTCAAACAGGGTCATATTCATACCTTTTTGTGTTTCCTTTACAGGTTTTGAAGTGGCAGAGGAGGATCCGTCGCTTCCAGAGCAAGAGATGCCAGAGGTTGATCCAGAGGTAGAGATTCCTGGGACCAGCTCTGACAATATTGAGGAGATTCCTCGCGCTGAGATTCCTTCCCGAGCAGGAGCAGCTTCAGCTGGAAAGAGTTCTTTTGTTACTCTTTCAACAGATGATGACATGAGTAGCCGACCAACGCAGTTGGGCGAATCCTCAGCTGGGCCATCTCTTCTTTTTGCGAAGAAGGTGGTGGTGCGAGTTGTGAGCTCTTGGATTGAGACTCTCTTTTCTGGGCACTTGGAAGTCGGATTTGGCATGATCCAGCATGTGCAGGAGATTCTCAGCGATGCTGAAGAGGCTGGTCTGGATGTCACAGGTGCCAGGGCGATCGTTGATAGGATCATTGCACTGGGTGACAAGTGGTTTGAGACCGTGAGTTTGGCTGATGACCAGTTCTTCAAGGAGATGTTCCTGGACCCTGCTGATAAGGCTAAGTCTGACCTGGATGAGGCTACAGAAAGCAGGAAGCTGGCAGTCCGAAAGAGGAACTTAGAAGAGATAGCCATCATCAGGCTGACACATGACCTCAACATCCTTGACAGGGAGGTCGATGAGGCCAGGAAACGTCTTGAGCATTTGCAGGCACAAGTCGCTGCCAAATGGATTGCCATAATAGAAGCTCGCGACAGGGAGAGTGCCCTGATTCACCAGGTTGCAGATGCTGAACAGGTTCTCAAAAGGAAGTCTGATGAGGATGAACAATGGCAAACTGCTCGAGGTAAGCTTCCTAGTGTGAGAGAAGGGGTACAGCCCACTCCAGCATCTCATGGCAAGTTCCTGAAGAAGCGTGCCTTGGAATCCTTGACGGCTGAGGCTAAAAGTTTGCTTGGGGAGCTGAACTCTTGGCTGGAGACCATTTTTGATTGAGCTCCTGTATACAGAAACCATCCTTCTTTCTTTTTTTTTTTTGGTACCACTTGTATTTTTTTGGTACTTTTTTTTTTGTAGTGCTTGTGAACACTTTCTTTTTTTTGGTACCACATGTATTTTTTTTGGTACTCTTTTCCTTTTTTTTGTTATTATTTTTTATTTTTTTTGTAGTGCTTGTGAACACTTTTTTTTTGTTATCCCTACGCTCACTTGAATCTTTTTGTGATAAAAGTAATTGCTAAATGGGATGCTCTTTTTTTTTGTTATCCCTACGCTCACTCGAATCTTTTTGTGATAAAAGTAATTGCTAAATGGGATGCTCTTTTTTTTTTTTTTTTTGTTATCCCTACGCTCACTTGAATCTTTTTGTGATAAAAGTAATTGCTAAATGGGATTTGATCAAAAGGTTGTCATTTTGTGAAAATCTTTTGTCAAGTGATTGTTTTGGCATGAAAGCCAGGTTTTTGTTTGTGGCGTGGAAGCCAATTTTGGCATGAGAGCCAGCTTTTCTTGTGGCATTGATAGCCGAGTTTTTTTTTTGTGGCATCTATAGCCAGTTTTGGTGGCATTGATAGCCGGTTTGTGGCATTGATAGCCTGTTTTGTTTTGGTGGCATTGATAGCCGTTTTTTTTTTTTTTTTTTGAAATCCAAGTTTTTTGTTTGTGGCATTGATAGCCGGTTTTGTTTTAGTGGCATTGATAGCCGGTTTGTGGCATTTATAGCCTGTTTTGATGGCATTTATAGCCGGTTTGGCTTTCAAAAAAAAAAATGCAAGTATCGACTAAAAGTCGCCTCCCTGCTGAATGTTCTTGCAAGTATCGATGGAATGTCGTATCCTTGCTCATTCGGTTGCGAGTATCGATGGAATGTCGCATCCTCGCGGATTTGGGTGCAAGTATCGATGGAATGTCGCATCCTTGATTTTCTAAAAATTTTGGTTTTGCGGGTACTGACTTGATGTCGTTTCCCCACGATTTTTTGAAATTTGTGGTTTTCTTGAACCTTTGGGTTATGGATATCAACTGAAATGTTGCGTCTCCACGGTTTTTTAGGTTTTTTCGAACCTTTGAAATTTGGGTTGTGGATATCAACTGAAATGTTGCATCTCTACAGTTTTTTAGGTTTTTTCGAACCTTTGAAATTTGGGTTGTGGATATCAACTGAAATGTTGCGTCTCCACAGTTTTGGATTTTGCAAGTATCGACGAAATGTCGCTTCCCTGCGATTTTGGAAGTGTCGAACGTGGTTCGCTTGCTTCCGATTTGTGCAAGTATCGACTAAGCGTCGCTTCCTCGCGGGTTTTTGAAAAACCATTTTTTTTGTTTAAAGACACGAGGGTCATAAATTTTGACCTAAAACCATTTTGGCGGTAAAAGGCAGGGTGGACTAGGGTGGAAATCCCTGAATCCGGATTTTGTTTCAAACCATGAATTTTGGGTTCAAGGGTTGAAAATTTTGGTCAAGTTAGGAAAGGTTCCTGAACTTGGATATATATATTTTTTTTTGAACAATGAAACGATGAAAGTAAGCATTGTTTTAGATTTCTAGAAATTTCAACATTTGATATGAAAATTCTAAAAAAGGGTGGGTTTAGCGAGCGTGTACCTGGAAACCGGTTTTGGCCGTACAGGCATTGCTCTTACCCAGTTGGGTAAGTCTTCAAGGGTAGTACCGCTTTAAGAACTTGCCATTGATGGGCAGCATACATCTGTCACCTTCCATGTTTAGGAGTGCGTATGCGCCATTGGAGAAAACTTTGTCGATGACGTAGGGTCCCTCCCATTTCGGCTCAAATTTGCCTTTGGACTTGTGAGCGAAGACCATTGGTCTTTTTACCGCAAGAACCAAGTCATTCTTTTTGTAGGCGCGTTGCCTGGCCTTTTATCGAAAGATCCTGCCATACGTGCTTGGTAAAGTTCAATGCTTTGTTGAGCTTCGAGCCGTCTCTCATCGAGATTGTCCAGCTCATGGAGCCGCAATTTGACATTGCTTTCTTGTGTCATGTCATTTTGCAAGGATACCCTCAAGGAAGGAATTTGTACTTCCAAGGGCACGACAGCTTCGCATCCATAGACCAAGGAGAATGGTGTGCTATGGGTTGGTCCTCGAACGGTGGTTCGATAGGCCCACAAAGCTTCAGACATTTTGTCGCTCCAGTCTCTTTTGTGATTAGAGACCATTTTTTTGAGGATTTTGCAGAGTGTCTTGTTGAAAGCTTCTGCTAACCCGTTTGCTGCCGGATTGTATGGAGTCGAAGGACAGCTTTGGATTTTGTATTTGTCGCAGAACCTGTAGAATCGATGATCCCGGAACTGTGGTCCGTTATCATGGACGAATCTTTTGGGTATACCGAAATGACAAATGATGTTGGTGCGCAGGAACTGAAGGACTGATGAGGTCTTCATTTCGTTAAACGCAAATGCTTCTGACCACTTGGAGAAATAATCCGTAGCGGCGAAGATGAAGCGATGACCTTTGCTTGAAGGGGGAGAAATAGGACCTATAATGTCCATACCCCAGGCTTCGAAAGGCCATGAGATCGCTGTAGGATGTAGCCATTCTGGAGGCATATGAATGTAATCTCCATGAACTTGGCATTGTTGGCAGCGCTTAGCAAATTGCATTGCCTCAGCTACCATGGTAGGTGCTAGATCTCGTGATCACTGAGAGGGGGGGGTGAATCAGTGATCTCTTTTAAACAGGTCCTTGCTAACAACAATTCAAATCAAACCACACAATTTGACACCAGATTTTACGTGGTTCACCAAAAGGCTACGTCCACGGTTCAATCCCGTCCGAACAACAATCCGGTACAGGTCTGAATCTTATTTAGTCGCACCGACGACAAAGAGCACCAACCCTTAAATTCAGATAGCACCAACTATCTAGGAAGCACCGACTCCCTTAGGTTTCAGATAGCACCAACTATCTAGGAAGCACCGACTCCCTTGAGTTTCAGATAGCACCAACTATCTAGGAAGCTACAACTCCCTTTACAATTTGTCTGCACCCACAGACAGGATCACCAAACCCCAAAACACCAAGCACCAACTTGATGATTACAGCAAAGAAGATAAACTGATCTACAGCCCTTTCCCCTCTACAATTCTCTCTCTCTCAATCCCTTACAAATAGAAATCTAAAGCATAAAAGAGAGACTTATCTTATGAACGAAAATACCATCTTCATGAGGCTTCAAATTCGTCCACACTTGCTGTAGAAAGTTGCTCCACAACAGCAAGACACAAGCACCTTCTTCTCCAAAACTCTCTCAAACTCTTCTTTCTTTGATGCTTGTTATTGAAAACGAGATTAGGAGTGTTTATATAGGTTTTAGCAACCCCAAAGAGTGTCCAAAATAGGCTACAATTCGTTTAGAAAGAGTCCCAAACGAATTACCAAAAATTCCTAACTTTTAGCAAAAGACTTCTAATTCTGCAATACTTGCTGTCTGTGTGTTCTCGGTCGACATCATACTGTGCTCGGTCGACCGGGTGAACAGGGCGCCTGACGAACTTTCAAAAAGTTGTAAGTTGTCAAATTCTGGAACCCGAGCTCGGTCGACATCCTGGAAGCCTCGGTCGACCGCGTGCATGCTCGGTTGACCGCACCAGGAGCTGGGTCGACCGGATGACCTCTGTGTCAAAAATAACTGTAAGCTCTGATTTTGCACTTTCTTCATGCTCGGTCGACCGGCCAGGGTGCTCGGTCGACCGGGTACACTGCACCAGGAAAAACTGATTTTCTTCACTGTTTTCCTTTTTCATTCTTCTTGAGCTCTATCACTTCCACTCTTTCAACACATGATTGAGACATAGTGTTGACAATAATTCCAATACAATTTGATGCTTGAGACACCAAACACACCAATGCTTCAAGATTCAACTCAATGCATCTCAAATTCCAACAATCTCCCCCTTTGGAATTGTTGGCAACACTTGGAACTTCAACACAGACACTTGGAACATGTTGACATCATAGAGCCTTTTTAGAACAATAAACTCCCCTTGGAACATGATCTTCTCATTCACTATCTTGATACCAATTTTCATTCCAATCTTCCATCTTCCTCATGCTATCATATTTCCATCTTCTTAGCATAAGACTAACTTCAACATGCATATAGTCTTTCCTTGCATAATCTTCTCAGCATAACTTGATACCAATCTCCAGATAACCTTCTCAAGATGACATGCATATCAACCTTTCCATGCATAATCTTCTCCCCCTTTGACAATAATTCCAAAGGGACCAATCTAGGAGCAAATAAGATATTCAACGAATTCATTGCTCCCCCTTTGTGGCACATCTCCTAAGGTGTAGGAGAGTGAGTAACTCCTAATTTCTTTCGGAGATACTCGAAGACTTCCTTTGGCAAAGGTTTTGTGAAGATATCAGCCACTTGCTCAGTAGTAGGAACGTATTCCAACTTTACCTCACCATCTGCAACTTTATCCTTGAGAAAGTGATAGCGGATTGCAACATGCTTAGTCCTTGAATGCTGAACTGGATTCTTGGAGATATGAATTGCACTAGTGTTATCACAGAGGATCGGCGTAGGATCTGTTGTTGGAACTCCTAAATCAGAGAGCATTTGCCGCATCCATAACACTTGCGTACAACAAGTTGCCGCTGCAATATATTCTGCTTCCGCTGTCGAAAGTGAGACGGAGTCTTGCTTCTTGCTGTGCCAAGCTACCAATCTATCACCAAGATAGAATGCACCACCACTTGTACTCTTGCGATCATCTACGCAACCAGCCCAATCGGCGTCTGAGTATGCGACAAGAGTAAAGGATTTACCTTTAGGATACCATATTCCAAGCTCCATAGTACCTTTTAGATATCGAAATATCCTTTTCACTGCTGTAAGGTGCGTCTCAGTTGGTGATGCTTGAAATCGAGCCACCATACATACTGCTTGTAGAAGATCTGGTCTTGTAGCAGTCAAGTAAAGCAAGCTTCCTATCATAGAACGATAGGTGGTGTGATCAACGGACGAAGCCTTATCATCTTTGCTAAGTTTCGTGTTCGTTGTCATTGGCGTGCTCACGGGCTTGCTGTCTTCCATGTTAAAACGCTTCAGCATTTCCTTTATATATTTCATCTGAGATATAAAAATACCATTTTTCAGCTGCTGAACTTGTAATCCTAGGAAGAACTTTAGCTCTCCAAGCATAGACATCTCAAATTCTTTCGTCATATCTTCAGCAAAAATCCTGCACATATTCTCATCATTGCCTCCAAATATTATGTCATCAACATAAACAATAACCACCAGCTGTTTGCTTGAATCAGATTTGACATACAGATTGCTATCAACTAGTCCTTTTCCAAAACCGATCTTGCGAAGATAAAGATCCAGCCTTGCATACCATGCCCTTGGCGCCTGTTTCAGTCCATATAGAGCCTTCTTCAGCTTGCAAACTAAGTCTGAATTTTTGCTAATTAGAAAGCCATCAGGTTGCTCAATGTAGACCTCTTCTTCAAGTAAACCATTCAAGAAAGCTGACTTAACATCCATCTGAAATACCTTGAAGGTTTTATAGGCAGCCAATGCAAGAAACATACGAATGGCTTCCAGACGAGCCACCGGTGCAAAGGTCTCTTCAAAATCTATGCCTTCAACTTGTGCATAGCCTTTACAAACCAACCTTGCCTTGTTTCGTATGACCTGACCATCTTCATTCAGCTTGTTCCGAAAGACCCATTTTGTACCAATCACATTCTTATCAGTAGGTCTAGGGACTAGTTCCCATGTGGAGTTTTTCTCAATCTGCTCCAACTCCTCATGCATAGCTTTTAACCAGCTTTCATCTAGACTAGCTTCAGCTACTGTCTTGGGCTCAATGGTGGACACAAGTGAGTAATTGCTAACTACACTTTGTCTAGTTTTTACACCGGCCTCAGGATCTCCAATGATTTGATCCTTAGGGTGTTGCTCTACCCAAGTACTTTTCTTTCTAGGAGAAGTATCCTCTGAATCATCTTTTGCCTTTTCAGAATCAGGTTCAGCCACTTCATCATCAATCTCACTCGAGTCCTCATACACTGGACTGTCATTATGAGTTACCTTCTTTGACTCATGGTTTTCATCAATTCTAACATCAGCACTTTCAATAATTTTTCTGGTCCTTTTGTTAAGGCATCTGTAAGCTTTACTAGAGGATGAGTAACCCAGAAAAATACCTTCATCGGCTCTTTCTTCAAATTTGCCCGGATTTTGTTCGAGCCGCTTGATGTAACACTTGCTACCGAAGACTCTGAAGTGCTTGACTGTAGCTTTTCTTCCAAACCATAGCTCATAAGGTGTTTTATCTTCATGTGGCCTGATCAAGCAACGATTCTGAATATAAACAGCCGTATGAATCGCCTCTTTCCAATACTTATCAGCCATCTTACTTTCAACCAGCATGGTGCGTGCCATTTCTTGCACAGTGCGGTTCTTGCGCTCAACAACTCCATTCTGCTGTGGAGTTCTAGGGGCTGAGTATTGTCTTTGGATGCCATGATGTTCACAATACTTAGTGAATTCATCAGATGTGAATTCGCCTCCACGATCAGACCTTAGCGTCTTGATCTGCTTCCCTAGCATGTTTTCAACCTGTGCTTTAAACACTTTGAACCGATCAAGTGCTTGATGTTTATGCTTAAGAAATAATACCCATGTCATGCGAGTAAAATCATCAATGCAAAGCATAAAATACTTATCTCCATTGGTGCTTTGAGTCCGCATCGGTCCACAGAGATCAGTGTGTACCAGCTCAAGAGGTTTCTTCGTATGATGCTCCTTCGTCTTGAACATTACCCTCGTTTGCTTTCCCTTTTGACAAGAGTCACAAATGGGGTTTGAAGGCTTTTCAACTGTAGCCATACCTCTAACAGCCTTTGAATTGCAAATCTTTGACATGTTGCCAAAGCTTAGATGCCCAAGGCGTTTGTGCCACAACCAACTCTCTTCTGACCGACTCAATAAGCATGTCTTTTCAGCTCCATCTGACAAGGTGTAAAGATTTCCAGCTGTCCTTGACCCAGTAGCCACTGTTTTGCCGTTGCTACTCTTCTTGATAGCAAACCCATTCTTTGTAAAAACAATTTCGTGGCCCTTATCACAGATCTGGCTCACACTCAACAGATTGTGTCTCAATCCAGACACATATAAGACCTCTTCAGATCTGATCTTGTTTGCCATCAGCTGAACAACACCTTTTCCAACAATTTTGGCACCATCATTGTTACCAAACTTTACCGAACCACCTTCATAGTGCTGTAACTTGATGAATTTTTCTTTATCACCAGTCATATGACTCGAACAGCCACTATCAAGGACCCATGGTGCTGTCTTCTTTTGTGCATTGAAAGCGGTTTGCACAATGAGAGATTTCTTGCCTTTTTCTGCACTTTTCTTTGCCCTCCAAGTTTTGACTAACTTGGGTTTCTTTTCAACCTGAATTGGTTTAGCAGTAGGCAGCCTACAATCCCTAGCCATGTGTCCAAAATTATGACACTTGTAGCACTCAATATTGTGGCTATTTAGGATTGAGAAAGGGTTCCTTCTCACAACTGGGCTGTTTCTCACATAGAATTTACAATCTGCCCTTCTATGTCCATACCTATTGCAATGATAACAATAGCCATAAAATTTGTATCTTTTATATGGCTGGTTAGGCTTCATGTCCTTTCTCACTTGAATGGGCTCTTTTCTAGGCAGTGTGGGCTTCACAGAATTGGAAGGTGTAGTAACTTGCTTTACAAACACCGTCTCTACAGAAGGTGTAACCTTAGAAGATTCTCCATTCTCAAATCCTATTCCAAATCTGAAGTGAGGGGGTCTTTGAACTTTCAAAATTTCATTCAGCTTCAATGTACCATTGATAGCTTGAAACTCCTTGAGCTTTTGTTTCATTTGCATATTTTCAGTCCTTGCTCCAAGGATTTCATTCTCAAGTTTCATCACTTCCTCAGTTTTGGTACAGATTTGTATTTCTAGGACATCTACCATTCTTTTATACTCTTCTAATTCAGTTTTCAAAGCAATAACTGAAATTTCAGATTCATGAAGAAGTTTCAGATTTTTCTTACTTGATCTTCGCTCCTTGCTAAGCTCCTCAAGTGCAGCAATGAGCTCTTCTTCAAGATTCACTTCAGCCTCCTCTTCGTTTTCCAGCTCTTGCTCATCGTCTTCTTCAATAGTAACCATGAAGAGTGCTTCAGTCGCCTCGACTGATTCATCATCGTCCGAAGATTCAGACGTGCTGTCATTATGCTGACTGATGAAGCTCTTTGCTTTGCCCTTCTTTCTGAAATTCTTCTTCCATTTACTCTTATCAACATAAGAGTCATTATCATTGTCTTCTTTCAGCGGGCACTTCGCAGCAAAGTGGCCAACACCGCCACAATTGAAGCATTTAAAGGGTAGCTTCCCTTTATACTTGCCATTGCTTCCTTTCTTCAGCCTTCTAATAAATTGAGCCTCAAGCTCATCATCATCAGAATCATGACCAGCAATCTCTTTTGCCTTTTTCTGAACTTTGAAGGCCGCTTCTCTATCCGATGAAGACGTCTTACCTATGCGCATCTCATAGGCAGTGAGAGAACCATGCAGCTCATCCATTGAAAACTCGTTCAGATCTTTGGCTTCTTCTATGGCTGAAACTTTAGAATCAAACCGGGGAAGGAGAGATCTTAGAACCTTTTTGACGATGACTGGTTCTTTAATCTCCTCTCCTAGTCCACGAATGTCATTCGTGACTTCATTCACCCGTTGCATGTAAGAATCAACATTCTCGTTATCCTCCATGCGAAGAGACTCAAATTGGGAGCGATGAGTTTGCAATTTCGCTTCTTTGATCTTCTCATCTCCTTCATGGATGCTTTTCAGCTTATCCCAGATTTCCTTGGCTGTCTTGCATGCTATAACTTTGATCAGCTCGCTGTCAACAAGGCCGCTAAAGAGTGCATTCTGCGCCTTAGAGTCGTTGTCTGCTAACTTCTTCGTTGCAGCATCAGTGGGTACAATGGCAGAATTGTAACCGACTCTGACAGTCTCCCAGACATCATAGCCAAGAGATTTGATGAAGGCCTGCATTCTAATCTTCCAAAAGGAGTAATTAGAACCATCAAACAACGGTGCTTTCATATTCGCTGTGCTGGTTGCCATGTGATTTGACAAAGATCACCCTTAGCGTGTTAAGCTTATCAAGGGAAACCTTACGCTCTGATACCAATTGCTAGATCTCGTGATCACTGAGAGGGGGGGGTGAATCAGTGATCTCTTTTAAACAGGTCCTTGCTAACAACAATTCAAATCAAACCACACAATTTGACACCAGATTTTACGTGGTTCACCAAAAGGCTACGTCCACGGTTCAATCCCGTCCGAACAACAATCCGGTACAGGTCTGAATCTTATTTAGTCGCACCGACGACAAAGAGCACCAACCCTTAAATTCAGATAGCACCAACTATCTAGGAAGCACCGACTCCCTTAGGTTTCAGATAGCACCAACTATCTAGGAAGCACCGACTCCCTTGAGTTTCAGATAGCACCAACTATCTAGGAAGCTACAACTCCCTTTACAATTTGTCTGCACCCACAGACAGGATCACCAAACCCCAAAACACCAAGCACCAACTTGATGATTACAGCAAAGAAGATAAACTGATCTACAGCCCTTTCCCCTCTACAATTCTCTCTCTCTCAATCCCTTACAAATAGAAATCTAAAGCATAAAAGAGAGACTTATCTTATGAACGAAAATACCATCTTCATGAGGCTTCAAATTCGTCCACACTTGCTGTAGAAAGTTGCTCCACAACAGCAAGACACAAGCACCTTCTTCTCCAAAACTCTCTCAAACTCTTCTTTCTTTGATGCTTGTTATTGAAAACGAGATTAGGAGTGTTTATATAGGTTTTAGCAACCCCAAAGAGTGTCCAAAATAGGCTACAATTCGTTTAGAAAGAGTCCCAAACGAATTACCAAAAATTCCTAACTTTTAGCAAAAGACTTCTAATTCTGCAATACTTGCTGTCTGTGTGTTCTCGGTCGACATCATACTGTGCTCGGTCGACCGGGTGAACAGGGCGCCTGACGAACTTTCAAAAAGTTGTAAGTTGTCAAATTCTGGAACCCGAGCTCGGTCGACATCCTGGAAGCCTCGGTCGACCGCGTGCATGCTCGGTTGACCGCACCAGGAGCTGGGTCGACCGGATGACCTCTGTGTCAAAAATAACTGTAAGCTCTGATTTTGCACTTTCTTCATGCTCGGTCGACCGGCCAGGGAGCTCGGTCGACCGGGTACACTGCACCAGGAAAAACTGATTTTCTTCACTGTTTTCCTTTTTCATTCTTCTTGAGCTCTATCACTTCCACTCTTTCAACACATGATTGAGACATAGTGTTGACAATAATTCCAATACAATTTGATGCTTGAGACACCAAACACACCAATGCTTCAAGATTCAACTCAATGCATCTCAAATTCCAACAGTAGGCCAGTAATATCCTAACCTTTTTATCTGATCATAGAGCTTAGGTCCAGCCTGATGAGCTCCGCAAAGACCAGCATGAACTTCTTTGAGTGTTTCTTCAGCCTCTTGTTGTGACAAGCAGCGTAGAAGTACTCCGTTGAAGGATTTCCTGTAAAGGATTTTTGAAGGAATATCCAAATGGAAGCTTGGGGTTCGCCTTTGGATGCTTACCCGTTCTTTTGGATCTTCAGGTAGGATTCCGAACATAATGTAATCAATGAACGGATCCCTCCAGTCGCCGATTGAAGTTTGAAGGATTGAAATCCGACTTCCGACCACTTGGTGGCATTCAGCAACTGCTTGGTGTGTGTTAAGAGGAGGAAGGATTCTCCTTTCACACACTGTGATTTGCATGTTTTCCCCTTCCTGGATTGCCACGGATGCGGCAAGTCCGGCTAGGGCATCTGCACGTATGTTTTCACCTCTACGAATGTGGGTGATGTGACAGATGTCAAACTTTTGCAGAAGTGATTGTGCCTTGTTGTAGTAGGGCAACAAATCTGGCTTCCTGACTTCAAATTTCTGATTCATCTGGTTGACGATCAGTTGAGAGTCTCCAAAGACTTCCAGCATGGTGATACTGGATTCGATGGCGAGTTCCAATCCTAAGATCAGAGCTTGATATTCAGCTGCATTGTTTGTGCATGGTTCCAGTAGCGAGAAAGCGTGTGGAATCATATATTTGTCGGGGCTAACAAAGAGGATGCCAACTCCCGAGATCAGCTGTCTTTTTTCATTTGTCCTGGTTGCACCGTCAAAGTACATGTCCCAGGAGGCACTTTGTGAGAAAGTCTCCACATTGTAGACTGGTTCGTCTGGGAGATCATCTCTGAGTGGAGAATCTTTAGGCAATGGATGCTCTGCGAGGAAGTCCGCTAGAGCTTGCCCTTTGATTGCTTTTTGTGGTACATACCTAATATCAAATTGTGACAGAAGGATGGACCATTTTGCCAGTCGAGCATTGAGAGAACCTGCCTTTGTGACAAGGACCTTCAAAAGGTTGACCCTCGAGACCAGGTAGACTGTGTTGGAAAGCAAGTAGTGACGCAGCTTTTGTACGGCGAACATCACTGCAAGACATTCTTTTTCGACTGGAGAGTAGCGATGCTCTGCACCTACTAGCATGCGGCTGAGGTAATATAGAGCAGCTTCTTTTCTTTGATCATTTTCTTGCGCAAGCAGAGCTCCCAGAGAGTGATCAAGGGCTCTTGTGTACAAGATGAATGGTTTTCCAGTGGTAGGAGCAGCTAACACTGGAGGTTTTGTCAGGTATGACTTGATGTCTTGGAAAGCAGCTTCACAGTCAGCATCCCAGACAAAGTTTACACCTTTTTTCATCAACCGGGAGAATGGACGGCATTTCCCCGAAAGATTGGAGATGAACCGTCTGATGTAGGCCAATCTCCCTTGAAGCCCTTTGAGTTCTCTCAAGGTTCTTGGAGAGGGCATTTCTAGAATGGCTTTGACTTTTATGGGGTCAAGCTCTATTCCATCTTTCCGAACTAAGAATCCGAGGAACTTACCCGACGAGACGCCGAAGAAGCATTTCAATGGATTCATTCGCAGTTTGTGTTTGCGAAGCCGGAGGAAGACTTCTCGAAGGTTTTCGAGATGATCCTCTTTTCTTTTGCTTTTGACGGCGAGGTCATCAACGTAACATTCAACCGTCTTGTGCTGCATATCTTGGAATATTTTCATCATAGCCCTCTGATATGTGGCACCAGCATTCTTCAGACCAAATGGCATGACAGTGTAGCAATACACGCCAAATGGGGTTCGAAAGGATGTATGTTTTTCATCCTCAGGATGCATCTTTATCTGATTGTAGCCAGAGAAACCATCCATGAATGTCATTCGCTCGAATCCACAGGTATTATCAATCATTACCTCTGGTATGGGGAGCGGAAATTCATCTTTTGGGGCATGCACCATTTGTTGGCCAACCATTCAGGATGTTGTTCCTCACGGATGAAGCCGACGCTTTTGAGTTTTTGAACTTCTTGTTCAATTTTATCCATCACATCTGGACGGAATCTTCTTTGGCCTTGCTTGACAGGCTTGATGTCTTCTTGAAGATTGAGTTTGTGAACTGCTATTTTGGGGTCTAAGCCTGGCATTTCAGCGTAAGACCATGCAAAGCAATCAACGAACTCACGAAGAAAAGCGATATACTCGGGTAACTCATCATCCTTTATATTCTTGCTTATGAATACAGGACGTGGGTTATCTGATGTTCCCAAGTCTATCTTTGAACAGGATCTTCTGTTGGAAGGTTCGAAGGTGGTTCCTCCACAATATTTTCGGAGGCTTCCGGCTCAACGAAACCTTCTGGGGTTTCAATGGCATTTCCAGACCAGGTTTTGTTCCTTTCCACGGGTCTTCTTGATCGGTAATCTTCCCAAGGCTTGCTATGAGATGATCCCAATCGCCTGTTGAAACCGAGTCGAAGTAGGCTACTTCTTTTGGAGATGAGGGTTCTTCTGGGTCAGAAGTCCACACGTCTGTGCCATCGGACAACTCCTCTTCATTTTCGGAGAAATCGTGCCAATTGGATGAGCTTCCTGGATCTTTGTCAGGTGACTCATCAAAGAGATATCCAGGGAGATCGATGTCTTCATGGACTTGAGATGTTGAGGCTTGGTCAGTATATTGACTTTTAAGCCTTTGTGTCAACTGTCTCAGGGGAGTGTCAGGATCATACCCTAACCCGTGTGAAGACTTTTTCTACATAGCCGTAGAGTCTCCAATCTTCCAGCTGGCTTTTGGTCAAGACGGGCCCCAATGGCGTGAGAATACCGCGTCCTTCTCCCAAACCGACTGGGTTTTGAGCGTCGTAGCCCATTTTCTTCATAATAGCTTGTGCCACAGAACTGTATAAGGATAGTTGAGGCGTACCTTTATTTTGGAAAGGTTCAAGCATGGAGTTTGATGAAGAAGCATCCGATCTATGGAAGAAGATCGGCTTTTCCTTTGTTGAAGTTGCTGGAACAACGAAGGAAGCTGACGTAGGATCTTCTATGTCAGAAGTTGTCTCCATTGGAGTAAGAGCAGGCTGAACTTGCTGAGTGTCAGCTTGGCTTGACGATGTGTCGTCTTCTGGCTCTGAATCCGAGTCCGTGTCTTGCATGATAGACACGAAAGAGACAACAAATTTGCCCCCAGGCTTTTGTTTTGCCTTCTTCACTTTAGTTGTGATGACCAAAGGCTTTGAAGATTTGAGGGAGATGATGAAGGGAGTTTGCATGCTCTCTTCAGATTTACCGGATGGTTTGTTTTCTTCCGGTGATTGTTGAGGAGCTTTGCCTTTATCTTTCTGGAGATTTTCGGCAAAGGATGCTGTATGCTTCTCCTCTTCTTCTTTTTCACCTTCATACATTTGTGAGTCTGCGAAGTGGATTTCTTTACCTTTGAAGGGTTTTCTGTCCGCAAAGACTCGATGTATCATGCCGTCGTCGCCAACAAACTTGATGCATTGATGTAGAGTTGAAGGGACAACACCATTCTCATGGATCCAAGGGCGTCCGAGAAGGATGTTGTAGCATGAAGGGGTTTTTATTGCATACACTGTGACCTCAGAGATAAGATCACCGATCTGCAACTTGAACCTGATTTTGCCGATAGGCCTTTGAGTACTCCCATCGTATCCAAAGATAGATACAGATGTGTGGCTCAGTTTGCTGGGTGGGATGCCCAACTCTTCAAGAGCCGATGTGGAGATGAGGTTGAGTGCAGAACCTGGGTCGATCTGAACTCTATGCATAGGCATTTCCTTGATATACCCTGTGAAGTACAGGGGTCGGTTATGCCTGGTTTCGCCAAGTAGGAGGTCGTCCTTTGTGAAGGCGATGGTTGCACTGGCTGCTTTTTTAACCGAGAGGCATTCAATGCATGATCCCTCAGTTTTCTTCTTTTCTCCCTTTGAGGAGGCTTCTGAGTTTTTGACCCGGTAATCCATTTCAATTTGGAGGACTTGCGGGGCATGTTTGTCGACATCCTCATTCAGTTTTTGTAATTCTGAGATGAGATTATCACGAGTGTGCGGAGACATTCGCAACAAATCTAGGATGTGCAGACGTGCAGGTATGTGCTTGAAGTGTTCAATCAAGTCATACTTGAAAGCCTCCTTAGGGCCTGCATGTTCATCATTGTTGCCACTAGGGGCGCTTACAACATCTTTTCCCGAAGGATTTACATATGTAAAGGAAGATTGGTTGTAATTTTTGTGGTAGTCCCGGCCAGAGCGGGTGCCTCTACCAACTTCGAGAGCTTCTTGAGAAGGGTCTTCGTTTGGAAGATTGTCTTCAGGATCAAGAGGCTGTCGTTTTTCATTTGCTGAGGATGCATCAGCAGCAGAGTTACCATCCTCAGTGATTGTGTTGCATGGAGCATTTTCCGGGAACAAGTCCTGAACAGCATCCAGCAATCTTTCTTCTTCGTTGACTAATTCATCGTCCCAAACACCAATGGCTGGGAATTCTTCAGTCAGGAAGGGTGTGAACTTCGAAGTCACAGTCTCAGGAGAAGAAACCTGAGAGGGTGTCATCTCAGTGAAAGTCACGTGAGACGAGGTGGCTCCAGAAGATACATTGCTAGGCGTCGCCGGAGTGTAAGTGCTCTCATCAGACGATGCTTCGGAAGAGCTATAATCCCGAATTATCACATTACAGGAAGCTCTGACGGGAGACGTTGTCCTGATCGGAGTCAGACTCATCCTCGGATGTGAGAGGATCGTCTATCCAGCAATTTTCTCCATTTTCAGGAGTTAAGGGAGGATGTACCTGATGGTCTTCAGGGACTTCAGGCTCTGGATTGCGAGGAGGCTCGTTGACGCGTTCTTGCTCTTGTTCTAGAGCGAGTCGCTGCAAGATCCTTGCATATTCTTCAAGATCAGGCATGGGAGCCGGATCTTCTTCTTCATCATCTCTTTGTGGCTCAACATTGTTGATTTCCACTGGAGTAATGAGAGGTGCTGGTTCAGCAGCATTTTCTTGTACAGCTTCTTGGTCTTCTTCATCATCAGACCAGGATCCTTGTGGCTGTAGGGGGTTATACCAGATTACTGGCATAAGATGAGACTCAGGAACCCATTCTTCATCGGAGAGATATTCTCCTGTTTCAAGGGACTCCTCCCACTCATCTGTGTAGTTGGATTCGAATCCATCATCGGTGTCGCTGGACTCGTATCCATCAATGGAGAATCCAACTACCGAATTGCAAGAGTATGATGTCTCCTGCATGGCTTCTTTAAATTGAGGTGGCATGAAATCACTGAGAGTGAATTTCCTTACCCCCTTTGAAGTCTCTGGAAGGGATGTTTTTGTTACCTCCAGTGAAGCGGTAGAGGAAGCCTCTGCCTTTTCTTTGACCTCTAGTTTTGGCTGGGTCTTCTCTTGCCGTTTGAGCTTGAGGAGATGTTTCCTAGCCTGCCTTCGCTGTTGAGCTGTAGGCTTTGTTTTCACGACCTCCCAATTTTCATCTTCCAGGAGATCGGGATGTACCCATATCGGTTGTCCGTCTGGTGTCGGGTAAGGAACCAGTTCCTCGGACGCTTCGATTGAGTTTATCACCTTGAAGGAAGTAGTGATCTTCTTCTTCGGTGATCTTGATGTTTGTCCACATGTCACCATGTTGACGGAGGCAGACCCATAGTTTTTGTCAAAGGTGATGACTCCGTTTTTCCACATCTCATTTATTTTCTCTCTCACAACGAAGCATTGATTGAGAGGATGCGAGATCATCTGGTGGTATGGACAGTACCGAGGATCGTTGGTTTTGCCAACATCACCCGGTCTTTTTGGTTCAGGCAAGGTGAGCTTGCCGTTTGCCACAAGAGCCCCGAAGATTTCATCAACATCTTCATCAAACGGGTATTTCTTCTCTACTCGTTCTTTGAAGGCATCAGAGAGTTCAGGTCTCTTACCAAGCAGCTTTGTTTTCAGCTTTCTTTGGTGGCTGAGGAGCTGACTTGGTCTGCACATTGAGGACCTCTTTCTTCTTTGGTTTAGAGGTTGCAATGGCGGTTGGCTCTTTTCTTGATGATTTCTGACTGTTGAGGTCTTTAATCACCGTTTCAGCTTCCATGGAAGCTTCTAGGAGTTCTCCCAGGTTTTTTGATTTGTTGCCGATGATCATGGAGCGGATTCTGGCTCTCATGTTGTTTCGGCAGATGTCGACTAGCGACGCTTGTGGCAATACATCAGAGCATTTGTATGCCATTGCTTTCCACTTGTGAATGAAGTCATATGTTGATTCATTCTCCCCCTGTTTTAGGCTGCACAGCTGAGCCATAGTAGCGGGATGATCCTCACCTTTGAAGTGAGTTAGGAAGCGTGTCTCTAGCATGGCCCAATTTTGGATTGAGTCCTCCGGCAGAGTGGAGTACCAATCGAAGGCCGTACCTTTTAGGGTACTTGCAAAGAGGCGGATCTTGAGTGCATCTTGATCCGCGATAGCTCCCGTCAGGATCTTGAAGTGGATGACGTGCTGTCTGGCTGATCCTTTCCCCGTATATGTTTGGAGAGTAGGATGCTTGAATTTGGTGGGGAACGGGACCGAGTCCATCCATAAAGGATATGGTGGCTTGATCCCATGCTCTTTGAGTATATCCTCTTCTTTTGCTTTGGCGAGGATACCGTCTACGTCCTTTTTGGTAAGGGCGCGTGACTCATTTTCTTCTCTATTTACCTCGTCGTCTTGATGATTCGGAGGAGGTTCATTGTTCGCCTGATTTTGGAAGGCGAGGAGAAGGTTTTCCATCAGAGTTTCAATCCTCTGCTGGCCCTGTTCCAACTGCTGGATGCGGGTGATCGCATCTTCTGGAGGTGGATTGCGGGGTGGTGGCTCAGAATTTGTAGCCAAGACATTCATCCTTCGTGATTCGAACGAAGAAACTGTCCTGGTGACTGAGCTGGGGCTCATTCTTTTTGAAGAGAGCTTGAGGAAGGATCACTCTGCTGTCCTTTGCTTGAAGGAGCAGGGGATTCTTCTGAATGTCTTCTTGTCCTTGAGACGCTGCGGGTCATTGGACGTCGGACATGGATTTTTGTTGCTGATTTTTGGCGTCTTCTGGTTTTTCCAACCATATGGACGGCAGCAACTTGGTTGGGCCTTTCTTTTTCGACCCAGTTTGGGAGAGACTTGAAGTGTGGGAGGCTGGGTCCTTTGCTTCTGTAGTCTCTTTTGTCGGTACGACGCGCGGCGGCGTATACGACGAGCAATTTTGAGCTTCGGTCAGCTCTGACTGGGCTTTGACAATGAAGGATGTGCTCCCTCGGGCGCAGCAGCCTGAGTCTGTCTTCTTTGTAGCTGGGCAAGGACAGGATGCGAACCCTATCCTTCGCCAGTTGCAGCGAAGCTTTGAATTTGTGAAGTTCGGCCCCTGTAGAGATGAAGGGTCGAACTGCAGATTTGTAGGCCTTAGCAGATGCTTGTGGAGGCCTTGTGATGCATGACTTGATTTTGGGCTTGTAGGAACAAGCCGGCTCATGCTGGGATGACTTGGAAGTCAGGTTGGAGATGGGTCTCTCCTCTTTCATGTAAGCAAGAGGATAGAACTGGTTCTCCTTGAGTGGGGCCAGGAATGCTGGCTTAGTGGATGCCTGGGACCTTCTCTGTTTTGGTGAAGGTCTTGGGGACCAAGTCTTGGGGTAGACCTGGTTGTTTGCAGGTTGAGGCTTCGTGGGGCTGCCACGGGCTTCAGGCCTTCTGGTGCTCGCCTTTGGTGTCACGGTAGTGACACGTTGAGAGGCGAGTTTCTGCTTCTTGGAGGGAGCAGTTTGTTCCTCAGGAAGTGGGAATGGTCCCAGCGTCCCGAAGACGATAGTCCGGGGAGTCGAGGTCGACCCGGAGTTCACAGAGTTGCCGAGGGAGTTGACACTTCGGCAGCTGATGGGGCGCTTGTAGGTGCGCGTGGTTTGCTTCTGTTGAAGCATAAGTTGGTGCTTGTTTTCGTCGAAAGTAATGGTTAGTGAAGCTGCCATTGTTAGTTTTTTCGAAAATTTCTGAAACAAGACCACATCCATTAGTAATCACAAGAATATAATGATCATAAATGGGAAGTTCTATGGTTTCGTCTTTTCAAATTGCTTGAGATAGATAACCCAAGCAATATGAGGAAGGCAAAATGCCATAGAGGGTACAATTGTTCTGATCGCAGGTATGGTAAGCCCGGAATGGGCATCCCAGTGACTGCTAGAAGCAATTGTGAACTTAAATTCGACTTATCGAGAAGCAGAGCTTGCTCGAGGTAAGAAGAATATAAAGTTGGAGTTACAAATGTGCCGGTCGCAATACAGTAGACCCTGAAAGGGCGTACTAGTACCGCTAGACACAAATGTTTTGAGACCGCATCTATGAGATGAGATTCTCTGTTTTGAAAGGTCAAGATTGGATTCATCAAAGAGAGCAGATGGTATTCCAATCTGAACACGGGCTCAGCGATTTCCGCGAGCGCCAGTGCTCAGAAAGAAATGAACCATGATTTCTCGGATCTGAATCTAAAAATGACGAGTTTTTTTTTTTTTTGAAAGGCCAATATCGGGTTCATCAAAGAGAGCAAAAGGCACTCTAATCTGAACACGGGCTCAGCGATTTCCGCGAGCGCCAGTGCTCAGAAAGGAGAAGACCAAGATTTCTCTAATCTAAACCCAAAATGACGGAAGTTTTTTTTTTTTAAGTTTTTGAAGATTTTTTTTTTTTTTTTTAAAAAAAATCTTTTTTTTTTTTATTTTTTTTTTTTTTAAGATTTTTTTTTTGAAATTTTTTTTTATTTTTTATTTTTTATTTTAAAATTTTTATTTTTAAAAATTTTATTTTTGAAAAAAAATTTATTTAAAAGACGAGAGAGTACACATAGGCCTCTAACCCGGTCTTATGAAATCTTGATTGATAGAATTGCCCCCAGGTAAGGGTAGGATTACTTAATGAACCCGTTTGGAGGACCCTTGCCTAGAACAGTGAAGCTGTCTCCACACTCTGGACAAGGCTTTTCCTTGAATCAACCATGATCACAAGAACACAGTTGTTGTAACCTTAGTGGTCTAGTCTTTTTTTTTTTATATATTTTTTTATTTATTTTTATTTTATGAATTCATCGAAGAGAACCAATGGCCCAAAACCTTAGTCGAACAGGCTCAACATTTCTGCAAGCGCGGTTGAACGATAGGAACGGATCTAAGGTGTTGCTCAATTTTGAATCCAAATTGAGAAATCTAAATTTTTTTATTATATAATATATAATATATTTTTTAATGAACTCATCGAAGATGAACCATGGCCCAAAACCTTAGTCGAACAGGCTCAACATTTCTGTAAGCGCGATGCACGATAGGAAAGGATCAAGGTTTCTCATTTTGAAATCCAAATTGAGCAATCTAAAATTTTCTATAATATATATATATTGTTTAGATTTATTAATGAACTCATCGAAGAGAAACCATGGCCCAAAACCTTAGTCGAACAGGCTCAACATTTCTGCAAGCGCGATGAACGATAGGAACGGATCAAGGTTTCTCAATTTTGAATCCAAATGAAAAATCTAAAATTTTTTTTACTTTTTTATATATATATATATATTTTTTTGATTTTTAATGAACTCATCGAAGAGAAACCATGGCCCAAAACCTTAGTCGAACAGGCTCAACATTTCTGCAAGCGCGATGAACGATAGGAACGGATCAAGGTTTCTCAATTTTGAATCCAAAAATGAAAAATCTGATTTTTTTTTTTTTTTTTTTTTGAAAAGAGAAAGAGTGGAAATAAATTCAAAGAATTAGAAATTTCCAAACAAAAAATCTCATCTCATTTTTTTTATGCGGAATTCAACATAGGCCACCAATTATAAAGTAGCCAAGGAATCGAGAAAAGAAATATAAGCATAGAGCAAAATATATGATATGCAAATATTTCATTTCTAGCATCGTGTTCTCAATAAACGAGTTCCACCGGGTGATGCCAGCTTGATGGACCGCGCTCCTGCTCGGTTCTACCGAGGTCGGCGGACATGGGAGTCCGTTGGGTCCGACCCTTTCGTAACCGGGGGGCAGGGGCGTGCATCAACATTTCTTTTTTTGTGGGTGTGCCAGATTTTCTATTTTACTTGGAATTGCAAGTGGTGATCCGGGGATCAACCTTCGCAAGTAAAAAGGAAATCAACTTCTTTCAAGTTTTCCATTGCACATATATTTAAGAAAAGAGACATTTTTCTTGATTTGCCGTGAAAGGCGATTTTTTTTGGCATTTATAGCCGATTTTGGCGTTTATAGCCGATTTTTGGCGTTTATAGCCGATTTTGGTGTTTATAGCCGATTTACAATCCTTATCAATAATGAAAGACAAGAGTTGTGATTTTTTTGTCTCTTTTGAAAAAATACAAACTACAATGAGAAGCAAGAAAAGGAGGATTTAACTTCTCAGGAGATTGTGGGGGACTCGTTTAGATTGACGGTCGCAAGCCATATGTGGGCTTCGCCATCATCCATGCAGATGAGAACAGAGGATGCTATTGATTCGCTTGGCTTGGCTATAACCTCGGGTTTTTAGAGGACAAAGACCAAAGGAAGGTCCTATGTCCAATAAAAAACCGAGTAGACGGGCTGAAAAGCCATATCTAAGCCATTGGAGGCAGGAGGAGAAGGCAAGGACCTTGGGGGGGGGGGGTACCCCCCAAGGGACTTTTGTCACCTTGTAACTTCCGCAGAGTTTTCTCTCTTTTTTCTTTCTCTGGATTTCTGACTGCTGTCTGTTGATGTTCGTTGTCTTTTTGTGTTGTTCCTTCTTGGAGAGCCCTCCTATTTATAGGCTTTTAGGTAGCCTTTTAGGTGGGTTTATGGGCTTTTATTGTCATTAAGCCGCATAATGGGAGGAGTTACAAAATTGAATTGTTTATTTTGTAACTCCTTTTTCTTGGCTTCTGATTGGCCGGAGGAGATTGAGGGCATTTAATCGCCTTTAATCGCCATGATGGGAGGAGTTTCATGGGTTAAATGCCATGAATCTCTTGACTTGTAACTCCCGAATGCTTGCTTCTGATTGGGCCGTCCAAAGAAATGGATTAATGACTGTAATAAAGCTAGTCAATTAATCGCATTAAGTGGTCGCCGAGCAGCTGAAGAGTCGCGGGCCGTGCCACGTCTTTTGGAATTCTTCTGTCGATGATCATCGATGGATCTTCATTTAGATCGACATCAGATGACCATGTAATTTCAGGTGTTTGTTGCCAACAGCGGGTCGGTGCCATCTGTCCTGTCGATTTCTCGATCGGTCGGGTGGAAAGCACACTTTTTTGGTTGACCGGGTGGCGATCAATACTGTCTTCGATACTCTTGATGATTTACCCGTGTTTTGGACGGATGTCAGAGGACTTGGTGTCTCAAAAGCATGAATTTTGGAAAGTACCAGGGGCCGGGCTCCTCGAATCGCGAAAAAACGGCGAAAACCGGGGTTTCCGGGCTTTCCCGGCGACCCCGGGGTCCAAGGTCGCCGGCGACCCTGGCCCAGGGTCGCAGGGGTCTGCGACCCTGGGGGGGTTTTCCCCCTTTCGTGTCCCGTTTTGCGTCCGTTTTTGCTTTTTTCTGATTCTTTTTTCTTCTGTACTTTTCCTTGACATTTGACCATTTATTGGCCTGATTTCTTTGTAGGAAACCTTGATGAGAATCCTTGCATTTTATTTGCAAAGTTTCCAATTTCCTGAGAAAGCCGAAGACTTTGTCGCGTAGAGTTGCCGATTTCCCGTCAGAAGCTGAAACTGGGTCAAACGATGTCGGAATGACCTGAAATTTGGTGTGAAGCCCTCTGAGCAAATAAATAAGACCAACCATAGGCTTTGTTTGAGTTTGAAGCCGTTTGGGGTCCTATCACCTGTAGACCTTGCTTTTGTCGCGATGAAGATGTCGCGGTTTGATGTGTGGTCAATCGATGTCCGATTGACTTGAAATTTGACAGGGAACCTATTGGAGTCATTTTAAGATGATCCATAGGTTCTGTCTTGGAAACCATGGTCCCGGAGAGCTTTTGTCGCCGAGAGCTCCTTTTCGGCTGTCGGAGAAGCGAAGTTAGGCCAAATGATTTTGAAATGGCCCGAAACTTCTTGTGTACTCCTCTTTTGGCTGTCTGGAAGAATCTTGCAGTTTTTGTTTGATTCTGACAAGATTTGATTTTTGGAAGCAGCATTGCCTATTTATGGCAGGTTGCGACTTCATGTAGCTCTTTGGGTCTTGAAAAGGCAAAGTGACATTTTTGGTGTCAACAGTGCCACAGAACTGTATAAGGATAGTTGAGGCGTACCTTTATTTTGGAAAGGTTCAAGCATGGAGTTTGATGAAGAAGTATCCGATCTATGGAAGAAGATCGGCTTTTCCTTTGTTGAAGTTGCTGGAACAATGAAGGAAGCTGACGTAGGATCTTCTATGTCAGAAGTTGTCTCCATTGGAGTAAGAGCAGGCTGAACTTGCTGAGTGTCAGCTTGGCTTGACGATGTGTCGTCTTCTGGCTCTGAATCCGAGTCCGTGTCTTGCATGATAGACACGAAAGAGACAACAAATTTGCCCCCAGGCTTTTGTTTTGCCTTCTTCACTTTAGTTGTGATGACCAAAGGCTTTGAAGATTTGAGGGAGATGATGAAGGGAGTTTGCATGCTCTCTTCAGATTTACCGGATGGTTTGTTTTCTTCCGGTGATTGTTGAGGAGCTTTGCCTTTATCTTTCTGGAGATTTTCGGCAAAGGATGCTGTACGCTTCTCCTCTTCTTCTTTTTCACCTTCATACATCTGTGAGTCTGCGAAGTGGATTTCTTTACCTTTGAAGGGTTTTCTGTCCGCAAAGACTCGATGTATCATGCCGTCGTCACCAACAAACTTGATGCATTGATGTAGAGTTGAAGGGACAACACCATTCTCATGGATCCAAGGGCGTCCGAGAAGGATGTTGTAGCATGAAGGGGTCTTTATTGCATACACTGTGACCTCAGAGATAAGATCACCTATCTGCAATTTGAACCTGATTTTGCCGATAGGCCTTTGAGTACTCCCATCGTATCCAAAGATAGATACAGACGTGTGGCTCAGTTTGCTGGGTGGGATGCCCAACTCTTCAAGAGCCGATGTGGAGATAAGGTTGAGTGCAGAACCTGGGTCAATCTGAACTCTATGCATAGGCATTTCCTTGATATACCATGTGAAGTACAGGGGTCGGTTATGCCTGGTTTCGCCAAGTAGGAGGTCATCCTTTGTGAAGGCGATGGTTGCACTGGCTGCTTTTTTAACCGAGAGGCATTCAATGCATGATCCCTCAGTTTTCTTCTTTTCTCCCTTTGAGGAGGCTTCTGAGTTTTTGACCCGGTAATCCATTTCAATTTGGAGGATTTGCGGGGCATGTTTGTCGACATCCTCATTCAGTTTTTGTAATTCTGAGATGAGATTATCACGAGTGTGCGGAGACATTCGCAACAAATCTAGGATGTGCAGACGTGCAGGTATGTGCTTGAAGTGTTCAATCAAGTCATACTTGAAAGCCTCCTTAGGGCCTGCATGTTCATCATTGTTGCCACTAGGGGCGCTTACAACATCTTTTCCCGAAGGATTTACATATGTAAAGGAAGATTGGTTGTAATTTTTGTGGTAGTCTCGGCCAGAGCGGGTGCCTCTACCAACTTCGAGAGCTTCTTGAGAAGGGTCTTCGTTTGGAAGATTGTCTTCAGGATCAAGAGGCTGTCGTTTTTCATTTGCTGAGGATGCATCAGCAGCAGAGTTACCATCCTCAGTGATTGTGTTGCATGGAGCATTTTCCGGGAACAAGTCCTGAACAGCATCCAGCAATCTTTCTTCTTCGTTGACTAATTCATCGTCCCAAGCATCAATGGCTGGGAATTCTTCAGTCAGGAAGGGTGTGAACTTTGAAGTCAAAGTCTCAGGAGAAGAAACCTGAGAGGGTGTCATCTCAGTGAAAGTCACGTGAGACGAGGTGGCTCCAGAAGATACATTGCTAGGCGTCGCCGGAGTGTAAGTGCTCTCATCAGACGATGCTTCGGAAGAGCTATAATCCCGAATTATCACATTACAGGAAGCTCTGACGGGAGACGTTGCCTGATCGGAGTCAGACTCATCCTCGGATGTGAGAGGATTGTCTATCCAGCAATTTTCTCCATTTTCAGGAGTTAAGGGAGGATGTACCTGGTGGTCTTCAGGGACTTCAGGCTCTGGATTGCGAGGAGGCTCGTTGACGCATTCTTGCTCTTGTTCTAGAGCGAGTCGCTGCAAGATCCTTGCATATTCTTCAAGATCAGGTATGGGAGCCGGATCTTCTTCTTCATCATCTCTTTGTGGCTCACCATGGTTGATTTCCACTGGAGTAATGAGGGGTGCTGGTTCAGCAGCATTTTCTTGTACAGCTTCTTGGTCTTCTTCATCATCAGACCAGGATCCTTGTGGCTGTAGGGGGTTATACCAGATTACTGGCATAAGATGAGACTCAGGAACCCATTCTTCATCGGAGAGATATTCTCCTATTTCAAGGGACTCCTCCCACTCATCTGTGTAGTTGGGTTCGAATCCATCATCGGTGTCGCTGGATTCGTATCCATCAATGGAGAATCCAACTACTGAATTGCAAGAGTATGATGCCTCCTGCATGGCTTCTTTGAATTGAGGTGGCATGAAATCACTGAGAGTGAATTTCCTTACCCCCTTTGAAGTCTCTGGAAGGGATGTTTTTGTTACCTCCAGTGAAGCGGTAGAGGAAGCCTCTGCCTTTTCTTTGACCTCTAGTTTTGGCTGGGTCTTCTCTTGCCGTTTGAGCTTGAGGAGATGTTTCCTAGCCTGCCTTCGCTGTTGAGCTGTAGGCTTTATTTTCACGACCTCCCAATTTTCATCTTCCAGGAGATCGGGATGTACCCATATCGGTTGTCCGTCTGGTGTCGGGTAAGGAACCAGTTCCTCGGACGCTTTGATTGAGTTTATCACCTTGAAGGAAGTAGTGATCTTCTTCTTCGGTGATCTTGATGTTTGTCCACATGTCACCATGTTGACGGAGGCAGACCCATAGTTTTTGTCAAAGGTGATGACTCCGTTTTTCCACATCTCATTTATTTTCTCTCTCACAACGAAGCATTGATTGAGAGGATGCGAGATCATCTGGTGGTATGGACAGTGTCGAGGATCGTTGGTTTTGCCAACATCGCCCGGTCTTTTTGGTTCAGGCAAGGTGAGCTTGCCGTTTGCCACAAGAGCCCCGAAGATTTCATCAACATCTTCATCAAACGGGTATTTCTTCTCTACTCGTTCTTTGAAGGCATCAGAGAGTTCAGGTCTCTTACCAACAGCTTTGTTTTCAGCTTTCTTTGGTGGCTGAGGAGCTGGCTTGGTCTGCACATTGAGGACCTCTTTCTTCTTTGGTTTAGAGGTTGCAATGGCGGTTGGCTCTTTTCTTGATGATTTCTGACTGTTGAGGTCTTTAATCACCGTTTCAGCTTCCATGGAAGCTTCTAGGAGTTCTCCCAGGTTTTTTGATTTGTTGCCGATGATCATGGAGCGGATTCTGGCTCTCATGTTGTTTCGGCAGATGTCGACTAGCGACGCTTGTGGCAATACATCAGAGCATTTGTATGCCATTGCTTTCCACTTGTGAATGAAGTCATATGTTGATTCATTCTCCCCCTGTTTTAGGCTGCACAGCTGAGCCATAGTAGCGGGATGATCCTCACCTTTGAAGTGAGTTAGGAAGCGTGTCTCTAGCATGGCCCAATTTTGGATTGAGTCCTCCGGCAGAGTGGAGTACCAATCGAAGGCCGTACCTTTTAGGGTACTTGCAAAGAGGCGGATCTTGAGTGCATCTTGATCCGCGATAGCTCCCGTCAGGATCTTGAAGTGGATGACGTGCTGTCTGGCTGATCCTTTCCCCGTATATGTTTGGAGATTAGGATGCTTGAATTTGGTGGGGAACGGGACCGAGTCCATCCATAAAGGATATGGTGGCTTGATCCCATGCTCTTTGAGTATATCCTCTTCTTTTGCTTTGGCGAGGATACCGTCTACGTCCTTTTTGGTAAGGGCGCGTGACTCATTTTCTTCTCTATTAACCTCGTCGTCTTGATGATTCGGAGGAGGTTCATTGTTCGCCTGATTTTGGAAGGCGAGGAGAAGGTTTTCCATCAGAGTTTCAATCCTCTGCTGGCCCTGTTCCAACTGCTGGATGCGGGTGATCGCATCTTCTGGAGGTGGATTGCGGGGTGGTGGCTCAGAATTTGTAGCCAAGACATTCATCCTTCGTGATTCGAACGAAGAAACTGTCCTGGTGACTGAGCTGGGGCTCATTCTTTTTGAAGAGGAGCTCGAGGAAGGATCACTCTGCTGTCCTTTGCTTGAAGGAGCAGGGGATTCTTCTGAATGTCTTCTTGTCCTGGAGACGCTGCGGGTCATCGGACGTCGGACATGGATTTTTGTTGCTGATTTTTGGCGCCTTCTGGTTTTTCCAACCATATGGACGGTAACAACTTGGTTGGGTCTTTCTTTTTCGACCCATTTGGGAGAGACTTGAAGTGTGGGAGGCTGGGTCCTTTGCTTCTGTAGTCTCTTTTGTCGGTACGACGCGCGGCGGCGTATACGGCGAGCAATTTGAGCTTCGGTCAGCTCTGACTGGGCTTTGACGATGAAGGATGTGCTCCCTCGGGCGCAGCAGCCGAGTCTGTCTTCTTTGTAGCTGGGCAAGGACAGGATGCGAACCCTATCCTTCGCCAGTTGCAGCGAAGCTTTGAATTTGTGAAGTTCGGCCCCTGTAGAGATGAAGGGTCGAACTGCAGATTTGTAGGCCTTAGCAGATGCTTGTGGAGGCCTTGTGATGCATGACTTGATTTTGGGCTTGTAGGAACAAGCCGGCTCATGCTGGGATGACTTGGAAGTCAGGTTGGAGATGGGTCTCTCCTCTTTCATGTAAGCAAGAGGATAGAACTGGTTCTCCTTGAGTGGGGCCAGGAATGCTGGCTTAGTGGATGCCTGGGACCTTCTCTGTTTTGGTGAAGGTCTTGGGGACCAAGTCTTGGGGTAGACCTGGTTGTTTGTAGGTTGAGGCTTCGTGGGGCTGCCACGGGCTCCAGGCCTTCTAGTGCTCGCCTTTGGTGTCACGGTAGTGACACGTTGAGAGGCGAGTTTCTGCTTCTTGGAGGGAGCAGCTTGTTCCTCAGGAAGTGGGAATGGTCCCAGCGTCCCGAAGACGATAGTCCGGGGAGTCGAGGTCGACCCGGAGTTCAGAGAGTTGCCGAGGGAGTTAACACTTCGGCAGCTGATGGGGCGCTTGTAGGTGCGCATGGTTTGCTTCTGTTGAAGCATGAGTTGGTGCTTGCTTTCGTCGAAAGTAATGGTTAGTGAAGCTGCCATTGTTACTTTTTTCGAAAATTTCTGAAACAAGACCACATCCATTAGTAATCACAAGAATATAATGATCATATATGGGAAGTTCTATGGTTTCGTCTTTTCAAATTGCTCGAGATAGATGACCCAAGCAATATGAGGAAGGCAAAATGCCATAGAGGGTACAATTGTTCTAATCGCAGGTATGGTAAGCCCAGAATGGGCATCCCAGTGACTGCTAGAAGCAATTGTGAACTTAAATTCGACTTATCGAGAAGCAGAGCTTGCTCGAGGTAAGAAGAATATAAAGTTGGAGTTACAAATGTGCCGGTCGCAATACAGTAGACCCTGAAAGGGCGTACTAGTACCGCTAGACACAAATGTTTTGAGACCGCATCTATGAGATGAGATTCTCTGTTTTGAAAGGTCAAGATTGGATTCATCAAAGAGAGCAGATGGTATTCCAATCTGAACACGGGCTCAGCGATTTCCGCGAGCGCCAGTGCTCAGAAAGAAATGAACCATGATTTCTCGGATCTGAATCTAAAAATGACCGAGTTTTTTTTTTTTGAAAGGCCAATATCGGGTTCATCAAAGAGAGCAAAAGGCACTCTAATCTGAACACGGGCTCAGCGATTTCCGCGAGCGCCAGTGCTCAGAAAGGAGAAGACCAAGATTTCTCTAATCTAAACCCAAAATGACGGAAGTTTTTTTTTTTTTTTGAAGTTTTTGAAGATTTTTTTTTTTTTTTTTTTTTAAATCTTTTTTTTTATTTTTTTTATTTATTTTTTATTATTTTTTTTTAAGATTTTTTTTTTTTGAAAATTTTTTTTTATTTTTTATTTTTATTTTAAAATTTTTATTTTTAAAAATTTTATTTTTGAAAAAAATTTATTTAAAAGACGAGAGAGTCACATAGGCCTCCTAACCCGGTCTTATGAAATCTGGATTGATAGAATTGCCCCAAGGTAAGGGTAGGATTACTTAATGAACCCGTTTGGAGGACCCTTGCCTAGAACAGTCAAGCTGTCTCCACACTCTGGACAAGGCTTTTCTTTGAATCAACCATGATCAAAGAACACAGTTGGTTTAACCTTAGTGGTCTATGTCTTTTTTTTTTTATATTTTTTTTATATTTTTATTTTTATGAATTCATCGAAGAGAAACCATGGCCCAAAACCTTAGTCGAACAGGCTCAACATTTCTGCAAGCGCGATGAACGATAGGAACGGATCAAGGTTTCTCAATTTTGAATCCAAATTGAGAAATCTAAAATTTTTTTATTTTTTTTATATATATATATATATTTTTTTTATTTTTAATGAACTCATCGAAGAGAAACCATGGCCCAAAACCTTAGTCGAACAGGCTCAACATTTCTGCAAGCGCGATGAACGATAGGAACGGATCAAGGTTTCTCAATTTTGAATCCAAATTGAGAAATCTAAAATTTTTCTTTATAAATATATATATATATATATTTTTTTATTTTTAATGAACTCATCGAAGAGAAACCATGGCCCAAAACCTTAGTCGAACAGGCTCAACATTTCTGCAAGCGCGATGAACGATAGGAACGGATCAAGGTTTCTCAATTTTGAATCCAAATTGACAAATCTGATTTTTTTATTTTTTTTTTTTGAAAAGAGAAAGAGTGGAAATAAATTCAAAGAATTAGAAATTTCCAAACAAAAAATCTCATCTCATTTTTTTTTGCGGAATTCAACATAGGCCACCAATTATAAAGTAGCCAAGGAATCGAGAAAAGAAATATAAGCATAGAGCAAAATATATGATATGCAAATATTTCATTTCTAGCATCGTGTTCTCAAATAAACGAGTCCCACCGGGTGATGCCAGCTTGATGGACCGCGCTCCAATGCTCGGTTCTACCGAGGTCGGCGGACGTGGGAGTCCGTCGGGTCCGACCCTTTCGTAACCGGGGGGCAAGGGCGTGCATCAACATTTCTTTTTTTGTGGGTGTGCCAGATTTTCTATTTTACTTGGAATTGCAAGTGGTGATCCGGGGATCAACCTTCGCAAGTAAAAAGGAAATCAACTTCTTTCAAGTTTTCCATTGCACATATATTTAAGAAAAGAGACATTTTTCTTGATTTGCCGTGAAAGGCAGGAGGAGAAGGCAAGGACCTTGGGGGGGGGGGTACCCCCCAAGGGACTTTTGTCACCTTGTTGCGGTGGCCGGTGTAGAACTTCCGCAGAGTTTTCTCTCTTTTTCTTTCTCTGGATTTCTGACTGCTGTCTGTTGATGTTCGTTGTCTTTGTGTTGTGTCCGTTGTCTTTGTGTTGTGTCCTTTCTTCTTGGAGAGCCCTCCTATTTATAGGCTTTTAGGTAGCCTTTTAGGTGGGTTTATGGGCTTTTATTGTCATTAAGCCGCATAATGGGAGGAGTTACAAAATTGAATTGTTTATTTTGTAACTCCTTTTTCTTGGCTTCTGATTGGCCGGAGGAGATTGAGGGCATTTAATCGCCTTTAATCGCCATGATGGGAGGAGTTTCATGGGTTAAATGCCATGAGTCTCTTGACTTGTAACTCCCGAATGCTTGCTTCTGATTGGGCCGTCCAAAGAAATGGATTAATGACTGTAATAAAGCTAGTCAATTAATCGCATTAAGTGGTCGCCGAGCAGCTGAAGAGTCGCGGGCCGTGCCACGTCTTTTGAGATTCTTCTGTTGATGATCATCGATGGATCTTCATGTAGATCGACATCAGATGATCATGTAATTTCAGGTGTTTGTTGCCAACAGCGGGTCGGTGCCATCTGTCCTGTCGATTTCTCGATCGGTCGGGTGGAAAGCACACTTTTTTTTTGGTTGACCGGGTGGCGATCAATACTGTCTTCGATACTCTTGATGATTTACCCGTGTTTTGGACGGATGTCAGAGGACTTGGTGTCTCAAAAGCATGAATTTTGGAAAGTACCAGAGGCTGGGCCCTTCGAATCGCGAAAAAAACGCCGAAAACCGGGGTTTCCGGGACTTTCCCGGCGACCCCGGGGTCCAAGGTCGCCGGCGACCCTGGCCCAGGGTCGCAGGGGCCCTGCGACCCTGGCCTAGGGTCGCATGGGTCTGCGACCCTGGGGGGGTTTTCCCCCTTTCGTGTCCCGTTTTGCGTCCGTTTTTGCTTTTTTCTGATTCTTTTTTCTTCTGTACTTTTCCTTGACATTTTGACCATTTATTGGCCTGATTTCTTTGTAGGAAACCTGATGAGAATCCTTGCATTTTATTTTGCAAAGTTTCCAATTTCCTGAGAAAGCCGAAGACTTTGTCGTGCAGAGTTGCCGATTTCCCGTCAGAAGCTGAAACTGGGTCAAACGATGTCGGAATGACCTGAAATTTGGTGTGAAGCCTCCTGAGCAATAAATAAGACCAACCATAGGCTTTTGTTTGAGTTTCGAAGCCGTTTGGGGTCCTATCACCTGTAGACTTGCTTTTTGTCGCGATGAAGATGTCGCGGTTTGATGTGCGGTCAATCGATGTCCGATTGACTTGAAATTTGACAGGGAACCTATTGGGGTCATTTTAAGATGATCCATAGGTTCTGTCTTGGAAATCATGGTCCCGGAGAGCTTTTGTCGCCGAGGGCTCCTTTTCGGCTGTCGGAGAAGCGAAGTTAGGCCAAATGATTTTGAAATGGCCCGAAACTTCTTGTGTACTCCTCTTTTGGCTGTCTGGAAGAATCTTGCAGTTTTTGTTTGATTCTGACAAGATTTGATTTTTTGGAAGCAGCATTGCCTATTTATGGCAGGTTGCGACTTCATGTAGCTCTTTGGGTCTTGAAAAGGCAAAGTGACATTTTTGGTGTCAACATTCCCGACCCCGCCCTGGTAGAGTCTCGGGAGGCACCAAAATCAAAAGCCTTCTTCCGCAACTCCGGAGAAAGCTTTACTGAAGATTGCCCCATCTCGACGTCCCTGAACCGTCGGATCCTCATACGGGCAAACAAAAGTGATTCGGACACGGCTTTGCCCTTAGCCAGTCGAATCATCAGAGGATCATCATCCTGTGCAGCACCCAGCCGATGGAAGCCAGGACAGTGGTATACATACCACGAATAAAAGATATGGGCTGAAAATACCCTATTCATGGGAAGCCCAAGCCGAACCAAAAAAGCAGCAGCCTGCAGTTCGGTACACAGGTAGGAGTAAAGAGCTGGCACCAAAGCAAGCTACTCTCCAAACGCCATCTGACAAGCCGGGAAAATACAATGCGGCCTGATGTGCGTTCCATCTCCTCCAGCAAAAACAGCCTCACCAAGCCAATAAGTGAGGTAAACAGCGAGATCTCTCCGTAGTGCAATGTCAGGACATATGGCGTTTGTACTCGCACAGAAATCTCTCAACTCTTCTTGCATGGCCAATATCTTCTTTGAACTTGGATCTTGAGCTCCGGCTTCTTGGGTCACGCTATCGAAGACTCCCTACTATCAAAAAAGTTGGGGAACGAAGAGCTAAAACTCTTCCAACTGCTGGATCTAACTTTCAAACCCTCCTTCTCCTTCAAAAAATCATAGAAGGCGACGAGCTGAAAGTACAGAAGCCTGAACTCCTCAGACTGCCCCTCGATGACGCTGTCAATCGGCATAAACTCCTCATAGAGTTTGCCGAGGATGGGCAATCCAGTAATGGCGCTCAGCTCCTTCAAAGAAAAACCAATCTCACCATTCGTCACAACGAAGGTATTGGTTTTTGGGAGGAATGACTCCAGCATAGCCATGAAGGCCTCGTCGGAAAAGATCACGGTCTCCCTAAAGGCGCGGACCGCATCAAAAATCCCGGCTTCCTTCAAAACGGCGCCACCAATCAGCAGGATGCGATCAGTCCACGACTTCCACTCGGAGTCAGCATTGAAGCGGCCACGAAGTCGGAAAGGCTTGATCCAATTGCTGCCGTCACCACTGAAAATACCAAGGCCCACCGGTCTCAAATCGACCGACGGATAATCAGAGCCCTGGTAGCCACTGGAGGGCATCAACAGGTCCATATCAACAGGCGACCTCTCCGTATATCCAGGAGAACCGCCAGCAAAAACCCCGGTCTTGATTACATTTGTCATTCTCACCCAACTTGGAGGATCTTCCCTCTTAGGGCACGTGGGGGCAAGGCTCAGAATCGAGACGGTGCGATCAAACGTCGACCGGGGTAGCAACAGTCTTCTTCTCACCATCTGCTGTGAAGGAAAACTGAAAACATCTCCTCTGGTATGTCATGTCATCAGGGACTGCATCACCAAAGAAGAATGTAGGCTTGGGCAAAATGCTCTGATCTTCCATCACCCATGGACGACTGCTTACCATGATCTTATAGAATTCCTCTCCCTTGAGAGTGATCAGTCGCTGCCTCATCTCATCTCTGTTGAGGGAGTCGCACTCTTCCAGATTTCTCTCAACATACTGGACCTTCTCAAAAGCCTGCTGAACGGCCGGATTAGAAGATCTAGAAGATCGACGAGGTACGCTTGTAGCAGGCTCTTTACCCTTGTTCGCTCTGGAGGAACCACCTGAAAAGGATGGAAAAGAAAAAGATCAAACATCAAAATGACAGAATCTCGCTAAAAAAAAAATCTGGCGAAATTTTGACATGATGACGGGGCAATTCCGAAGAAAAGGAACTATCCCGAAAGAAATAGAAAGCTTGAAGATGGGCTCAACATCGCTGCGAGCTCCGAAACTCCAAACTTTCGAAACCTCAAAGTCTCCACAAAATCAGGAAGGGCTCAACATCACTGCGAGCTCCAAATTCCCAAATTTGCGAAAACTTTCAGGTATGCTATCACATCATGCTACAAATTTAATTTACAAATTAAAGGCATGCATGAACATCTAGGTTTAAAAAAAAATGCATTATCATGATGAGCAACAAAAAAAGAAAAAAAAAAAGAAGCTTTCTCTAAAAAAAAAAAAAAAAAGAGAGGGGGAAAGAAAACAAAAAAAAAAGAAAGAAAAAGAAACTTTCTCTAAAAAAAAAGAGGGGAAAGAAAACAAAAAAAAAAAAAGAAAGAAAAGAAACTCTCTCAAAAAAAAAAAGGGGGGAGGGAAAGAAAAAAAAAAGAAAAGAAAAAAAAATGAGGACTGGCCCACTGGCCACGTGGCCGTACGGCCCACAAAAAAAAAATGAAAAAAAAAAAGAAAAGAAAGCAAAAAAAAAAAACCCGTGTGAAAAAAAAAAGGGAGGCAAACACGTGGAAAAGAAAAAAAAAAGAAGAAAAGAAAAGAAAGAAACAAAAAAAAAAAGAAGAAAGAACTTTATTTTTCCTACAATGGAGTTTTCTTGAAAAAAAAGGGAGAACTTACTTGAAGCCATTGATGGAGAAGAAGAAGAAAAGTCTTGAAGATCTTGAAGAAGAAGAACTCTTGGTCTTGAAGCCCTCTTGAGATTATTGCAAAAGAAAGTAATAAGAGCAAGAGATCTAACCTTCTCCTTGCTTTTATAGTGGAGAGCAAACCAAAGAAGGAAAGAAGAAAGAGGTAAGTGTTACTAATTAGTAACCTTACCAAAAGAAAGAAATTAGAAAGATTCTTTCCCAAAAGAAAGATATCTTGAAGGATTTTCTCCCAAAAAGAGATCTATGACGGATTCTTTTCCAAAAGAAAGATATCTTGAGATATTCTATCCCAAAAATAAAGGGATCATGAGAGATTCTCTCCAAGTAAAGATATTCTTGGATATTCTCTATCCAAATGAGATATTTTTGGATATTCTTTACAAAAATGACACCATATGAGATCTAAGCCATTTCAAAAGCTTAAGGTCCCATGGGTTAGCCCATATGAGCCAGGTTTGACCACCTAGGCACAAAAAAAAAATAAAAAAAAAATAAATTTTGGGCTTTTAGTCAAATAGAAATCCCTCTTACCAAGAGCATACAAAAATGGTTCCATGCCTCTTTTGAGTTGATTGGACCATACAAAAGAAAATTCCAAGCCCCATGAGCTTCCAAAAATCAAACCATCCAGCCTCATCTACCAAATTGAGCCAAAATCTTGAAATTGACATTCCACAAAAATCAAACCAAATCCTGGTCCCCTAACTTGCCACATACAGCCTGTTAGGTCACAAGACCAAAAAAACAAAAACCAAAACCTGATCCCCTAACTTGCCACATACAACCTGTTAGGTCACAAGATCAAAACCAAAATTGATCCCCCAACATTCCACATACAGCTTGTTGGGTCACACGATCAAAACCAAACCCGACCCCCTAACCTGCCACATATAGCCTGTTAGGTCACAAGGTCAAAACCCAAATCCACATCCCTGATGCCATCTTCAAAACTTTGCCTCGAGATGGTACGTGATCCCTTTCACTACCATAAAATTCCTCTGGAAGCTCAAAAGGCTACAAATACCAAAAAGAAAGACTGCTCAAAGACTCTTGGTCAAGTCACAGGCTCTCCTTCAAAAATCTCTTCGAGGCACATCGACTACAAAAGTTAAGCAACTCGCCGCTGTACCTCGAGGGGGCATTTGTTGACACCAAAAATGTCACTTTGCCTTTTCAAGATCCAAAGAGTTACATGAAGTCGCAACCTGCCATAAATAGGCAATGCTGCTTCCAAAAATCAAATCTTGTCAGAATCAAACAAAAACTGCAAGATTCTTCCAGACAGCCAAAAGAGGAGTACACAAGAAGTTTCGGGCCATTTCAAAATCATTTGGCCTAACTTTGCTTCTCCGACAGCTGAAAAGGAGCTCTCGGCGGCAAAGCTCTCCGGGACCATGGTTTCCAAGACAGAGCCTATGGATCATCTTAAAATGACTCCAATAGGTTCCCTGTCAAATTTCAAGTCAATCGGACATCGAGACACACACAACATCGACACACACACAACATCAACAGACAGCAGACAGAAATCCAGAGAAAGGAAAAAGAGAGAAAACTCTGCGTAAATTCTACACCGGCCACCGCAACAAGGTGACAAAAGTCCCTTGGGGGGTACCCCCCCCCCCAAAGGTCCTTGCCTTCTCCTCCTGCCTCCAATGGCTTAGATATGGCTTTTCAGCCCGTCTACTCGGCTTTTTATTGGACATAGGACCTTCCTTTGGTCTTTGTCCTCTAAAAACCCGAGGTTACAGCCAAGCCAAGCGAATCAATAGCATCCTCTGTTCTCATCTGCATGGATGATGGCGAAGCCCACATATGGCTTGCGACCGTCAATCTAAACGAGTCCCCCACAATCTCCTAAGAAGTTAGATCCTCCTTTTCTTGCTTTTCATTGTAGTTTGTATTTTTTTTAAAAGAGACAAAAATCACAATTCTTGTCTTTCATTGTTGATAAGGATTGTAAATCGGCTATAAATGCCAAAATCGGCTATAAACGCCAAAAATCGGCTATAAACGCCAAAATCGGCTATAAATGCCAAAAAAAAATCGCCTTTCACGGCAAATCAAGAAAATGTCTCTTTTCTTAAATATATGTGCAATGGAAAACTTGAAAGAAGTTGATTTCCTTTTTACTTGCGAAGGTTGATCTCCGGATCACCACTTGCAATTCCAAGTAAAAATAGAAAATCTGGCACACCCACAAAAAAAGAAATGTTGATGCACGCCCCCCTTTGCCCCCCGGTTACGAAAGGGTCGGAACCAAACGGACTCCCACGTCCGCCGACCTCGGTAGGAACCCCGGGCATCCGGGAGCGCGGTCCATCAGTTGTGGAGGCACTATTTGTATGGGGAGAGATTTAAGGTGCATACAGATCACAAGAGTCTGCAATACCTGTTTACACAGGGTGATCTGAATAACAGACAGAGGAGATGGATGGAGTATATAAAAGATTAATCAAGTACCATCCTGGAAGGGTGAACGTCATAGTAGATGCTCTCAGTAGAAAGGCAGCATTGAGTGGATGTATAATGCCTGAATGGAGATGGATGGAGCAATTCAGAGATATGGATGTGGAAGTCTGGCCAGTTAATGAGAAGGTCCTAGTTGCTACTATGGGAGTTTGGGAGCCAGAGATAGTTAACAGGATCAAGGAATGCCAGAAGGATGATCCAGAAATTCAGAGAATCATTGATCATGTGGATGACAAGCCAGAGTTCAGATTGATAGAGGGAGTTTTGTACTGTAAGGATAGGTTGTGTGTGCCAGATGTTCAAGATATCAAGTCAGAGTTGATGACAGATGCGCACCACACCAGATACTCTATTCACCCAGGAAGCACCAAAATGTATCAGAATTCGAAGAATCACTATTGGTGGGTGAAAATGAAGAAAGAGATCGCAGAATTTATCTCAAGGTGTATGACTTGTCAGCAGATTAAGGCAGAGCACAAGAAGCCTCCTGGTTTACTTCACCCGTTGGAGATTCCACAGTGGAAATGGGAGAATATCACCATGGATTTCGTGTCGGGATTGCCGAACACCAAGAAAGGCAATGATGCTATTTGGGTGATTGTGGATAGATTGACTAATGATCGGACCCCAAGTGTAGGGTGCGATTGTAGTAATAATCTGGTGAGACCAGGTCGATCCACAGGGAGCAATGTAAATTAAGGTTCCTTCTCAACTTGTACTTACCCTAAATTAAAAATCTAAATCTAGCCTAAAAACTAAAAAAATTACAACCATCATTCTTACTTTCCAAAAATTACATTAATTACAATCCAATGAAAAGAAAACTTCCTAAATCTAAAAATCCTAAACTAAAAACTAAAATTGCTACAAAAGAACAAACAAGTTAGAACATCAAGAATAAAAAATACCAAAATTAAAAATAAGAAACTACACTAGAAACAAAAGAAACCTAAGTTAGAAAGTTAATAATGCAATGCATGCCATGCTATCTAGTTCCAAACATAAACTTTGCAAAAATAGACATAAAATTGAATTGATCATAAAAATAAAGACTATAAATAAAAGTTCAAGAATTTAAATGTGTGGTGAAAACAAGAATTTAAATGTGTGGTTTTAACATAAATTTAAATGTGTGGATGAACATAAATTTAAATGTGTGGAAGTGTATTCTTCTCTTTCAAAATTCTTTTCTAAGCGGGGTCATAATTTGAATCATGCTCTTAGGGCCTTTGGGTCGTCAATCCAAATACCAACAAGAAAAGAAACTTAAAACAAGCACCAATCACCCAAGGATAAGAAAGAAAATTGAAAAGAGAAAGCAACACTTTTACTAATATGCAAAGTCTTACATAAGATAAAAAATAAACCAAGACAATTACATACTAAGATGAGAAGCCTCTTCTAGATGAAAAACCCAAGGGTGTAGTGTGATTTCCGGGTCAAAACTCCTTGAAGACTTCAATGGAGAGAAAGAGAGAGGAAGAAGATGGAGTGTAGTAGTAATTCTAGAGAGAGCTGGTCTATCTTCCCATAGGAGGAGATGGATGCTTATGCCTTCAATTTATAGATTTTTGCTCCCTTTCTTTCCTTCTTTGTTCCAAGCTTGTAGCATGCAATCTTGTTTGTATGGCAAGTCCTTTCCTTGGCCAACAAGTCTTCAAAGAAATAGCAAGGTGAGTGAGAGATTCTTGGTGCTTTCCAAGTGCAAAATTGCAATCCCGAGTAGAAATTACAGCACCAACTTCCAGAGGCCATATCATCCTCATTTTAGCTCTGATTACACAATCTTGGATTCTAAAGATATCTACTCGAAAGGAGCTTTCCAACGGTGTATGAATTGCATCAATCCGACGGTTGGATTAAGAGTTATAACCATTTTAATCTTGCTGCCCCTGAAAAATCCGAGAATACTTGTGCACATATGGAATGCTAGCTGTGCAATGGGGTGTGTGGGACCCATGTGGACGTTCAAAGGGATCTTAGGATCTTGCTTTCCTTGTTTCTTGACTCTCCTTCCATCTTTAGTTTTCTTCCAAGCTTTTTTGATTGACTAGTCAACTCTTCTAGCACACTTTCCTTACTTGATTTTTGAGTTTTCAAACTTAGTAAGAATCAGATCTTACCAAATCTGAAGTTTCCTTTCTTGATCTTGAGATCACAAATCTAGCTTTCATTGTTGACTTTTCAAACTCTCCAAAAATACCAAGATATGTGGATTCACTATGAAAGATGTCCTACCCTTGATCTCTCTCAAATTTCATCAATGTGGGTCCCATTCTTGATTTCTCCTACACAAATTAAAACAAATGGATTCAAGAATAATTCTATGTAAGGAATTTAAATGGACGATGCATGGGACCCTACTTGATGCACCCAAAATAACCGGCTTTCCAAAAATAATTCTCCAAAAATGACAGGTTTCATGAATTTATGCAAAAAGTGTGATTTTTTAGCAAATTACGTATGAAAGCACTACAATGGACCCTAAATACATAAAAACATGATTTGACACTAAATAAAGCTCTTTAATATTAATAAGCCCTTAAATTGGTTCAAAATGTGTATGAAAATGTGTGCTTTTGAGGACTCATCACACCCCCCAACTAGCATTTTGCTAGTCCCTAGCAAAAACTGCGAAAAACATGAGGCTTTCATCCTTACTTAATCTAAAACTAATTTAACAAAACTGACTTAAAATAAATGCAACGCCACTTTCGCTGGCACTCTCGACTGCATTTAGCATATGCAGTAAGTCGTTAAACCCCTAGGTTCCCCCTAGTGGACGAGTTTTGTCTCGTGAGGGTTTGCAGTGAATTTACCCACAAAATTCTATTTTTTTCTTTTTCTTTTTTAATATCAATAAAGAATCCTAGTAGAAACCTAACAAAAACAAAGGAGTTATTTCAAAAGAAGATTTACAAACACCGGATATTCTTGATTATCGAAATTCTCAAAGCAAAGGCAAATTTGAAACTCGGTTCACAAATCACATCTTTTGGTCCGAGATTCTCGAATTCATGCTAAATTGATCGCGTACGGTGAAATAGTGTGTATATGTAAAAACACATAAGCTTCAAATGATCCGCCATGATTCCCATAAAAACAATTTTCAATCCAAAATTCTGGTTCACTTAACCTTAGCAAAGAAAAACAATGTTCCTCTCAAGGCAACCATGACGGCTTTCGCACTACTGTTTTTCTTTTTTTTTTTTTTTTTAACACACACATGTGACTGTGCAATGCCTAGGTTCCTTAAGCTTTCTAATTAACCCATATAACGAGATTTAGGCCAATGACTCCCAAAACAGATGTCTTTAGGGCACTAGGTATGTAAATACCCCTACGGGCTTACTGGCTCGGGTTAAAAAGGCTATAAACCCAAACTAGTCACACAAATTTTTATTCTTTTCAAGACTAAACACTTTTTTTTTCTTTTTTTTTTTTTTACGGTCTCCAACAATAAGCAGCCCTTTTCATGTGCCCGAATTAATTCACTAGCTCTGTGGCCAACAAAACCAGATGAACCAGGAAACTGTGAAACTAAGGGTCAGTTGTCCATCATATTTTCAATCCAATCGTCAAAGAAAAACGGAAATCATGGCTTGGCATTCAAAAACTTTGAAAACATATACCTGTGTGAAAGTGAGGGATCAAAATTCAGCACTTTTCCAAAAATCCTTTTCCATAAACAAAACAGTAAACCATGGTTCTCTTTCTTTGCCCAAAGCACCAAAAATTCCAAAGTCCAAGATATCTTTGTTTCATAAAAATCCTCTCGAAATTTTCTTTTTGTTTTTTTTTTTAAATCAAGAACAAATTGTGTAAAACTATTGTCTAAAGATGGACAAGTGTGCTTGTTCCCGCCCCCCAACCTAGCATGAACATCGTCCTCGATGTTATGCATGCAGAGCAAAAAGTAAATATAACATGAGGAAAGTAAATGACAAGAGGTTAAAGGGGAAAAAAGTCACCTGAAGATGCAGCTTTTTCGATCTCTGTCCATAGTGAGACAAAACAAAGAAAACAAAAGGGAAAGAAGCTACTCTACTAACAGAAAAGAAAAATCTACAATAAAAAGAAAGAAAAATCCTACACTACTTGATCCGAAACTATGAATCCACCCGGATCCCAGATGAAATTTTCCTCCACACAATTCACAAGAAGCACAAAAAGAGATGTTACCTTGGAAACGTTAAGCACATTGGACATAAGGACCGCATGATATGTGTTATAACTGTGTGTAAATAGGACCACCATGAAAAATGAATCCTCCTCCCTTAAAAATGGGTCTTTGAATGGAAGGAGAGGAGGACGCAATGAACAATTGAGTGGCTCCATTTCCTCCCATGCCACAAATTCTTTTGAATTAACTTCCACAATGTCCTTAGGCACAGGCTCAAATGATTCCAACGTGTCAGACTCGAAGGTCTGAATGGATCCAATCTCCTTTACTCCCAAAAGTTTCTCTGAATTACATTAACGGCCAAGAAATGCAACGACAATTTCTCTAAGGGTCAGATCATTAGATTTCATGAAGAATTCTGTACAGGATTCCAAGGATTCCACATTGTCCGAATCAGAAATCTGAAAAATGGGGTCATCCTCCCAATAGTAATCTTGCATTTGGGGCTCATTGGGCACATTCGCGGTTCCATTAATCATGGGAAAATCAATTTCTAGGAAATCCGCAATGCGAAAATCATCAGAAGAATTGGACCCAAAGTAAGGATCAACATAGAAGGGCACGGTATCTTCTTTGAAGGGGTCCACATTCTCCTTCTGATCAGAAAAGTGAGGGTCGGAGGAATGTGGCTCATAGGGTTCATAATCTGATTCATGCAGCGCACCATCATCCATATACATAGGTGCACCCTTGGATACCCTCTGCGTATTTATGCAATCCATATCCGTCGGATTTTCAATGAGTGATGGATCATCATGTTGAAATTCTTTCTCACTGCCAAGGGTGTCATTTACTTTCTTCATTTGAAGTGCAGTTAGACTAATTGAAGTCATTAGTCTTTCCATGGATTGTGCTTTGTTCTGAATGGATTCCATGGTGTTTTGCATGAATGTGATGAATCTGGCTAAAGTGTCTTCCAAGGATCCCTCCGGGGGTGGTGGTGGTGGTTCATATGACCATTCAGGCGGTGGGGTGTCATTAGGTGCATATGAACAAGGGGAAGAATGGGGTGCATATGAAATATCCTGTGAGGGGTAATCATACGACCCACCCGGAGTAAATTCTTGGAGATAAGAATTTTCCATATCAAACCCATCTTGCCAATTATCAAGAGCCTTATTGCCCAGGCTACTCATGTTACTCATTTCATCATGGCAAGGCCATTGATTTGCATTTGATTCTGCTTGCCATTGAATTCCCACATCCATATTTGAAGGAGCGAATGAGTGTGTGGGGTATGAGTAATCATGTGGGGCCGATGTTGGTTGTTCATCTTCAATTATCATTCCATTGATACCCTCCATGCACTCCTCATTATAATAATGACCATAGTGATTGGCCCACTTCCGTCCATATGTGGTACCTCTTTCCAACGACCAAGTAATTTGATGTATATTTGCATTCCATTCTTGTTCACGCAACTCCCTTATGGATTTTTTATTATTTGAAGCATCATCGGAGTTGCTTTGATAAAATCCCCACTCATTCGTATATGAGTTAATGTAAGTTGATAGGTACGTATCCGTGGGGTGTAGGTACTCACGCCAGGACTTCTTTGGGCTATCACTATCGGTTTTAACCTCATTGGTTTGTCCAAAATTTGGTCTCCTCATGTTTGTGGATTTCCATTGGTCCATTTTTGGAATCACTTCATCTTGTTTTTTTTTTTTTTTTTTTTTTTTTTTTTTTTGAGTTTTTTTTAATGAGAAAAGAAAGGAAATTAGCCTACACAAGCAGCTACTAAGTTAATTCCTAAAGTTGAAAAGTTTTCCAAAGTTTACCAACCCAGCCCTATGAAACCAGCTCGGCAAGTTCAGCCCCCAGGTAAGGGTAGGATCACGAACGGACCCATTTGAAGGACCCTTGCCTCGAATAGTCTGACTATCTCCACACTCTGGACAAGGCTTTGTTTCAGCACCAAGATGATCAAGGACAGCAATTAGGTCACTTTGGTTCACTTTCTTCTAAAAAGAATTAAAATAAGTTGAGAAAAAAAAAGTAACTTTGCCAATTTTTAGAAATTTTCTAAAAAAATTCAATGATGTGTCCTTTCTAATTTAGCAATCCATGCACTTTCCTAATCCAATTTAAGGCGGTTTAACATTCCATGCATGCACCTCCTATATCTACAAAGATGTCAAAAATAGCACACCCATAAAGCAAAGTAAATAAGGAAAGTTAGCAGAGTTACCTTATATGGCGCTCCCCGGCAACGGCGCCAAAAACTTGATCGGACCCCAAGTGTAGGGTGCGATTGTAGTAATAATCTGGTGAGACCAGGTCGATCCACAGGGAGCAATGTAAATTAAGGTTCCTTCTCAACTTGTACTTACCCTAAATTAAAAATCTAAATCTAGCCTAAAAACTAAAAAATTACAACCATCATTCTTACTTTCTAAAAATTACATTAATTACAATCCAATGAAAAGAAAACTTCCTAAATCTAAAAATCCTAAACTAAAAACTAAAATTGCTACAAAAGAACAAACAAGTTAGAACATCAAGAATAAAAAATACCAAAATTAAAAATAAGAAACTACACTAGAAACAAAAGAAACCTAAGTTAGAAAGTTAATAATGCAATGCATGCCATGCTATCTAGTTCCAAACATAAACTTTGCAAAAATAGACATAAAATTGAATTGATCATAAAAATAAAGACTATAAATAAAAGTTCAAGAATTTAAATGTGTGGTGAAAACAAGAATTTAAATGTGTGGTTTTAACATAAATTTAAATGTGTGGATGAACATAAATTTAAATGTGTGGAAGTGTATTCTTCTCTTTCAAAATTCTTTTCTAAGCGGGGTCATAATTTGAATCATGCTCTTAGGGCCTTTGGGTCGTCAATCCAAATACCAACAAGAAAAGAAACTTAAAACAAGCACCAATCACCCAAGGATAAGAAAGAAAATTGAAAAGAGAAAGCAACACTTTTACTAATATGCAAAGTCTTACATAAGATAAAAAATAAACCAAGACAATTACATACTAAGATGAGAAGCCTCTTCTAGATGAAAACCCAAGGGTGTAGTGTGATTTCCGGGTCAAAACTCCTTGAAGACTTCAATGGAGAGAAAGAGAGAGGAAGAAGATGGAGTGTAGTAGTAATTCTAGAGAGAGCTGGTCTATCTTCCCATAGGAGGAGATGGATGCGTATGCCTTCAATTTATAGATTTTTGCTCCCTTTCTTTCCATCTTTGTTCCAAGCTTGTAGCATACAATCTTGTTTGTATGGCAAGTCCTTTCCTTGGCCAACAAGTCTTCAAAGAAATAGCAAGGTGAGTGAGAGATTCTTGGTGCTTTTCAAGTGCAAAATTGCAATCCCGAGTAGAAATTACAGCACCAACTTCCAGAGGCCATATCATCCTCATTTTAGCTCCGATTGACACAATCTTGGATTCTAAAGATATCTACTCGAAAAGAGCTTTCCAACGGTGTATGAATTGCATCAATCCGACGGTTGGATTAAGAGTTATAACCATTTTAATCTTGCTGCCCCTGAAAAATCCGAGAATACTTGTGCACATATGGAATGCTAGTTGTGCAATGGGGTGTGTGGGACCCATGTGGACGTTCAAAGGGATCCTGGGATCTTGCTTTCCTTGTTTCTTGACTCTCCTTCCATCTTTAGTTTTCTTCCAAGCTTCTTTGATTGACTAGTCAACTCTTCTAGCACACTTTCCTTACTTGATTTTTGAGTTTTCAAACTTAGTAAGAATCAGATCTTACCAAATCTGAAGTTTCCTTTCTTGATCTTGAGATCACAAATCTAGCTTTCATTGTTGACTTTTCAAACTCTCCAAAAATACCAAGATATGTGGATCCACTATGAAAGATGTCCTACCCTTGATCTCTCTCAAATTTCACCAATGTGGGTCCCATTCTTGATTTCTCCTACACAAATTAAAACAAATGGATTCAAGAATAATTCTATGTAAGGAATTTAAATGGACGATGCATGGGACCCTACTTGATGCACCCAAAATAACCGGCTTTCCAAAAATAATTCTCCAAAAATGACAGGTTTCATGAATTTATGCAAAAAGTGTGATTTTTTAGCAAATTACGTATGAAAGCACTACAATGGACCCTAAATACATAAAAACATGATTTGACACTAAATAAAGCTCTTTAATATTAATAAGCCCTTAAATTGGTTCAAAATGTGTATGAAAATGTGTGCTTTTGAGGACTCATCAACTAAATCAGCCCATTTCTTGCCATTCAAGACTGGACAGTTTATGGACAGGATGACTAAGATGTACAGGGACAATATAGTCAAGTTGCATGGAGTGCCTAAGTCCATAGTATCCGATCGAGACACTAAGTTTGTCTCTCGATTTTGGTCTACTTTCCAGCATCTATGGGAACTCAGTTGAAGTTCAGCACAGCTTACCACCCTCAGACAGATGGACAGTCAGAGCATACAATTCAGACATTGGAAGATCTCCTCAGAGCATGTGTTTTGGATTTCAAGGAGAGTTGGGATGAGAGTTTGCCTCTATGTGAGTTTGCCTACAATAACAGTTATCATTCAAGTATTGGTATGGCACCATTTGAGGCATTGTACGGAAGGAGATGTAGAACCCCAGCATGTTGGGAGGAAGTTGGAGTTCGGAGTTTTCATGGCCCCTCAGAGATTGCTGATTCCAGTGAGAAGGTCAGAGTTGTCCAGATGAGAATGAAGGAGTCTCGAGATCGTCAGAAGAGCTATGCAGACAAGAGACGGAGACCCTTAGAATTCCAAGTGGGGGATATGGTTTTCCTGAAAGTGTCTCCAATGAGAGGTGTTATCAGATTTGGACAGAAAGGGAAGCTTGCCAAGAGATTTGTGGGACCGTTTGAGATCAAGAGCAAGATAGGAGACGTGGCTTATTGTCTAGTACTACCGCCAGAGTTAGCGGGTGTGCACGACATATTTCATGTCTCAATGCTTCGGAAATATATTCCAGATCCCACCCATGTGCTGCAGCACGAGCCACTTCAGCTTCAGGCGGATGTCACCTACATGGAGCGTCCAGCGCAGATCATCGACAAGAAGGAGGTAGTGTTGCGTACTAAGACCATTCAATGGGTTAAAGTACAGTGGGAGAACCACAGTCCGGAGGAAGCTACGTGGGAGCTGAAGGAGCAGATTCAGAAAGCGTACCCCTATCTTTTTCCAGATGAGGTATGTTTAGGCATTTGGGGGACCAAATGTTCTTTTTATTTGTGAGAGTTGTAAGGTCCGTGACCTTACTGGGTCAGTTGGGCCCAAAACCCGGACCGTTGACCCGTTTAATTTAATATTATTTTATTTTATTTTATTTTAGATATTTAAGTGGGTTTAGATCATGAGCGAGTTTCTTTTAGCATTAGAATAGTATCTGCGAAGTTTCGTTTGATTCCGAGTTCGTTTGATCATAGCAGGGGGGTAGTTTGCAATTTAGGGAAAATTGAGTGTTTTTCCAAAATATTCCAAACGCCGTGATTTTTGGGTTCGTTGGAAAGGTCTCGTCGTTCTGATGACTTTTGTCTCTTGATTCATCGCGATCCAGCGATCAGAAATCTTTCAAGTGGTCCATTCTTTCACCGGACCCACTTAAAGGACAATTCGGTCTTTTCCTCTCCTATCGTCTTCTTAAACGATGTTTAACCCTAATTCCAGTTTTATTCTCTGCAACGAAGTAACCCAGCAGCCTCCCCCTTTCTTCCTCTTCCTTTCTCAAGCCAGATCTCAGCCCTAGAAGACCCCGTTCGAAGATCTGATCCGCTAGGAGTCATCCTCGCGTTTCCCTCTTGCTTCCGGTGTAAGTTTGGTAAGCATTCTCTCACCTTCATCTTTTTCAATCTTATGCCTTTTGGTTAGATTTAGGTCCGATCTTGATTCTTTTTCTTTCTTTCTTCTCCTTGGTGTATTAGGTTGTGTTTGATCGGGGTAGATTGTGATTTTGAGGGTAGAAAAGCTTCTCCTCAAATTTCACCCATTTTCAATCTTCGTCTTGGTTGAGGCAAGTAGATATGCATTTCATAATATATATATGTCTGTATTGTTTCTTTGATTGATTATGTTTCATGTTAGAATGCCTAAATTCCAAGCTTGTCATGGTTAATTGGATTACATATGCTAAATTGGATAAATGGGTTGAATGGACTTTACTTATATATGGTTTGATGAATGGAATGGAATGTGGTTTGAGAGAGAGAGAGCATGGAGGCACTTCTCATGCAGGTACATGCCCTGGAAAGACTTAGGAATGAAGGGAATGGACCCTAAGTGAATGGGATTGGAAATACCTTAAAACAGGTCAAATTTGCGTCATTCCGGGCTCAGGCAGCAAGCAGGCTCGCTCTAGCGGGCTTAACCCTCGCTATAGCGAGCTTTGCTACTGTTCTGGAGCCCAGGCAGAATGCAGTCTCGCTAGCGAGACTGCATTGTGCAGACAGCAACGTCCACTTCGAATGAACATAACTTTTGATCCGTTCGTCAGAATTTGGAGTTCTATATACCGTTGGAAAGCCCTTGAGACATAGAATCCAATGGTTCTAGTTTCATCACGATCGGAGGTCGGAAAGTGATGTAAATACTTGAATTATTAATCCAACTTATGTTTATATTGGAAATGAGACTGGTAACCTAAGTTTGGGCCTTAGACGTTGGAAACCATGAATTTACTCTCACTTGACCATTAATAGGATTGAAATCGAAGTACATGGCTTGGTGTGCTTCGATGGGTTGTCTAGGTATTCGTGTATTACACGTGATGTAACCGAATGCATATGGAGTTGGGTTGAACGATGCTTAACATGATTGTACACCAAGGGATTTCCCTAGAAGCATCATTGATTCAATTTCCACATGTACTCTGATAGAACACGTCGGATACAGGGATGACACCACGTACCTAGGATTGGATAGTAATTCTTCCTTGACTTGTGACTTGTATCCGTTGTTACTATTCCTTGTACGCTCTCTTGACATAAAATACTTAATTACATATGAAACATAAATTCTTATAGAATATAGAACTTGGACCTGACTTAGAGTGTACTTTATGAAACCGTATCTTGTTTTGATGAACATGATTGGCTAGTAATGGAAAGGGATTATTACGTGGCTTGCTTGACTTGTATTAATTTGGAGAAGATGATCCCTAGAATCTTGTCTTGTACATGAAACTAGCCAGACTTGCTTGTCTTGTCTGTCCTTGTGTCAGAACCACTTTATTATTATTTGCTTAACATGGCCATCTGCAGTTTGGGATTTAATGATGAATCGGTTACTCCGGTTGTCGGGGTGGGCAGTCGGCGTAGGACGGCGTCCATGGCGTTGAATAGCTGGGAGCGGGCTAGGACCGTGCTGCTATTCCCAGGACAGGGAGCTAGGATCCCACTGGAACCGGACTATGGTTTCAGTAGTCGAAGGGGATTGTTACTGGTACCCCGGGAGATGGCATAGGACATCCTCGGAGTCTCCCTCTTGCTTGTCTTGCTTGCATTTGCATGGATAGTGGTTATTGTTAGATGATTGCTAGGATTCCTGTTATTGTTTCTACAAATTAATCTCGCTTTATGCCTAGCTTCATATTCTTGTATTCATATGATCTTACCTGTCATTATTCTACACTTGATGCATGTGTATTTATTATGCTTTGTATATCTATTGCTCAACATGTCGTTGACTTTGTTCCTTGATGTGCAGACACATCAGGTGAGTTCTTCTACGAGGAGCAGGCAGGTGAGGAGATCCTAGAGGATCTCCAACCAGCTGAGGAGGCACGAGAGTGGCGTGCCGATGACGTAGAGTAGCGTCATCATATCCTGGCACGAGAGAGAGATACACTTGGTTTCATTAGATTATCTTTCATTCATTATTTCTCTCGTCGAACCTTATATTACATTGACTCTGTTTCTTTGATTGGCAATGTTTAGTGGGTTGGCCATTGTAATAAATCACTTAACTTTTTAGTTCTGTTTCTCTTTCTTTCAAACTTTAATTTAATGAGATTATATTCATTGCTTGTGATTCCATATGTTAAGAGTTGTTTGGACTCTATTTGTATTGTACCACATGAGTTTTGAGGTTTGAAATATTAAATCCTCACCGCGGACTACGATCCGTGGGCCCAAAGGAAAAAATTTTTAATTAGTCATAAAATTCACTCTCCGGATCCGGTTATTTCTTTAATCGGGTTCGGGGGACGTGACAGGATGGTATCCGAGCAATGGTTGGTTTCTCAGGATAAAAATTGTAGAAACCATAGGACGCGTGTGAGGATTTCGTTAGTCAGTAGGTTGATCTCTTAGTTTTGTTTCTAGCATTGTGATGTTAGCTTGGGGCATATAGAAACTGACCTTGAATATTTTGCAGTAATGTCATCTACCCTAGGTGTAGTATTCAGATTGGAAAAGTTAAGCTGACCGTTAGTTTGATCATTTTACCGATGGCGGAGTGTGATGTGATACTCGGTATGGATTGGTTAACTAAGAACCGAGCGGTGTTAGATTGTTTTAACAAGACTGTGAAGTTGCAGAGTGCAGACCATAGTGTTGAGTTTATTAGAGCTGAAAAGCCCATCTCCACTCGAATGATTTCTGCATTGAAGGCAGTGCGGTTGATGAGGAGCGGATGCGAAGGTTTTATCGCATTTATTGTGGAAGACAAGGAGTCCAAGTCTGTTGATGAGATTCTAGTGGTGCGAGAATTCCCGGATGTGTTTCCGGAGGAGATTCCTGGTTTGCCACCTGTTCGTGAGTTGGATTTCAAAATTGAATTGCAGCCAGGGACAGCACCTATTTCAAAGGCCCCGTATAGGATGGCACCAGCAGAATTGAAAGAGTTGAAAACTCAGATTGGAGATCTGTTGGATAAGGGTTTTATCAGGCCCAGTGTTTCACCGTGGGGAGCTCCAGTGATATTTGTGAAGAAGAAAGACGGGACTATGAGGATGTTTATTGATTACAGACAGTTGAATCATATGACTGTTAAGAACAAGTTCCCGTTACCGAGGATCGATGAGCTATTCGATCAGTTGCAGGGAGCCCAATTCTTTTCGAAGATAGATCTGCGTTTCGGTTATCATCAGTTGCGAGTCAGAAAGGAAGATGTTCCTAAGACTGCATTCCGGACGAGATATGGACATTTTGAGTTTCTCGTGATGCCTTTCGGGTTGACGAATGCTCCGGCAGTTTTTATGGCTTTGATGAACAAGGCATTTGCTCCTTTCTTGGATCAGTTTGTGGTAGTCTTCATAGATGATGTGTTGGTGTACTCGAAGACTAAGGAAGAGCATGAGCATCAGTTGAGAACATCTTTGCAGCTTTTGAGGGATAACCAATTGTATGCAAAGTTGAGCAAATGTGAGTTTTGGTTGGAGCAAGTGGCATTATTGGGCCACATTATCTCTAACGAAGGATTAACAGTGGATCCCAAGAAGATTGCAGCAGTTGTCAACTGGAGTAGCCCGAGAAATGTAGCGGAGATTCGTAGTTTCCTTGGACTTTCAGGTTACTACAGAAGGTTTGTGAAAGGATTCGCTACCATAGCATCCCCGTTGACTAAGTTGACGAGGAAGGATTTTCCGTTTGTGTAGACGGAGGGGTGTGAAAAGAGTTTCCAAGAGCTGAAGACCCGATTGACTACAGCACCCATACTTGCTTTACCCGCTGGAAGTGGAGGATTTGTAATTTTCACCGATGCATCAGGAGTAGGTTTGGGATGTGTTCTCATGTAGCATGACAAGGTGATAGCATATGGATCGAGACAATTGAAGGATCATGAGAAGAAGTATGCCACACATGACTTGGAGTTAGCAGCAGTGGTGTTTGCATTGAAGTTGTGGAGGCACTATTTGTATGGGGAGAGATTTGAGGTGCATACAGATCACAAGAGTCTGCAATACTTGTTTACACAGGGTGATCTGAATAACAGACAGAGGAGATGGATGGAGTATATAAAAGATTAATCAAGTACCATCCTGGAAGGGTGAACGTCGTAGTAGATGCTCTCAGTAGAAAGGCAGCATTTAGTGAATGTATAATGCCTGAATGGAGATGGATGGAGCAATTCAGAGATATGGATGTGGAAGTCTGGCCAGTTAATGAGAAGGTCCTAGTTGCTACTATGGGAGTTTGGGAGCCAAAGATAGTTAACAGGATTAAGGAATGCCAGAAGGATGATCCAGAGTTACAGAGAATCATTGATCATGTGGATGACAAGCCAGAGTTTAGATTGATAGAAGGAGTTTTGTACTGCAAGGATAGGTTGTGTGTGCCAGATGTTCAAGATATCAAGTCAGAGTTGATGACAGATGCGCACCACACCAGATACTCTATTCACCCAGGAAGCACCAAAATGTATCAGAATTCGAAGAATCACTATTGGTGGGTGAAAATGAAGAAAGAGATCGCAGAATTTATCTCAAGGTGTATGACTTGTCAGCAGATTAAGGCAGAGCACAAGAAGCCTCCTGGTTTACTTCACCCGTTGGAGATTCCACAGTGGAAATGGGAGAATATCACCATGGATTTCGTGTCGGGATTGCCGAACACCAAGAAAGGCAATGATGCTATTTGGGTGATTGTGGATAGATTGACTAAATCAGCCCATTTCTTGCCATTCAAGACTGGACAGTTTATGGACAAGATGACTAAGATGTACAGGGACAATATAGTCAAGTTGCATGGAGTGCCTAAGTCCATAGTATCCGATCGAGACACTAAGTTTGTCTCTCGATTTTGGTCTACTTTCCAGTCATCTATGGGAACTCAGTTGAAGTTCAGCGCAGCTTACCACCCTCAGACAGATGGACAGTCAGAGCATACAATTCAGACATTGGAAGATCTCCTCAGAGCATGTGTTTTGGATTTCAAGGAGAGTTGGGATGAGAGTTTGCCTCTATGTGAGTTTGCCTACAATAACAGTTATCATTCAAGTATTGGTATGGCACCATTTGAGGCATTGTACGGAAGGAGATGTAGAACCCCAGCATGTTGGGAGGATGTTGGAGTTCGGAGTTTTTATGGCCCCTCAGAGATTGCTGATTCCAGTGAGAAGGTCAGAGTTGTCTAGATGAGAATGAAGGAGTCTCGAGATCGTCAGAAGAGCTATGCAGACAAGAGACGGAGACCCTTAGAATTCCAAGTGGGGGATATGGTTTTCCTGAAAGTGTCTCCAATGAGAGGTGTTGTCAGATTTGGATAGAATGGGAAGCTTGCCAAGAGATTTGTGGGACCGTTTGAGATCAAGAGCAAGATAGGAGACGTGGCTTATTGTCTAGTACTACCGCCAGAGTTAGCGGGTGTGCACGACATATTTCATGTCTCAATGCTTCGGAAATATATTCCAGATCCCACCCACGTGCTGCAACACGAGCCACTTCAGCTTCAGGCGGATGTCACCTACATGGAGCGTCCAGCGCAGATCATCGACAAGAAGGAGGTAGTGTTGCGTACTAAGACCATTCAATGGGTCAAAGTACAGTGGGAGAACCCAGTCCGAAGGAAGCTATGTGGGAGCTGAAGGAGCAGATTCAGAAAGCGTACCCCTATCTTTTTCCAGATGAGGTATGTTTAGGCATTTGGGGGACCAAATGTTCTTTTTATTTGTGAGAGTTGTAAGGTCCGTGACCTTACTGGGTCAGTTGGGCCCAAAACCCGGACCGTTGACCCGTTTAATTTAATATTATTTTATTTAATTGTATTTTAGATATTTAAGTGGGTTTAGATCATGAGCGAGTTTCTTTTAGCATTAGAATAGTATCTGCGAAGTTTCGTTTGATTCCGAGTTCGTTTGATCATAGCAGGGGGGTAGTTTGCAATTTAGGGAAAATTGAGTGTTTTTCCAAAATATTCCAAACGCCGTGATTTTTGGGTTCGTTGGAAAGGTCTCGTCGTTCTGATGACTTTTGTCTCTTGATTCATTGCGATCCAGCGATCAGAAATCTTTCAAGTGGTCCATTCTTTCACCGGACCCACTTAAAGGAAAATTTGGTCTTTTCCTCTCCTATCGTCTTCTTAAACGATGTTTAACCCTAATTCCAGTTTTATTCTCTGCAACGAAGTAACCCAGCAGCCTCCCCCTGTCTTCCTCTTCCTTTCTCAAGCCAGATCTCAGCCCTAGAAGACCCCGTTCGAAGATCTGATCCGCTAGGAGTCATCCTCGCGTTTCCCTCTTGCTTCCGGTGTAAGTTTGGTAAGCATTCTCTCACCTTCATCTTTTTCAATCTTATGCCTTTTGGTTAGATTTAGGTCCGATCTTGATTCTTTTTCTTTCTTTCTTCTCCTTGGTGTATTAGGTTGTGTTTGATCGGGGTAGATTGTGATTTTGAGGGTAGAAAAGCTTCTCCTCAAATTTCACCCATTTTCAATCTTTGTCTTGGTTGAGGCAAGTAGATATGCATTTCATAATATATATGTCTGTATTGTTTCTTTGATTGATTATGTTTCATGTTAGAATGCCTAAATTCCAAGCTTGTCATGGTTAATTGGATTACATATGCTAAATTGGATAAATGGGTTGAATGGACTTTACTTGTATATGGTTTGATGAATGGAATGGAATGTGGTTTGAGAGAGAGAGAGCATGGAGGCTCTTCTCATGCAGGTACATGCCCTGGAAAGACTTAGGAATGAAGGGAATGGACCCTAAGTGAATGGGATTGGAAATACCTTAAAACAGGTCAAATTTGCTTCATTCCGGGCTCAGGCAGCAAGCAGGCTCGCTCTAGCGGGCTTAACCCTCGCTATAGCGAGCTTTGCTACTGTTCTGGAGCCCAGGCAGAATGCATTCTCGCTATAGCGAGACTGCATTGTGCAGACAGCAACGTCCACTTCGAATGAACATAACTTTTGATCCGTTCGTCAGAATTTGGAGTTCTATATACCGTTGGAAAGCCCTTGAGACATAGAATCCAATGGTTCTAGTTTCATCACGATCGGAGGTCGGGAACTGATGTAAATACTTAAATTATCAATCCAACTTATGTTTATATTGGAAATGAGACTGGTAACCTAAGTTTGGGCCTTAGACGTTGGAAACCATGAATTTACTCTCACTTGACCATTAATGGGATTGAAATCGAAGTATGTGGCTTGGTGTGCTTCGATGGGTTGTCTAGGTATTCGTGTATTACGCGTGATGTAACCGAATCCATATGGCGTTGGGTTGAACGATGCTTAACATGATTGTACACCAAGGGATTTCCCTAGAAGCATCATTGATTCAATTTCCACATGTACTCTGATAGAACACGTCGGATACAGGGATGACACCACGTACCTAGGATTGAATAGTAATTCTTCCTTGACTTGTGACTTGTATCCGTTGTTACTATTCCTTGTACGCTCTCTTGACATAAAATACTTAATTACATATGAAACATAAATTCTTATAGAATATAGAACTTGGACCTGACTTAGAGTGTACCTTAGGAAACCGTATCTTGTTTTGATGAACATGACTGGCTAGTAATGGAAAGGGATTATCACGTGGCTTGCTTGACTTGTATTAATTTGGAGAAGATGATCCCTAGAATCTTGTCTTGTACATGAAACTAGCCAGACTTGCTTGTATTGTCTGTCCTTGTGTCAGAACCACTTTATTATTATTTGCATATCATGGCCATCTGCAGTTTGGGATTTAATGACGAATCGGTTACTCCGGTTGTCGGGGTGGGCAGTCGGCGTAGGACGGCGTCCATGGCGTTGAATAGCTGGGAGCGGGCTAGGACCGTGCGGTTATTCCCAGGACAGGGAGCTAGGATCCCACTGGAACCGGACTATGGTATCAGTAGTCCAAGGGGATTGTTACTGGTACCCCCGGGAGGTGGCATAGGACATCCTCGGAGTCTCCCTCTTCCTTGTCTTGCTTGCATTTGCATGGATAGTGGTTATTGTTAGATGATTGCCAGGATTCCTGTTATTGTTTCTACAAATTAATCTCGCTTTATGCCTAGCTTCATATTCTTGTATTCATATGATCTTACCTGTCATTATTCTACACTTGATGCATGTGTATTTATTATACTTTGTATATCTATTGCTCAACATATCGTTGACTTTATTCCTTGATGTGCAGACACATCAGGTGAGTTCTTCTACGAGGAGCAGGCAGGTGAGGAGATCCCAGAGGATCTCCCACCAGCTGAGGAGGCACGAGAGTGGCGTGCCGATGACGTAGAGTAGCGTCATCATATCCTAGCACGAGAGATAGATACACTTGGTTTCATTAGATTATCTTTCATTCATTATTTCTCTCGTCGAACCTTATATTACATTGACTCTGTTTCTTTGATTGGCCATGTTTAGTGGGTTGGCCATTGTAATAAATTACTTAACTTTTTAGTTCTGTTTCTCTTTCTTACAAACTTTAATTTAATGAGATTATATTCATTGCTTGTGATTCCATATGTTAAGAGTTGTTTGGACTCTATTTGTATTGTACCACATGAGGTTTGAGGTTTGAAATATTAAATCCTCACCGCGGACTACGATCCGTGGGCCCAAAGGATAAAATTTTTAATTAGTCATAAAATTCACTCTCCGGATCCGGTTATTTCTTTAATCGGGTTCGGGGGACGTGACAGCCTTTGATTGCTTTTTACGGTACATACCTAATATCAAATTGTGGCAGAAGGATGGACCATTTGGCCGGTCGGGCATTGAGAGAACCTGCTTTTGTGACAAGGACATTCAAGAGGTTGATCCTTGAAATCAGGTTGACTATGTTGTAAAGAAGGTAGTGACGTAGCTTTTGTACTGCGAACATCACTGTGAGGCACTCCTTTCCTACTGGAGAATAGCGATGCTCTACACCTACCAAATACGGCTGAGGTAGTATAGAGTAGATTTTTTTCTTTCATGCTTTTCATGTGCGAGTAGAGCACCCAGAGAATTGTCGAAGGCTTTTGTGTACAAGATGAATGATTTTCCAGCGGTAGGGGCAGCCAACACTGGAGGTTTAGTCAGGTATCACTTGATATCTTGAAACACAGCTTCACATTCAGCATCCCAAACAAAGTTCACACCTTTTTTCATTAACCGAGAGAATGGACGGCACTTCCCCGAAATATTAGAGATGAACTGTTTGATGTATGCCAATCTTCCTTGAAGTCCTTTTAGTTCTTTTAAGGTTCTTGGAGAGGCCAGTTCTAGAATAGCCTTGACTTTGATGGGGTCAAGTTTTATTCCAGCTTTCCAAACTAGTAATCCGAGGTACATACTTGACGAGACGCTGAAGAAGCACTTCAGGGGATTCATTCGCAGTTTGTGTTTGCAAAGTTGGAGGAAGACTTCTCGAAGGTCTTTGAGATGATCTTCTTTTTTTTTTGCTTTTGACGGTGAGGTCATCAACGTAACATTCAACCGTCTTGTGCTGCATATCTTAGAATATCTTCATCATAGCCCTCTAATATGTGGCACCAGCATTTTTCATACCAAATGGCATGACAGTGTAGCAATACACGCAAAATGGAGTTCGAAATGATGTATGTTTTTCATCTTCGAGATGCATCTTTATTTGATTATAGCCACATAAGCCATACATGAATGTCATTCGCTCGAATCCGTAGGTATTGTCAATCATCACCTCTGGTATGGGGAGTGGGAATTCATCTTTAGGGTAAGCACCATTCAGATCTCTATAGTCATTACAGACCCTTATTTGCCCATTATTCTTTGTCACGGGGACAATGTTGGCCAACCATTCAGGATGTTGTTCCTCACGGATGAAGCCAACGTTTTTGAGTTTTTGAACTTCTTGTTCAATTTGATCCATCACATCTGAATGAAATCTTCTTTGGCGTTGTTTGATAGGCTTGATGTCTTTTTGTAGATTGAGCTTGTGGACTGATATTTTGGGGTCTAAACCAGGCATTTCAGCGTAAGACCACGCAAAACAATCAACAAACTCATGAAGAAAAGTGATATACTCGAGTAACACATCATCCTTTATATTCTTGCTTATGAATACAGGACATGGGATATCTGGTGTTCCCAAGTCTATCTCTCGAACAGAATCTTCTGTTGGAAGATTCGAAGGTGGTTCATCCACAATATTTTCGGACGTTTCCAACTCAACGAAACCTTCTGGAGTATCATGGACATTTTCAGACCAAGGATTTGTTTCTTTCAATGGGTCTTCCTGATCGGTAATCTTCTCAAGGCTTGCTATGAAATGGTCCCAATCGCCGGTTGAAACTGGGTCGAAATATGGTACTTCTTTAGGAGACGAGTGTTCTTCTCGATCAGAATACCGCAAGTCTTCTATGTCATCGGATAATTCCTCTACATCGTCAGAGAAATCTTACCAATTGGATGAGCTTCCTGGATCCTTGACGGGTGACTTTTCAATAAGATATCCAGGGAGATCGATGTCGTGATGGTCATGAGATGTTGAGGCTTGGTCGGCAAATTGACTTTTCAGCCTTTGTGTCAACTGTCTCAGGGGAGTGTTGGGATCATACCCTAACCCGTCAAGACTTCTCTACATGACCGTAGAGTCTCTAATCTTCCAGTTGACTTTCGGTCAAGGTGGGCCCCAATGGTGTGAGAATACCGTGACCTTCTCCCAAACCGACTAGATTTTGAGCATCATAGCCCATTTTCTTCATAATAGCTTATGCCACATGACTATATAGAGATAGTTGATGCATACCTTTGTTTTGGAAAGGTTCAAGCAAGGAATTTGATGAAGAAGCTTCCAATCTGTGGAGGAAGATTGGCTTTCCTTCTGCTAAAGTTGCCGGAACAACAAAGGAAGTAGACGCAGAATCTTCTACGTCAGCAGGTGTCTCCATCGAAATAAGAGTAGGCTGAACTTGCTGAGTATTAGCTTGGCTTGACAATGTGTCGTCTTCTGGCACTGAATCTGAATCCGACAAGAAAGAGATAACAAACTTGCCCTCAGACTTTTGCTTCGCTTTCTTTGCTTTGGTTGTGATGACCAAATGTTTTGAAGGTTTGCGGGAGATGACGAAGGGAGATTAATTGCCCTCTTCGGATTTGCCAGAAGGTTTTTTTTTTTTTTCGGTATTGCTGAGGAGCCTTGCCTTTATTTTTCTGGAGATTTTCGGCAAAGGGTGTTATTTCTTTCTCCTCTTCTTGCTTTTCGCCTTCATACATCTGGGAGTCTGGGAAATGGACTTCTTTACCTTTGAAGGGTTTTCTGCCCACAAACACTCAATTTTTCATGCCGTCGCCGCCAACGAACTTGATGCATTGACATAGAGTTCAAGGTATGCACCATTCTAGAGTATCCAGGGGTGACCAAGAAGGATATTGTATTATGAAGGGGTTTTTATTGCATACACAGTGACATCAGAGATAAGGTCACCGATTTGCAATTTGAACCTGATTTTGCCGATAGGCCTTTGAGTGCTCCCATCGTATTCAAAGATAGATACAGATGTGTGGCTCAGCTTACTGGGTGGAATACCCAACCCTTCGAGAGCCAAAGTGGAGATGAGGTTGAGTGCAGAACCTGAGTTAATTTGAACTCTGTGTATTGGAATTTCCCTTATGTACCCTGTAAAGTACAGGGGTCGGTTGTGCCTTGTTTCACCAAGTATGAGGTCTTTCTTAGTAAAGGCGAGGGTCGCACTTGCTACTTTTTGAACCGAGCGACATTCAATGCAAGATCCCTCAGCAGTTTTCTTCTTTTCTCCCTTTGAGGAAGTTTCTGATTTTTCGACCCTATAGTCCATTTCAACTTGTAGGACTTGTGGGGCATGTTTTTCGACATCCTCATTCAGCATTTGTAATTTTGAAATGAGATTATCACGAGTGTATGCTAATATTCTTAATAAGTCTAGGATGTATTGTCGTGCAAGTATGTGCTTGAAGTGCTCAATCAAATCATGCTTGAAAGCCTCCTTGGGGCCTGCATTTTCATCATTGTTGCCACTTGGGGCGTTTACATCATCTTTTCCCGAAGGATTTATATAAGTAGAAGATTGGCTGTAATTTTTATGGTAATCCTTGCCAGAGCGGGTACCTCTACCAACTTCGAGAGTTTTTTTAAAAGGGTCTTCGATTGGAAGATCACCTCCGGGATCAAGAGGCTAATCCTTCTCATTTGTTGGGGATGTGTTTACAGTAGAGTTGCCATCCTCAGTGATTGTGTTGCATGGATCAATTTTCGGGAACAAGTCCTGAACAACATTCAGTAACTTTTCTTATTTATTGAGCATTTTATTGGTCCAGACATCACCTATGAGGTTGGGTATCTGGGACCAATTGACTGGATTTTCGTTGAAGATATCATTAGCCAGAGCTTTTTCATGATGATTAGTCAGGAGGGGTGTGAGTTCTGATGTCACAGTTTCAGGAGACGAAGCCTGTGAGCGTGATACTCAGTGGAAGTCACTTGAGAAGAAGTAGCTCCAGAAAGTATACTATCAGAAATGGTCTGAGAGTAAGTGGCCTCAGCAGACGAGGCTTCAAATGAACTATCATCCCGAACTATCACATGCAGGCTCCTTGCATATTCTTTAAGATCAGACATGGGAGCCAAATCTTCTTCTTCGTCTGCTCCTTGTGGTTCAACATGGTTGGGTTCCACTGGAGCAATGGCGGGTGTTGGGTCAACAACGTTTTTTCGAACAACATCTTGGTCTTCTTCAGCATCAGACAAGGATCCTTGTGGCTGTAAGGGGTTATACCAGATTACCGGCATGAGGTGAGTTTCAGGAACCCATTCTTCATCGGAGAGGTATTCTCCTATTTCAAGGGATTCCTCCCACTCATCGGTGTCACTGTGCTCGTATCCGTTCATGGAGAATCCAACTACCGAATTGCAAGAGTATGATGCCCCCTGCATAGTTTCATTTATGAAATGAGGTGGCATGAAACAACTGAGAGTGAATCTTCTTATCACCTTTGAAGTCTCGGGAAGGGACTTTTCTGTTGCCCCCAGTGAAGTGGTAGGTCTTTGCCATTTCATGGACTTCTAGTTTTGGCTGGGTCTTCCCCTACCGTTTGAGCTAGAGGAGATGTCTCCTAGCTTGACTTCGTCGTTGAGCTGTCGGCTTTGTTTTGACAACCTCCCAGTTTTCATCTTCCAGAAGATCAGGATGTACCCATATGGGTTATCCGCCTGGTGCTGGGTAAAAACCAGCTCTTGGGACTCTTGAATTCTTTTTATCACCTTGAAGGAGGTAGTGATCTTCTTTTTAGTGATTTTGATTTTCGTCCACATATCATCATGTTGATGGAGGCAGACCCGCAGTTTTTGTTAAAGGTGATGACTCCATTTTTCCACATCTTGTTAATCTTCTCTCTTACAACGAAGCATTGATTGGGAGGATGCGAGATCATCTAGTGGTATGGACAATACCGAGGATCATTGGTTTTGCCAACATCTCTCTGTCTTTTGGGGTCAGGTAAGCTGAGTTTACCGTTTGCCACGAGAGCCCCGAAGATTTCATCAACATCTTCATCAAACGGGTATTTCTTTTCTACTCGTTCTTTGAAGGCATCAGAGAGTTCAGGTCTCTTATCTGCAGCTTTGTTTTCAGCTTTCTTTGGTACCTGAGGAGCTCACTTGGTTTCCACATTGAGGACCTCTTTTTTCTTTGTTGAGATTGCCATGGCTGTCGGTTCCTTCCTTGATAATTTCTGACTGTTGAGGTCTTTGACCACCATTTCAGCCTCCATAGAAGCTTCTAGGAGTTATCCCAGGTTTTCTGATTTGTTGCCGATGATCATAGAGTGGATTCTTACTCTCATGTTGTTATGGAAGATGTCGACTAGCGACGCTTATGGCAGTACATCTAAGCATTTGTACGCCATTGCTTTCCACTTGTGAATGAAGTCGTATGTCAACTCATTTTTCCGCTATTTTAGGCTGCAGAGCTGAGCCATAGTAGCAGGATGATCCTCACGTTTGAAGTGAGTCAGGAAGCGTGTTTCTAGCATGGCCTAGTTTTGGATTGAGTCCTTTGGTAGAGTGGAGTACCTGTTAAAGGCCGTACCTTTTAGGGTACTTGCAAAGAGACAGATCTTGAGGGCATCTTGATTCGCGATAGCTCCCGTCAAGATTTTAAAGTGGATGACGTGCTGTCTGGCTGATCATTTCCCCATATATGTTTGGAGAGCAGGGTGCTTGAGTTTTGTAGGGATCAGGACCGAGTCCATCCATAAGGGTTATGGTGGCTTGATCCCATGTTCCTTGAGTGTATCTTCTTCTCTTGCTTTGGCGAGGATGTCATCCACGTCCTTTTTGTTAAGGGCGCGTGACTCGTTGGCTTCTCCATTTACTTCGACATCTTGATGATTTGGAGGAGCTTCATTACTTAACTGATGCTGAAAGTTGAGAAGAAGGCTTTCCATCGGAGTCTCAATCCTATGTTAACCTCGCTCCAATTACTGGATGCGTGCGATCGCGTCATCATGAGATGGATCGCGAGGTGACTCGGAGTGGGTAACTAGGACGTTCATCCCTCAGGATTCGAACGAAGAAATCTTCTTGGTGACTGAGCTGGGGCTCATTCTTTTGGATGAAAAGCTTGAGGAAGGATTACTCCGCTATCCTTGGCTTAAAGGACCCTTTTGTTTTTCCAACCATATGGATCGTAGCAACTTGGTCAGGTCTTTCTTTTTCTACCCATTTATGAAAGACTTGAAGTGTGGGACATTGGGTCCTATGCTTCTCCAGTCTCTTTTGTCGATATGACGCACGGCGGTCTCTACGACGAGCAATTTGAGCTTTGGTCAGCTCTGGCAATGATGGATGTGCTCCCTCAAGCGCAGCGACCGAGCCTTTCTTCTTTGAAGCTAGGCATGGACAAGATTCGGACCCGGTCCTTTGCCTGTCGTAGCGAAGATTTGAATCTTTCGAGTTCGGTCCCTGTAGAGATGAAAGGTCGAACCGAAGGAATGTATGCCTTGACAGGTACTTGTAGAGGCCTTGTGATGCACGATTTTATTTTTATGCTTGTAGGAACAAGCCGACTCGTGCTGGGTTGACTTCTTTGTCAAGTGGAAGGCGGGTCTCTCCTCCTTCATGTAGGCAAGAGGGTAGAACCGGTTCTCCTTGAGTGGGGCCAGGTATGCTTGCCTAGTGGATGCTTGGGACCTTCTTTGTTTTGGCGAAGGTTTTGGGACCAAGTCTTAGGACAGACCCGGCTGCTTGTAGGTCGAGGCCTCGCGAGAGTGCCGTGGGTTTCGGGTTTCTTGATGCTCGCCTTTGGTGTCATGGAAGTGACACGTTTAGAGGCGACCTTCTACTTTTTAGCATGTGCGGTTTCTTCTACGGGAAGTGGGAATGGTCTCAGTGTCCCGAAGACGATGGCCCAGGGAGTAGAGGTCAACCCGTAGTTCAGAGAGTTGCTGAGAGAGATGATGCTTTAGCAGCTAGCACGGCACTTGCGACTGCCCATATTTTGCTTTTGTTGAAGCATGAGTTGGTACTTGCTTTCGCCGAATGTAATGGTCAAACAAACTGCCATTGTTAGTTTCGAAAAATTTTTGAAACAAGACAACATCCATTAGTAATCACAAGAATATAGTGATTATAAACGGGAAAACTATGGTTCTGTCTTTTCAAATCGCTTGAGGGACTTGGTCCGACTCAAGCAACATGAAGAAGGTAGAAAGCCATAGAAGGTACAATGCTTCTAATCGCAGGTATGGTAGGCCCAGGATGAGCGTTCCAGTAACTGCTAGAAGCAATTGTACACCTTAATTCAACTTATCGAGAAACAAGGCTCACTCGAGGTAAGACGAATATAAGGTTGGAGGTACAACTGTGTCGACGCGAATACAATAGACCCGAAAGAGCGTACTAGCAACACTAGGCACAAATGTTAGAGAGAACAAGTGTGTCGGTCGCGAATACAATAGACCCAAAAAGGGCGCACTATCACCGCTAAACACAAATGTTGGAAATTGCATCCATGGAATTGACACAAGATCGGGTTTTTTGAAAGGCCAAGATTGGATTCATCAAAGAGAGAAAATGGTATTCCAATCCGGAAGCAGACTCAAACATTTCTACGAGCTTCGTTCCGAAAAGGAAGGGACCAAGATTTCTCTAATCTGAACCCAAAAGTAACGGAAGTTTTTTCGATAGGTCAAAATCGAAATTTTCAAAGAGAGCAAATGGTATTCCGGTTTGAAAGCCGACTCAAACATTTCTGCGAGCTTCGTTCCAAAAGAGAAGGGACCAAGATTTCTCGAATCTGAACCCAAATGTGACAGAAGTTTTTTTTTTTTGAAAGGTCAAAATTGAATTCATAAAGAGAGCAAATGGTATTCCGATTCGGAAGCCAACTCAAACATTTCTGCGAGCTTCGTTTCGAAAGGGAAGGGACCAAGGTTTCTCGAATCTAAACCCAAAAGTGACGGAAGTTTTCCTTTTATTTTTTGAAGATTCTTTTTATAAAAAAAATCTAAAGATTGAAGAGTACATTTAGTTTCCTTAGTTCGGTCTTATAAAACCTCAATTGATAGATTAGCCCTCAGATAAGGGTAGGATTACTTAATAAACCTGTTTAAAGGACCCTTGTCTAGAACAGTCTAGCTGTCTCTACACGCTGGATATGGCTTTTCTTGAATCAATCGTGGTCAAAGAACACAATTGGTGCAATCTTAGTGTTCTTTGCCTCTCTTTGTTTTTTTTTTTTAAGATCTCTAATGGACTCATCGAAGAGAAAAGATGGCCCATTCCCCGATACGAACATTAGCTTCAAACAATTTCCCCAGGCTATTGTCCCAAGAGGAAAGGATCAAAGTTTCTCAAAATTGAATCCAAAATGAGAAATCTAATTTTTTTTTTACTTTTTTAAAGATCATTAATGGACTCATCGAAGAGAAAAGATAGCACATTCCCCGATACGAACGTTAGCTTCAACGGTTTCCATGAGCTATTGTCCGAAAGGTAAAGGATCAAGGTTTCTCCAAATTGAATCCAAACTGAGAAATCTGAAAAAAAAATTTCAAAGATCATTAATGGATTCATCAAAAAGAAAAGATGGCCCATTCCCCGATACTAACATTAGCTTCAAACGATTTCCGCAAGCTATTGTCCGAAGAGGAAAGGATCAAGGTTTCTCAAAATTGAATCCAAAATGAGAAATTTGAAATTTTTTTGTTTTTTTTTTCAAAGATCTCTAATGCACTCATCGAAGAGAAAAGATGGCCCATTCACCGATACAAACGTTAGCTTCAAACAATTTTCGCAAGCTATTGTGCTAAGAAGAAAGGATCAAGGTTTCTCAAAATTGAATCCAAAATAAGAAATCTGCAATCTTTTCTTTTTTCTTTTTTCAAAGATCATTAATAGACTCATCGAAGAGAAAAGATGGCCCATTCCCCGTTATGAACGTTAGCTTCAAACGATTTCCACTAGCTATTTGAAAGTCCGGATCCTTTACCTTACGGGGGGTGAATAGGATGAGTTACACTATAGTGATTTGTTATGACCAATTTTAATTTTCTTTAAAATTAACTAGTCACAAGTGATGATGATCAAATAAAATGCGGAAGCTTAAACAAAACAATCATCACATAGCAGACACCATCACACAATCATTTATAGTGGTTCGACCTCAATGCCTACATCCACTACCGGCTTGTGATCCAACACCCCACCGGATTTCCACTATTTATGCTTTTCAAAAGGCTAAACAATAACCTCTACAATATGTTTTCCAAGGCTAAGCAATAACCTTATAATGTTATTTTTCTAGGCTTAACAACAACCTATCAATTATGCTTTTCTAGGCTAAGCAAGAACCTTTACACTATGCTTTTCTTACGTTAAGCAATAACCTTTACAATCAAATGATTTTCTCTCAAGAAGGCGTCCTACCAAAACACTCTAAGAGATACAATTAAGATCAATAAAAATCACCTCTAAAATAGGCGGATATGAAAGTCTAAAACAACTCACACAACACTCTATGAAATGCAAAGATGTATGCTCATGATGTGTATGTGTGAAAACTTCAATCAAGATAAAAATAAGCTCAATCAAAATATTTGCTCAAGGCATTTAAAAGTTTTAGGCACACAAAGATATGATTGAAGTAAAACGCAAATCACTTGAACAATTACAAACTTGTGAATGATATGAAAACATAAAGATCACAAGTTGTATGAAAATGATTAAGATTAATCAAGTGATGCATGTGCTATGTTGTTTTAAAAAACAAAGGTTTACCTAAGATTCAAATGAATGAAAACAACAAAGAAACATTCAAACAAGTTAATGAATCATGCTATTAAGGAAATCAAAGGTTTTGGTAAAGCATGATTTAAGAAGATTCGAAAACAAACTTGTTTCGAATCTAGGTGAAGAATCCAATAACTAAAATCAAAGATTAAGAGAAGAATGGATTCAACACATCATAGTTAATATGCTAAAAATCGTTTACCAATAATTTAGTCAAAACATAAAACATATGATTAAGAAAAGGCAAAGCTTACTTGGAGGTTTAACTTCATTAATCCAAGCTTGAGCTTTCCTAATGACCTAAGAGCCTTCTTAGTTCATTCCCCTTGATATAGGCTTCATTCAGCTCAAGAATGGCCTCTCCAAACTCTCAAAATGGTTTGGAAATGAACTTGCTTTTATAGCAATTTTGGCCCAACGGCTAGCTGTCAGTTTGCCGACATACTGAGTTCGGCTAGCCGACAGCCCAACGGTCACTAAGCAACAGTCAAATTTTTTGAAAATTTGATGACCGAAAATGCATGTCGGTTAGCCGAGGTCTGACCGAGTGCTTGACCGACATTTCAAATTGGTCCAAAAAATAGCTGTCTGGTTTTCTAACCGAAATGGTTTTCGGTCAGCACTGTCTGTTAGCCGACTCCTGACTGACAGCCTATGGCAAAATCCCAACAATTGCATTTTTAAAAGAATTACCTTGTGGGGAATGTTGGGCCATTAAACCAAGCATAGAAACATGATTTAAATCAATCCAAGAGTTTTAAAATCATGAAACATAGAAAGCCAAATAAGATTCGAAACTTAAAAACAAATGGCTAGCTTGATTTATTCAAATTATTTTCAAATAGAAATGCATCTAAGTTTAAAACCAAAACATTCATGAAACATATGATTTACAAGATTTAAAACAATGCATGAGTAAATCAAGATTTCAAGGTTTCTAAAACAATGCCTGTGTGAATAATTCAAATGATGAATAAAATGATTAATACATCCATCAAATTGCAATATAAAAATCCCTAACACTATTGTCCGAGAGGGAAAGGATCAAGGTTTCTCAAAATTAAATCCAAAATGAGAAACTTGAATTTTTTTTTTTTGAAAAAAGAAAGAGTGGAAATAAACTCGAAGATAGAATTAGAAATTTCCAAAAAACACCTTCTCATTTCTTTAGATGCAAAATCCAACATAGCCCACCAACTAGAAAGGAGCCAAGGAATCTTGAGAAGAAGTATCAGCATAGACCAAAAAATACAACATGCAAACATTTATTTTCTAAGAATCATGTTCTCAAATATACGAGTCCCACCGGGTTTGCCAGCTTGATGGACTCACTTTTTGGGCTCACGGTACTGCCGGGGTCAGTGGACGTGGGATTCCGTCAGGTCCTCCCCTTTCGCGACTTGAGCCGAAGCAAGCATCAACATTTTTTTTTGTACGAGTATGCCAGATTTTCTACGCTACTTGGAATTGACAAATGATGGCTCGTAGATCCACTTTCGCAAGTAGGAAAAGAAATCAACATTTTTATAGTTTTTCATTGCACATATTTAAGAAAAAAGACATGGTTTATTTTGAATGCCGTGAAAGGCGATTTCATTTGCTTTGTTGTGAAAGTCGGTTTTTGCCGTAAAAAGCGATTTTCTTGCTGTGAAAGGCGATTTACAATTATTATCAATAATCAAAGACAAGAGCTGTGGTTTTTTGTCTCTTTAAACGATACAAAATACAATGAAAAGTAAGAAAAAGGGGGATCTAACTTATCATGATATTGTAGGGACTCGTTCAGATTGACGGTCACAAGTCGTTTGTGGACTTCGCCATCATCCTTTAGATGAGAACAGAGGATGCCTTTGATTCGCTTGGCTCAGCTTAAACCTCAGGTTTTGAGTGGATAAAGACCAATAGGAGGTCATATATCCAATAAAAAGCCAAGTAGAGGCCTTGGGGGGGGGGGTTGGTTAACCCCCAAGGGACTTTGGTCACCTTGTAGTGGTGGTCGGTGCAGGACTTCCTCAGTAAAGGAGAGGTCGTTATAACAACTTTGGCAGAGTTTTCTCTTGTCTGTGAACTTTTCCATCTATGGATTTTTCTGATTGATTTTCTGGATCCTTTCTTCTTGGAATGACCTTCTTTTATAGGCTTTTGGTGGCCATGAGGTGGGTTTATGGGCCTTAAATGCATTAAACCACATGATGTGAGGATTTTCAAGTTTTTAATTCATTATTTTGTAATTCCTTTTTCTTGGCTTTTGATTGGCTGGTGGAGAATTAGGGCTTTTAATTGCCTTTAAGCTCCATAAAGGAAGGATATACATGGTTTAATGCCATGATTATGGTTGACTTGTAACTCCTATTTCCTTACTTTTAATTGGGCCGTTCAAAATAATGAATAAATGACCACATTAACTTGTCATAAAATGGGTCATTTAACTACATTAAGTGGTCGCCGAGGCATTTGAAGAGTCGCAGGCCGTGCCGCATCTTTTTGAATTCATTTACAATGATTGTAGATAGATCTTCATGCTGATCGATGTCAAATGACCACGTAATTTCAGACATTGATTGCTACCATTGCGCCGGTGCCATCTGTCCAGTCAATTTCTCGATTGATCGGGCAGAAAGTGAGCTTTTTTGGTCGGCCGATTGGTGACGTCGAAGCGATCGGTGACGATTTCATGATTTCGTTGGCGGATCCGTGATGTTGACGAAGATCGACGGATTTCGTGCCTCGAAAATCAGATTTTTGGAAAACAACAGGGGCCAAACATCTCGAAACGCGAAAAATACTAAGAAAAGTGCTTTCGGCGAAAACCCGGTGACCCGAATCTCCAGTGACCCGAATCTCCAGGGTCGTCGGCGACCATGGGGGTTTTTACCCCTTCGGTCACCGGTTTCGGCTGTTTTTCAATTTTTTTCGATTCTTTTTTCCTCGGTATTTTTTCTGAAATTTTTGTACATATTTTGACCTAATTTCCCTGTAGAAAATTTGACGAGAAGCCTTGCATATCAGAGAGCAAAGTTCCCGGGAAAGCCGAAGACTTTGTCGTGTAGAGTTGCCGATTCGCCGTCAGAACCCAAAACTAGGTCAAACGATGTCGGAATGACCTAAAATTTGAGGTGAAGTCTCATGAGCAATAAATAAGACCAACCATATGCGTTTGTTTGAGTTTTGAAGCCATGTGGAGTCCTGTCGCCATTAGACTTAATTTTGTCGTGATGAATATGTCGCGCTTTGATGTACAGTCAATCGATGTCCGATTGACCTAAAATTTGGCAGGTAGCCTATTGGAGTCATTTTGAGATGATCCATTAGCTTCAATTTGGAAATCATAGTCTCGAGAGCTCTGCCGCCGAGAGGCCTAATTTGACTTCCGAGAGTTCAAGTCTGGTCAAATGTTGTCGAAATGACCTAAAACTTGACATGTAGCCCATTGGAAGCATTTTGAAGTCATCAACATGCTCTATTTGATGAGTGATGGCCTCAGCAGTTTTCACCATCGAGAGGCTTGATTTTGTTGCTCGAGAGTTGATAAAGGGTCAAACGTTGTCGGTTTGACCTGAAACTTGACATAGAGCCTTTTGGAGGTGCTTTGAGACCATCTATAGGCTTTGATCAAAGATTTTATGTCTTCGACGATGGGGATGTCGCCGCCGGGAGCTCCTGATCTGCTGCTGGAAGAGTGAAGTTAAGCCAAATAATGTTGAAATGGCTCGAAACTTCTTGTGTACTCATCTTTTGGCTGTTTTGAAGGATCTTACAGTTTTTGTTTGATTCTGACAAGATTTGATGCTTGAAGTAGCATTGCCCGTTTGTGGTTGGATGCGGCTTCATGTTGCTTCTTCATTTTGAAAGTGTACGAAGAGGCAAAGTGACATTTTTGGTGTCAACAGTCTTTGTGGAGCCCATCAGGCTGGTCCTAAATGTTGGAAATAAGGTGGGCCTCTAAGATAGGTTTCAAAAACTTTTGACCCACTTGATGCAGGGATCAACTATCCATAAGGCTATAAAACCCAATCCAAGATCCATGTCCTCAATCTCAGCCATCATAATCAGTAAATACAATCTATCTAGAAGATAGAAACAACAACTGACAAGCATCCATAATAATCTACAACATGCAAGGAAGTGGATTATACCTTTGGAGCTTGGTTGTGCTCTAATTGAGAAGTTGCGTCTTTCTCTGATGATGAAACGCTTTCACTAATCAAATAGGAATCTCTAAGACCTCTTGATCTTCCATGCTATGACCCGTATCAGATTCTCTTTTTTCTCAAGAAGATGGTGGGATCTCCAAGAGAAAACTACTAGGAACTCTAGGGAGGAACTAGAAAGAGAACTAGAAGAGGGAGAGAAGAAAGAGCATGTGCAACTGTTGCACAAAAAGAGAACTCCAGGCTCCTTTTCCTCCTCTATATTTAAAACTTTTAGTAACCTCTTCTTTACTAATTACAATAGAAGTCTTACTTCCATTAATTAGTAACTTACCATATCATAATTAGAAGTCTCACTTCAAATATGATTAGTAACTTTCCAATTCCTTTCTAATTAAAATAGAAGTCTCACTTCTACTAAAATTAGTAAGTCTACTATTACCACTATTAGAAGTCTTACTTCAAATAGAAATAGTAACTTTCCTTTTAGAGTTCAACTAGAATTAGATACTTTCTAATAATTTGGGCTAGCGTGGGGACCACTAGGGATTTCTTAGAAAGCTGGCTCCAACTGAGACACGCGACCCCACATCTCATGTGTAATCCGGGCCCACAGTTAATTGCAAATAACCCCACTATATAAATGCAATTGAACTCCAGTCTTAGGAATATTACATAGAAGACCCTAAAACTTCCACATTACCACAAGTAGACCCCTCTAACAATATCCATGGATCAATTGGACCTGTCTTCTAAACTAGATCCATATCTTATTATCCTTGAGCCCCAATTAATTATAATGATCATAGCTACCTTTCCAATTAACTCTTAATCGAAATGGGTGCGCACTTACCAATGATAAATCCATTAATTGGCACAAGGGGATATTAGAGATAGATTCCATCTTGACCATTGAATGTTCCCACAGCTCTACTGCCATGTACCCAAATCACCGAGGTGTCGACCTGCAGTTGGCCTCACTCATTGGTGACTCAAAGCAAATGAATAGATAGAAACTTGAGTTCATTAATGTCTCAGGATTGAGAGCCTATTGCTAGGGAATTATGAGAGCAGACCTTAAAGTAAAGACAGTGCTTATAAGGTGCTTCTCATGGTCCTTCAATACATCCAATGTACCAGCACTATGATCCAGAATGTTCCATTCTGATGATCGAGACAAATCACACTATCTCATAGTGATCAAAGTGCTGCAACCTTGTCAGTATGAGATGTCCAGTCTCATCACTGGTTGTGAAGATATTCAAGTATAAGATTTATTATACATGTCTCCCGTATGTGGAACTCATCCATACACATGTGTTACATCTAATATACTTGTGGACTCCGGTTCATCTCATGAATCATGTCATTCGTATTGGTTATGTGCAAGTATATAATAAACCACCATTCATCTCATGAAAAGAAAACATGAATATACTGATAAATAAAGAAATTAATCAATTTATTATATCATCTACTGGATTGAGTCCATAAAACTAACACTAAACTCTACGATCATATAAAAAGGTTAGGTTATTATTGGCCTAGCATGGTACGTGACGCTATGCAATTTGTTAAGCGCTGCCAACAATGCTAAGTTCTTGCTGATTTTGTTCATATGCCTCCAGAATGGCTACATCCTACAGCGATCTCATGGCCTTTCAAAACCTGGGGTTTGGACATCATAGGTCCTATCTCCCCCATCAAGCAAAGGTCATCGCTTTATCTTCGCCACTACGAATTATTTCTCCAAATGGTCAGAAGCATTTGTGCTCTGAAATGAAAACCTCATCAGTCCTCCACTTCTCGCCCACCAACATCATTTGTCATTTTGGTATACCTAAAAAATTCGTCCATGATAACATACCATAATTTCAGGATCACCGATTCTACAGGTTCTGCCGCAAATACAAAATGCAAAGTTGTTTATCGACTCCATATAATCTGGCAGCAAACGGATTAGTAGAAGCCTTCAACAAGACACTCTGCAAAATCCTCAATAAAATGGTCTCTAGTCACATAAGAGAATGGAGCGACACACTGTCTGAAGCTTTGTGGGCCTGTCGGACCACCGTTCGAAAACTAACCCATAGCACACCATTCTCCTTGGTCTATGAATGTGAAGTTGTTGTGCTCCTAGAGGTAAAAACCATTTCCCTAAGGGCGTGTTTGGATGTGTGGTGAAGTGAGGTGAGGTGAGGTAAAGCCTCCATTATCCAGACAAGAAAATACATTGGGTCATATCAAAAGTACACAATTTCAAAATTCCCTCCCAATTTTTCAAAAAAAAGCCAAAAAAGCAACCTCCTTTCTCCACTAAAAGACAAAAAAACTCCACCTTTCTATACAAAAAGTCAAAAAGATTCCATACCAAACAACTAAAAATAAAATACCATCATAACACCTTATATTTTATTCTCTCTTGATTTGATGCTTCACCTCACCATACTTCAATTCACCATACATCCAAACAGGCCCTGAGGGTATCTTTGAAAAATGACATGACTCAAGAAACCAATGTAAAGTTGAGACTCCTAGAGCTGGACAATCTCAATGAAAGACGGCTCGAAGCTCGACAAAGCATTGAACTTACCAGGTAGCATGGCAGGATCTTTCGACAAGAAGGTCAGGCAACTCGCCTACAAAAAAGGTGACTTAGTTCTTACTGTAAAAAGACCAATGGTTGCCCACATGTCCGGAGCCAAATTCGAGCCAAAATGAGAGGGACCCTACATCATCGACAACGTTTTCTCCAACGGCGCATATGCTCTCCTAAACATGGAGGGTGACAGATGTATGCTGCCCATCAACGGCAAGTTCTTAAAGCGGTACTACCCTTGAAGACTTCCTCCACCGAGTCAGAGTGATGCCAGCATAGCCAAAGCCTATTCCCAGGTACTTGCTCGTCAAATCCTTTCGAGAATTTCATCGTTATGTTGAAATTTCTAAAAATTCAAAACAATGCTTACTTTCATTGTTTCAATGTTAAAAAAAATCATTTCAAAAATCCAAGTTTAGGAGCCTCTTTCCTAAATTTGACCAAAATTTTCGACCCTTAAACCCGAAATTCATGGTTTGAAACAAAAATCAGGATTCAGGGATTTCCACCCTAGTCCGCCCTGACTTTTGTCACGAAAAATGGTTTTAGGTCAAAATTTACGACCCTCATGTCTTTAAACAAAAAAATATATGGTTTTTCAAAAACCGCAGGGAAGCGACGCTTAGTCGATGCCCACAAAACTAAAAAATCGGAAGAATGTGAACCACATTTGACACTTCCAAAATTGCAAGGAAGTGACACTTCATTGATACTTGCAAAAATATATATATAAATTGTGGATGTCGGATGTGAGTTTCAACCCCCCCCCCCCCCCCCCCCCCCCCCGCGCAAGGGAAAGACATGGCTTGTGGGAATCTCCATTCATCTAGCTATTTAAATTTTACATCGAAAATGAGGATTCCGACTACCCTCAAAATCAATGGATCATGATCGCCAGCCATGGTAAAGGCCGTAACACCATTCTTCAACCGAAGTCGAAGAAAAATGGGACAAAATAAGTGGGTGGGTTCTTCCTCTAGTCTAATGTACTGCCGGCAACACACGACGATTGTCCTGTCATATTTTCTTGGGTCTCTTTGGGTTTGTTTAGTATGGTGTCAATTCGGGGTCAAGAGTTAAAATCCGAATAAAGGTTAATCCTCACATACCATAATCATAGTAGATCAAAGTAAAATAAAATAACTAAAATAAGGAAAATGAATGGGGGGGAGGTGCCAAATATTTAAGAAGAGGATTGGCTCCATTCCCGGGTACCCCATTCAGATCCCTTGGCAAAATAGGGTTTAAAGGCTGACTTTTCAAACCAAAATGATGATGCAAATGAGACTTTGACTTGTGATTTCAGTGTTTTTTGTGTGCGATACACGAGTGATAAAGGTGAAAGGCCGATGGGTCATAATTGATTCGAGGTATCCGATGGGTCAGTGTTTGTTTTAGAGTGGCCGATGGGCCATGATTGTTTAAAAGTGTGTGCAAAATCACTCATTTCATCTCATCATTCTCATTTATTTAATTTTAGAAATCAGTTCTTCATTTTCTTTTATCATTAAGTTCGATTAAATATCTGGCACAAGAGATCGAGTAAAAGAGAAGAAAATATTTTTGGGTTTATTTTGTTTGTTTTATAGTTTTTATGAATTCTTGATATGGGGCTAGAAGGGCCTAACTATGGGATTTTTGCTTGGATTTACGTGATTAATGCTTTATTACTGATCATCGGATTAACCCTAATCTAAGGTCCTAGACCGCCCACATCAGCTCTCCCAATTCCCTAACGGAACATGAAGAGTGATGGGGTGAAGCCTAATGCTCTAAGCTACCTAAGAAGCTTATCCGATCTATTCCTAGGGTGCAAATAGCCTAAGTTTGATAGTTCCTACGCCTAAGCAATTTGTTGGGTAAGATCTTAATTGATTAGATTTGTTTTGAGTTGTGATTTTGATTGAGAGTGATTGAAGGTGTTTTAGGGTTCTTGTTAATGTGTTTTTTAAATATTTTAAGGTTCTGTTATTTTCAATTTAAATCAAAATCCCAAAAAGTAGTCGAAAATCACAATTCAAGATTAAAACAGGGTAGGCGCCCGGGGGTGGAGCCTATCCTGACAGTTTACGCTTTCAGACCTTTCAATCTCTTTCTGGAATTTCGGGGGTTTTTACTTGATGAATTTTAATGTCTAAGATTGTTTTAAGTCTCTAATGTTCTAATGTCAAAGTGATGCGGATCCGAATTTTGAAATAAAATCAAGAATTCGTCTTTTAGTGCAAGTGGGAGGATAGGCACCAAAGGGGTGGCGCCCAGATGAGTATGGCAGGATGGGTACCAAGGTGGATTGCTTGTGGTTTTCAACTATTCTGGATGGGAGTTACTTACTGGTCCTTGTGTCCAGGGATTGTCTTAGGTTCTGGTCTCAATTAGTTTAAATTGTAAGGTGTTTAACTATTTGTCGTTAGTTGAATTGGTTGGTCAGGGTCGAAGTGTAAGTTAGGCGCCCAGAGGGTGGTGCCTAGGTGAATATGGCAGGATGGGTGCCCAAGGGGTGAAGCCCAGACTGACTGTCTTAAGGTTTGGTCGGTTCCAAAGGATTTTGAGTATTAAATCCGAACTGATTAAGGCTTCAAGTGTCTTAAGTTTAAAAATGTTTTATTATGTTGGTTGGGATTGGTTTGAGGTTTTAATTAATCTGATGGACCGCGCTCCAAATGCTCGAGTTCCTACTGAGGTCGGCAGACGTGGGAGTCCGTTTGGTTCCGACCCTTTCGTAATCAGGGGGCAAGGGCGTGCATCAACATTTCTTTTTTTTTTTGTGTGGGTGTGCCAGATTTTCTATTTTTACTTGGAATTGCAAGTGGTGATCCGGAGATCAACCTTCGCAAGTAAAAAGGAAATCAACTTCTTTCAAGTTTTCCATTGCACATATATTTAAGAAAAGAGACATTTTTCTTGGTTTGCCGTGAAAGGCGATTTTTTTGGGCATTTATAGCCGATTTTGGCGTTTATAGCCGATTTTTGGCGTTTATAGCCGATTTTGGCGTTTATAGCCGATTTACAATCCTTATCAACAATGAAAGACAAGAGTTGTGATTTTTGTCTCTTTTAAAAAAATACAAACTACAATGAAAAGCAAGAAAAGGAGGATCTAACTTCTCAGGAGATTGTGGGGGACTCGTTTAGATTGACGGTCGCAAGCCATATGTGGGCTTCGCCATCATCCATGCAGATGAGAACAGAGGATGCTATTGATTCGCTTGGCTTGGCTATAACCTCAGGTTTTTAGAGGACAAAGACCAAAAGAAGGTCCTATGTCCAATAAAAAGCCGAATAGACGGGCTGAAAAGCCATATCTAAGCCATTGGAGGCAGGAGGAGAAGGCAAGGACCTTGGGGGGGGGGTACCCCCCAAGGGACTTTTGTCACCTTGTTGCGGTGGCCGGTGTAGAACTTCCGCAGAGTTTTCTCTCTTTTTCCTTTCTCTGGATTTCTGTGCTTCTGTCTGTCTGTCTGTTTGTGCTTTTTTTCTGATGCCTTTCGATGCTTTGTTCTTCTTGGAGAGCTCTCATATTTATAGGCTTTTAGGTAGCCATTTAGGAGGGTTTATGAGCCTTGATTGTCATAAAGCTGCATAATAGGAGGAGTTACAAAATTGAAGTGATTATTTTGTAACGCCTTTTTCTTGGCTTCTGATTGGCCGGAGGAGATTGAGGGCATTTAATCGCCTTTAATCGCCATGATGGGAGGAGTTTCATGGGTTAAATGCCATGAATCTCTTGACTTGTAACTCCCGAATGCTTGCTTCTGATTGGGCCGTCCAAAGAAATGGATTAATGACTGTAATAAAGCTAGTCAATTAATCGCATTAAGTGGTCGCCGAGCAGCTGAAGAGTTGCGGGCCGTGCCACGTCTTTTGGGATTCTTCTGTCAATGATCATCGATGGATCTTCATGTAGATCGACATCAGATGACCATGTAATTTCAGGTGTTTATTGCCAACAGCGGGTCGGTGCCATCTGTCCTGTCGATTTCTCGATCGGTCGGGTAGAAAGCACACTTTTTTTGGTTGACCGGGTGGCGATCAATACTGTTTTCGACACTCTTGATGATTGACCCGTGTTTTGGACGGATGTCAGAGGACTTGGTGTCTCAAAAGCATGAATTTTGGAAAGTACCAGAGGCTAGGCTCTTCGAATCGCGAAAAAAACGGCGAAAACCGGGGTTTCCGGGGCCTTCCGGGCGACCCCGGGTTCCAAGGTCGCCGGCGACCCTGGCCCAGGGTCGCAGGGGCCTGCGACCCTGGGGGGTTTTCCCCTTTTTGTGTCCCGTTTTGTGTCCGTTTTTGCTGTTTTTCGATTCTTTTTTCTCCTGTACTTTTCGTTGACATTTTGACCATTTATTGGCCTGATTTCTTTGTAGGAAACCTGATGAGAATCCTTGCATTTTATTTTGAAAAGTTTCCAATTTCCTGAGAAAGCCGAAGACTTTGTCGCGCAGAGCTGCCGATTTTCCATCAGAAGCTAAAACTGGGTCAAACGATGTCGGAATGACCTGAAATTTGGTGTGAAGCCTCCTGAGCAATAAATAAGACCAACCATAGGCTTTTGTTTGAGTTTTGAAGCCGTTTGGGGTCCTATCACCAGTAGACTTACTTTTTATCGCGATGAAGATGTGCGGTCAACCGATGTCCGATTGACTTAAAATTTGACAGGGAACCTATTGGAGTCATTTTAAGATGATCCATAGGCTCTGTCTTGGAAACCATGGTCCCGGAGAACTTTGCCGCCGAGAGGCCTGATTTGGCTTCCGAGCGTCAAACTATGGTCAAATGTTGTGGAAATGACCTGAAATTTGACGTGTAGCCCTTTATAAGCATTTTGAAGCCGTCCATGTGCTCTATCTGATGAGTAATGGCCTCGGTGGTTCTCGCCGCCGAGAGGCTTGATTTAGCTGTTCGAGGGTTGATGTAGGGTCAAACGTTGTCAGTTTGACTCGGAACTTGACGTGGAGCCTTTTGGAAGTATTTTGAGACCATCCATCGGCCCTGATCGAAGATTTGGTGTCCCCGATGCTTTTGCCGTCGAGAGCTCCTTTTCGGCTGTCGGAGAAGCGAAGTTAGGCCAAATGATTTTGAAATGGCCCGAAACTTCTTGTGTACTCCTCTTTTGGCTGTCTGGAAGAATCTTGCAGTTTTTGTTTGATTCTGACAAGATTTGATTTTTTGGAAGCAGCATTGCCTATTTATGGCAGGTTGCGACTTCATGTAGCTCTTTGGATCTTGAAGAGGCAAAGTGACATTTTTGGTGTCAACAAATGCCCCCTCGAGGTACAGCGACGAGTTGCTTAACTTTTGTAGTCGATGTGCCTCGAAGAGATTTTCGAAGGAGAGCCTGTGACTTGACCAAGAGTCTTTGAGCAGTCTTTCTTTTTGGTATTTGTAGCCTTTTGAGCTTCCAGGGGAATTTTATGGTAGTGAAAGGGATCACGTACCATCTCGAGGCAAAGTTTTGAAGATGACATCAGGGATGTGGATTTGGGTTTTGACCTTGTGACCTAACAGGCTATATGTGGCAGGTTAGGGGGTCGGGTTTGGTTTTGATCGTGTGACCCAACAAGCTGTATGTGGAATGTTGGGGGATCAATTTTGGTTTTGATCTTGTGACCTAACAGGCTGTATGTGGCAAGTTAGGGGATCAGGTTTTGGTCTTGTGACCTAACAGGCTGTATGTGGCAAGTTAGGGGACCAGGATTTGGTTTGGTTTTTGTAGAATGTCAATTTCAAGATTTTGGCTCAATTTGGTAGATGAGGCTGGATGGTTTGATTTTTGGAAGCTCATGGGGCTTGGAATTTTCTTTTGTATGGTCCAATCAACTCAAAAGAGGCATGGAACCATTTTTGTATGCTCTTGGTAAGAGGGATTTCTCTTTGACTAAAAGCCCAAAATTTTTTTTTTCTTTTTTTGTGCCTAGGTGGTCAAACCTGGCTCATATGGGCTAACCCATGGGACCTTAAGCTTTTGAAATGGCTTAGATCTCATATGGTGTCATTTTTGTAAAGAATATCCAAAAATATCTCATTTGGATAGAGAATATCTAAGAATATCTTTACTTGGAGAGAATCTCTCATGATCCCTTTATTTTGGGATAGGATATCTCAAGATATCTTTCTTTTGGGAAAGAATCCGTCATCGATTTCTTTTTGGGAGAAAATCCTTCAAGATATCTTTCTTTTGGGAAAGAATCTTTCTAATCTCTTTCTTTTGGTAAGGTTACTAATTAGTAACACTTACCTCTTTCTTCTTTCCTTCTTTGGTTTGCTCTCCTCTATAAAAGCAAGGAGAAGGTTGGATCTCTTGCTCTTATTACTTTCTTTTGCAATAATTTCAAGAGGGCTTCAAGACCAAGAGCTCTTCTTCTTCAAGATCTTCAAGACTTTTCTTCTTCTTCTCCATCAATGGCTTCAAGTAAGTTCCCTTTTTCAAGAAAACTCCATTGTAGGGAAAAAAAGTTCTTCTTTCTTTTTTTTTTGTTTCTTTCTTTTTCTTTTCTTTTTTTTTCACGTGTTTTCCTTTTTTTTTTCACACGTTTTTTTTTTCTTCTTTTTTTTTTTTTCATGTTTTGTTTTTTTTTTTTTTTTTTTTTGTGGGCCGTACGGACAGATCCGTACGGATCTGGCCGTACGGCCACGTGGCCTGTGGGCCACCTCCTTTTTTTTTGTTTTCTTTCCCTCCCTTTTTTGAGAAGATTTCTTTTCTTTTTTTTTTGTTTTCTTTCCCCCTTTTTTTTTTGAGAAAGTTTCTTTTCTTTTTTTTTTTGTTTTCTTTCCCCTTTTTTTTTTTTGAGAAAGTTTCTTTTCTTTTTTTTTTTTTTTTTTTTTTGCTCATCATGATAATGCCCCTCCCTTTTTTTTGGCAAATCTAGATGTTCATGCATGCATTCAATTGTAAATTAAATTTGTAGCATGATGTGATAGCATACCTGAAAGTTTTCGCAAATTTGGGAATTTGGAGCTCGCAGTGATGTTGAGCCCTTCCTGATTTTGCGGAGACTTTGAGGTTTCGAAAGTTTGGAGTTTCGGAGCTTGCAGCGATGTTGAGCCCATCTTCAAGCTTTCTTATTTCTTTCGGGATAGTTCCTTTTCTTCGGAATTGCCCCGTCATCATGTCAAAATTTCGCCAGATTTTTTTTAGCGAGATTCTGTCATTTTGATGTTTGATCTTTTTCTTTTCCACCCTTTTCAGGTGGTTCCTCCAGAGCGAACAAGGGTAAAGAGCCTGCTACAAGCGTACCTCGTCGATCTTCTAGATCTTCTAATCCGGCCGTTCAGCAGGCTTTTGAGAAGGTCCAGTATGTTGAGAGAAATCTGGAAGAGTGCGACTCCCTCAACAGAGATGAGATGAGGCAGCGACTGATCGCTCTCAAGGGAGAGGAGTTCTATAAGATCATGGTAAGCAGTCGTCCATGGGTGATGGAAGATCAGAGCGTTTTGCCCAAGCCTACCTTCTTCTTTGGTGATGCAGTCCCTGATGACATGACATACCAGAGGAGATGTTTTCAGTTTTCTTTCACAGCAGATGGTGAGAAGAAGACTGTTGCTACCCGGTCGACGTTTGATCGCACCGTCTCGATTCTGAGCCTTACCCCCACGTGCCCTAAGAGGGAAGATCCTCCAAGTTGGGTGAGAAGGACAAATGTAATCAAGACCGGGGTTTTTGTTGGCGGTTCTCCTGGATATACGGAGAGGTCGCCTGTTGACATGGACCTGTTGATGCCCTCCAGCGGCTACCAGGGCTCTGATTATCCGTCGGTCGATTTGAGACCGGTGGGCCTTGGTATTTTCAGTGGTGATGGCAGTAATTGGATCAAGCCTTTTCGACTTCGAGGTCGTTTCAATGCTGACTCCGAGTGGAAGTCGTGGACTGATCGCGTCCTGCTGATTGGTGGCGCCGTTTTTGAAGGAAGCCGGGATTTTTGATGCGGTCCGCGCCTTTAGGGAGACCGTGATCTTTTCCGACGAGGCCTTCATGGCTATGCTGGAGTCATTCCTCCCGCAAACCAATACCTTCGTTGTGATGAATGGTGAGATTGGTTTTTCTTTGAATGAGCTGAGCGCTATTACTGGCTTCTATACTTTCAGCTCGTCGCCTTCTATGATTTTTTGAAGGAGAAGGGGGGTTTGAAAGTTAGATCCAGCAGTTGGAAGAGTTTTAGCTCTTCATTCCCCAACTTTTTTGATAGCAGGGAGTCTTCTGATAGCATGACCCAAGAAGCCGGAGCTCAAGATCCAAGTTCAAAGAAGATCTTGGCCATGCAAGAAGAGTTGAGAGATTTCTGTGCAAGTACAAACGCCATATGCCCTGACATTGCACTGCGGAGAGATCTCGTTGTTTACCTCACTTATTGGCTTGGTGAGGCTGTTTTTGCTGGAGGAGATGGAACGCACATCAGGCCGCATTGTATTTTTCCGGCTTGTCAGATGGCGTTTGGAGAGCAGCTTGCTTTGGTGCCAGCTCTTTACTCCTACCTGTGTACCGAACTGCAGGCTGCTGCTTTTTTGGTTCGGCTTGGGCTTCCCATGAATAGGGTATTTTCAGCCCATATCTTTTATTCGTGGTATGTATACCACTGTCCTGGCTTCCATCGGCTGGGTGCTGCACAGGATGATGATCCTCTGATGATTCGACTGGCTAAAGGCAAAGCCGTGTCCGAATCACTTTTGTTTGCCCGCATGAGGATCCGACGGTTCAGGGACGTCGAGATGGGGCAATCTTCAGTGAAGCTTTCTCCGGAGTTGCGGAAGAAGGCTTTTGATTTTGGTGCCTCCCGAGACTCTACCAGGGCGGGGTCAGGAAGGCATTATTCCTTGACAAATGCAGAGAGAGAGTGGCTTTTCAGCATACGTGTCGGCACGATGGTGTACCGTAGACATCTTTTCGTCGACATCCAGCCGTATGTACCCTCTCGCTTTTCTTTGCTGCTGGGCTTTTCTCAAGGCGTTGTTGGAGCGCCTTCAAGCATGGTGAAGCGCTTTGGAGGTTCACAGGACGGGAGAAATGCATGGGCTTTCTATAGTGCTGAAGACACTACAGCCATGATTTCTTATCCTGTGTTGCTGACTTCCCGGACTGCCGGCTTTGCGAAGTGGTTCGCGGAGAGCTTTTCGGCATATCGGGGGCTTTCCAAGAAGGAGCTTGATGTGAAGCTGGCATCTGTAAAGGGCCTTGGAAAGTCGGATGGCGTCCGGCGAGAGGAAGTTTGGTCTTTCCTTTCTGGAGAGAAGCACAAGATAGGCTTTCTCGGTGACCAGGGCGTCATTGGTTCTGAAGCTGTTCGAGAAATACCTGATGAGGCTTTGGAGCAGCTAGAACAGGAGGAAGCCGAACTTGGCGCTTGGATGCAAGCGGCACAGAGGCAAGCTTCCGTGGAGTCTACTGGCAAGAGTAGACCATCCAGTGAGGAGTCAAGTGGGAAACCTGACTCTGACAGTGGGGCAGGTTTCTCTAAGAAGCGAGCCCGCCGGGGTAAGAGGGGGAGGAGTCATCATCATATCAAGGGGCAGCATGAGGACTCTCCTGACTTGGAAGTTCCTCTTACTATCGATGAGGATGTGCCAGTGGATGCTGACGAGCCTCCAGAGAAGAGAAGCCGAGAAGAAGAGACCGTTGGTGAAGGTATGATTCTTCCTTTTTCTCTTTCCATTTCTTTTCATGGGACTTTTTCCATGTTCTGATTTGCTTCTTGTTTCTGCTTTTCCTTTTTTTTTTTAGCAGAGGAAGACTTGATGATGCCTGAGGTTCCTGTCGATGAGGTGGTGACGGATCCTGTCGAGGCACCTGAAGAAGAACCGAGGGACTCTGGAGTGATTCCAGAGTCTCCAATTGGTACGACTTCTTTTGCTCTTTTTTTTTTGTCTGTGACTCGGTTTGCTAACATTTTTTTTTATGTCAGCTGACTTGCCACAGGGTTCTGATGACTTTGAACCATCGATGGATGCAAATGTTGATGATGCTTCCGATGAGTTCATGGAGGAAGAAAGTGTTCCGCCAGTCGTCGAAGAAGGTATTTTGTAGTTATAACCCTGATAATGATTTTCAAACAGGATTATATTCATACCTTTTTGTGTTTCTTTTGGCAGGTTTTGAAGTGACAGAGGAGGGTCCGTCGCTTCCAGAGCAAGGGATGCCAGAGGTTAATCCAGAGGTAGAGACTCCTGGGACCAGTTCTGACAATGTTGAGGAGATTCCTCGCGCTGAGATTCCTACCCGAGCAGGAGCAGCTTCAACTGGAAAGAGTTCTTTTGTTACTCTTTCAACAGATGATGACATGAGCAGCCGACCAACGGAGCTGGGCGAATCTTCAGCTGGGCCATCTCTTCTTTTTGCGAAGAAAGTGGTGGTGCGAGTTCTGAGCTCTTGGATTGAGACTCTCTTTTCTGGGCACTTGGAAGCTGGATTTAGCATGATCCAGCATGTGCGTGAGATTCTCGGTGATGCTGAAGAAGCTGGTCTGGATGTCACATATGCCAGGGCGATCGTTAATAGGATCATTGAGCTGGGTGACAAGTGGTTTGAGACCATGGGTTTTCCTGATGATCAGTTCTTCAAGGAGATGTTCTTGGACCCTACGGATAAGGCTCAATCTGACCTGGATGAGGCTACAGAAAGCAAGAAGCAGGCAGTCCGAGAGAGGAACTTAGAAGAGATAATCATCATTAGGCTGACACATGACCTTAACATCCTTGATAGGGAGGTCGATGAGGCCAGGAAACGTCTTGACCATCTGCAGGCACAAGTCGCTGCCAAGTGGACTGAAATAACAGAGGCTCGTGAAAGGGAGACTGCTCTGATTCATCGAGTTGCGGATGCCAATCGAGTTCTCAAAAGGAAGTCTGATGAGGACAAACAATGGAAAACCGCTCGAGGGAAGCTTCCCAGTGCAGAAGAAGGGTTACAGCCCACCCCAGCATCTCATGGCAGGTTCCTGAAGAAGCGTGCCTTGGAATCCTTGACGGATGAAGCCAAAAGCTTGCTTAAGGAGCTGAACTCTTGGCTGGAGACCATTTTTTATTGAGCTCCTGTATACAGAAACCATCCTTCTTTCTTTTTTTTGGTACCACTTGTATTTTTTTGTACTTTTTTTTGTAGTGCTTGTGAGCACTTTTCTTCTTTTTTTTTTGGTACCACATGTATTTTTTGGTACTCTTTTTTTTTTGTTATCCCTACGCTCACTTGAATCTTTTTGTGATAAAAGTAATTGCTAAATGGGATGCTCTTTTTTTTGTTATCCCTACGCTTACTTGAAAGTAATTGCTAAATGGGATTTGATCAAAAGGTTGTCATTTTGTGAAAATCTTTTGTCAAGTAATTGTTTTGGCATGAAAGCCAGGTTTTTGTTTGTGGCATGGAAGCCAATTTTGGCATGAGAGCCAGCTTTTCTTGTGGCATTGATAACCGAGTTTTTTTTTGTGGCATCTATAGCCAGTTTTGGTGGCATTGATAGCCGGTTTGTTTCGTTGGCATCTATAGCCGGTTTTTGGTGGCATTGATAGCCTGTTTTGTTTTGGTGGCATTGATAGCCGTTTTTTTTTTTAAATCCAAGTTTTTTGTTTGTGGCATTGATAGCCGGTTTTGTTTTGGTGGCATTGATAGCCGGTTTGTGGCATTTATAGCCTGTTTTGATGGCATTTATAGCCGGTTTGTGGCATTTATAGCCTGTTTTGATGGCATTTTTAGCCGGTTTGGTTTTAAAAAAATGCAAGTATCGACTAAAAGTCGCCTCCCTGCTGAATGTTCTTGCAAGTATCGATGGAATGTCGCATCCTTGCTCATTCGGTTGCGAGTATCGATGGAATGTCGCATCCTCGCGGATTTGGGTGCAAGTAACGATGGAATGTCGCATCCTTGCTTTTCAAAAATTTTGGTTTTGCGGGTACTGACTTGATGTTTTTTTTTTCCCACGATTTTTTTGAAATTTGTGGTTTTCTCGAACCTTTGGGTTATGGATGTCAACTGAAATGTTGCGTCTCCACAGTTTTTTAGGTTTTTTTGAACCTTTGAAATTTGGGTTGTGGATATCAACTGAAATGTTGCATCTCCACAGTTTTGGATTTTGCAAGTACCGACGAAATGTCGCTTCCCTGCGATTTTGGAAGTGTCGAACGTGGTTCGCTTGCTTCCGATTTGTGCGAGTATCGACTAAGCGTCGCTTCCTCGCGGTTTTTTTTTGAAAAACCATTTTTTTCATTTAAAGACACGAGGGTCATAAATTTTGACCTAAAACCATTTTGGTGGTAAAAGGCAGGGTGGACTAGGGTGGAAATCCCTGAATCCGGATTTTGTTTCAAACCATGAATTTTGGGTTCAAGGGTTGAAAATTTTGGTCAAGTTAGGGAAAGGTTCCTAAACTTGGATTTATTTTTTTTTTGAACAATGAAACGATGAAAGTAAGCATTGTTTTAGATTTCTAGAAATTTCAATATTTGACATGAAAATTCTAGAAAAGATGGTGGGTTTAGCGAGCGTGTACCTGGAAACCGGTTTTGGCCGTACAGGCATTGCTCTTACCCAGTTGGGTAAGTCTTCAAGGGTAGTACCGCTTTAAGAACTTGCCGTTGATGGGCAGCATACATCTGTCACCTTCCATGTTTAGGAGTGCGTATGCACCATTAGAGAAAACCTTGTCGATGACGTAGGGTCCCTCCCATTTTGGCTCAAATTTGCCTTTGGACTTGTGAGCGAAGACCATTGGTCTTTTTACCGCAAGAACCAAGTCACTCTTTTTGTAGGCGCGTTGCCTGACCTTTTTATCGAAAGATCCTGCCATTCGTGCTTGGTAAAGTTCAATGCTTTGTTGAGTTTCGAGCCGTTTCTCATCGAGATTGTCCAGCTCATGGAGTCGCAATTTGACATTGCTTTCTTGAGTCATGTCATTTTGCAAGGATACCCTCAAGGAAGGAATTTGTACTTCCAAGGGCACGACAGCTTCGCATCCATAGACCAAGGAGAATGGTGTGCTATGGGTTGGTCCTCGAACGGTGGTTCGATAGGCCCACAAAGCTTTGGACATTTTGTCGCTCCAGTCTCTTTTGTGACTAGAGACCATTTTTTTGAGGATTTTGCAAAGTGTCTTGTTGAAAGCTTCTGCTAACCCGTTTGCTGCCGGATTGTATGGAGTCGAAGGACAGCTTTGGATTTTGTATTTGTCGCAGAACGTGTAGAATCGATGATCCCGGAACTGTGGTCCGTTATCATGGACGAATCTTTTGGGTATGCCGAAACGACAAATGATGTTGGTGCGTAGGAACTGAAGGACTGATGAGGTCTTCATTTCGTTAAACGCAAATGCTTCTGACCACTTGGAGAAGTAATCCGTAGCGGCGAAGATGAAGCGATGACCTTTGCTTGAAGGGGGAGAAATAGGACCTATGATGTCCATACCCCAGGCTTCGAAAGGCCATGAGATCGCTGTAGGATGCAGCCATTCTGGAGGCATGTGAATGTAATCTCCATGAACTTGGCATTGTTGGCAGCGCTTAGCAAATTGTATTGCGTCAGCTACCATGGTAGGCCAGTAATATCCTAACCTTTTTATCTGATCATAGAGCTTAGGTCCAGCCTGATGAGCTCCACAAAGACCAGCATGAACTTCTTTGAGTGTTTCTTCAGCCTCTTGTTGTGACAAGCAGCGTAGAAGTACTCCGTTGAAGGATTTCCTGTAAAGGATTTTTGAAGGAATATCCAAATGGAAGCTTGGGGTTCGCCTTTGGATGCTTACCCGTTCTTTTGGATCTTCAGGTAGGATTCCGAACATAATGTAATCAATGAACGGATCCCTCCAGTCGCCGATTGAAGTTTGAAGGATTGAAATCCGACTTCCGACCACTTGGTGGCATTCAGCAACTGCTTGGTGTGTGTTAAGAGGAGGAAGGATTCTCCTTTCGCACACCGTGATTTGCATGTTTTCCCCTTCCTGGATTGCCATGGATGCGGCAAGTCCGGCTAGGGTATCTGCACGTATGTTTTCACCTCTACGAATGTGGGTGATGTGACAGATGTCAAACTTTTGCAGAAGTGATTGTGCCTTGTTGTAGTAGGGCAGCAAATCTGGCTTCCTGACTTCAAATTTCTGATTCATCTGGTTGACGATCAGTTGAGAGTCTCCAAAGACTTCCAGCATGGTGATACCGGATTCGATGGCGAGTTCCAATCCTAAGATCAGAGCTTGATATTCAGCTGCATTGTTTGTGCATGGTTCCAGTAGCGAGAAAGCGTGTGGAATCATGTATTTGTCGGGGCTAACAAAGAGGATGCCAACTCCTGAGATCAGCTGTCTTTTTTCATTTGTCCTGGTTGCACCGTCAAAGTACATATCCCAGGAGGCACTTTGTGAGAAAGTCTCCACATTGTAGGCTGGTTCGTCTGGGAGATCATCTCTGAGTGGAGAATCTTTAGGCAATGGATGCTCTGCGAGGAAGTCCGCTAGAGCTTGCCCTTTGATTGCTTTTTATGGTACATACCTAATATCAAATTGTGACAGAATGATGGACCATTTTGCCAGTCGAGCATTGAGAGAACCTGCCTTTGTGACAAGGACCTTCAAGAGGTTGACCCTCGAGACCAGGTAGACTGTGTTGGAAAGCAAGTAGTGACGCAGCTTTTGTACGGCGAACATCACTGCAAGACATTCTTTTTCGACTGGAGATTAGCGATGCTCTGCACCTACTAGCATGCGGCTGAGGTAATATAGAGCAGCTTCTTTTCTTTGATCATTTTCTTGTGCAGGCAGAGCTCCCAAAGAGTGATCAAGGGCCCTTGTGTACAAGATGAATGGTTTTCCAGTGGTAGGAGCAGCTAACACTGGAGGTTTTGTCAGGTATGACTTGATGTCTTGGAAAGCAGCTTCACAGTCAGCATCCCAGACAAAGTTTACACCTTTTTTCATCAACCGGGAGAATGGACGGCATTTCCCCGAAAGATTGGAGATGAACCGTCTGATGTAGGCTAATCTCCCTTGAAGCCCTTTGAGTTCTCTCAAGGTTCTTGGAGAGGGCATTTCTAGAATGGCTTTGACTTTTATGGGGTCAAGCTCTATTCCAGCTTTCCGAACTAAGAATCCGAGGAACTTACCCGACGAGACGCCGAAGAAGCATTTCAATGGATTCATTCGCAGTTTGTGTTTGCGAAGCCGGAGGAAGACTTCTCGAAGGTTTTCGAGATGATCTTCTTTTCTTTTGCTTTTGACGGCGAGGTCATCAACATAACATTCAACCGTCTTGTGCTGCATATCTTGGAATATTTTCATCATAGCCCTCTGATATGTGGCACCAGCATTTTTCAGACCAAATGGCATGACAGTGTAACAATACACGCCAAATGGGGTTCGAAAGGATGTATGTTTTTCATCCTCAGGATGCATCTTTATCTGATTGTAGCCAGAGAAACCATCCATGAATGTCATTCGCTCGAATCCACAGGTATTATCAATCATTACCTCTGGTATGGGGAGCGGAAATTCATCTTTTGGGCATGCGCCATTCAGGTCTCTATAATCAATACAGACCCTGATCTGCCCATTTTTCTTTGTCACGGGGACAATGTTGGCCAACCATTCAGGATGTTGTTCCTCACGGATGAAGCCGACGCTTTTGAGTTTTTGAACTTCTTGTTCAATTTTATCCATCACATCTGGACGGAATCTTCTTTGGCCTTGCTTGACAGGCTTGATGTCTTCTTGAAGATTGAGTTTGTGAACTGCTATTTTGGGGTCTAAGCCTGGCATTTCTGCGTAAGACCATGCAAAGCAATCAACGAACTCACGAAGAAAGGCGATATACTCGGGTAACTCATCATCCTTTATATTCTTGCTTATGAATACAGGACGTGGGTTATCTGGTGTTCCCAAGTCTATATTTTCAACAGGATCTTCTGTTGGAAGGTTCGAAGGTGGTTCCTCCACAATATTTTCGGAGGCTTCCAGCTCAACGAAACCTTCTGGGGTTTCAAGGGCATTTGCAGACCAAGGCTTTGTTCCTTTCCACGGGTCTTCTTGATCAGTAATTTTCCCAAGGCTTGCTATGAGATGATCCCAATCGCCTGTTGAAACCGAGTCGAAGTAGGCTACTTCTTTTGGAGATGAGGGTTCTTCTGGGTCAGAAGTCCACACGTCTGTGCCATCGGACAACTCCTCTTCATTTTCGGAGAAACCGTGCCAATTGGATGAGCTTCCTGGATCTTTGTCAGGTGACTCATCAAAGAGATATCCAGGGAGATCGATGTCTTCATGGACTTGAGATGTTGAGGCTCGGTCAGTATATTGACTTTTAAGCCTTTGTGTCAACTGTCTCAAGGGAGTGTCAGGATCATACCCTAACCCGTGTGAAGACTTTTCTACATAGCCGTAGAGTCTCCAATCTTCCAGCTGGCTTTTGGTCAAGACGGGCCCCAATGGCGTGAGAATACCGTGTCCTTCTCCCAAACCGACTGGGTTTTGAGCGTCATAGCCCATTTTCTTCATAATAGCTTGTGCCACAGAACTGTATAAGGATAGTTGAGGCGTACCTTTATTTTGGAAAGGTTCAGGCATGGAGTTTGATGAAGAAGCATCCGATCTATGGAAGAAGATCGGCTTTTCCTTTGTTGAAGTTGCTGGAACAACGAAGGAAGCTGACGTAGGATCTTCTATGTCAGAAGTTGTCTCCATTGGAGTAAGAGCAGGCTGAACTTGCTGAGTGTCAGCTTGGCTTGACGATGTGTCGTCTTCTGGCTCTGAATCCGAGTCCGTGTCTTGCATGATAGACACGAAAGAGACAACAAATTTGCCCCCAGGCTTTTGTTTTGCCTTCTTCACTTTAGTTGTGATGACCAAAGGCTTTGAAGATTTGAGGGAGATGATGAAGGGAGTTTGCATGCTCTCTTCAGATTTACCGGATGGTTTGTTTTCTTCCGGTGATTGTTGAGGAGCTTTGCCTTTATCTTTCTGGAGATTTTCGGCAAAGGATGCTGTGTGCTTCTCATCTTCTTCTTTTTCACCTTCATACATTTGTGAGTCTGCGAAGTGGACTTCTTTACCTTTGAAGGGTTTTCTGTCTGCAAAGACTCGATGTATCATGCCGTCGTCGCCAACAAACTTGATGCATTGATGTAGAGTTGAAGGGACAACACCATTCTCGTGGATCCAAGGGCGTCCGAGAAGGATGTTGTAGCATGAAGGGGTCTTTATTGCATACACTGTGACCTCAGAGATAAGATCACCGATCTGCAACTTGAACCTGATTTTACCGATAGGCCTTTGAGTACTCCCATCGTATCCAAAGATAGATACAGATGTGTGGCTCAGTTTGCTGGGTGGGATGCCCAACTCTTCAAGAGCCGATGTGGAGATGAGGTTGAGTGCAGAACCTGGGTCGATCTGAACTCTATGCATAGGCATTTCCTTGATATACCCTGTGAAGTACAGGGGTCGGTTATGCCTGGTTTCGCCAAGTAGGAGGTCATCCTTTGTGAAGGCGATGGTTGCACTGGCTGCTTTTTTAACCGAGAGGCATTTAATGCATGATCCCTCAGTTTTCTTCTTTTCTCCCTTTGAGGAGGCTTCTGAGTTTTTGACCCGGTAATCCATTTCAATTTGGAGGACTTGCGGGGCATGTTTGTCGACATCCTCATTCAGCTTTTGTAATTCCGAAATGAGATTATCACGAGTGTGCGGAGACATTCGCAACAAATCTAGGATGTGTAGACGTGAAGGTATGTGCTTGAAATGTTCAATCAAGTCATACTTGAAAGCCTCCTTAGGGCCTGCATGTTCATCATTGTTGCCACTAGGGGCGCTTACAACATCTTTTCCCGCAATCAAGTCATACTTGAAAGCCTCCTTAGGGCCTGCATGTTCATCATTGTTGCCACTAGGGGCGCTTACAACATCTTTTCCCGAAGGATTTACATATGTAAAGGAAGATTGGTTGTAATTTTTGTGGTAGTCCCGGCCAGAGCGGGTGCCTCTACCAACTTCGAGAGCTTCTTGAGAAGGGTCTTCGTTTGGAAGATTGTCTTCAGGATCAAGAGGCTATCGTTTTTCATTTGCTGAGGATGTATCAGCAGCAGAGTTACCATCCTCAGTGATTGTGTTGCATGGAGCATTTTCCGGGAACAAGTCCTGAACAGCATCCAGCAATCTTTCTTCTTCGTTGACTAATTCATCGTCCCAAGTATCAATGGCTGGGAATTCTTCAGTCAGGAAGGGTGTGAACTTTGAAGTCACAGTCTCAGGAGAAGAAACCTGAGAGGGTGTCATCTCAGTGAAAGTCACGTGAGACGAGGTGGCTCCAGAAGATATATTGCTAGGCGTCGCCGGAGTGTAAGTGCTCTCATCAGACGATGCTTCGGAAGAGCTATAATCCCAAATTATCACATTACAGGAAGCTCTGACGGGAGACGTTGCCTGATCGGAGTCAGACTCATCCTCGGATGTGAGAGGATCGTCTATCCAGCAATTTTCTCCATTTTCAGGAGTTAAGGGAGGATGTACTTGGTGGTCTTCAGGGACTTCAGGCTCTGGATTGCGAGGAGGCTCGTTGACGCGTTCTTGCTCTTGTTCTAGAGCGAGTCGCTGCAAGATCCTTGCATATTCTTCAAGATCAGGCATGGGAGCCGGATCTTCTTCTTCATCATCTCTTTGTGGCTCAACATTGTTGATTTCCACTGGAGTAATGAGAGGTGCTGGGTCAGCAGCATTTTCTTGTACAGCTTCTTGGTGTTCTTCATCATCAGACCAGGATCCTTGTGGCTGTAGGGGGTTATACCAGATTACTGGCATAAGATGAGACTCAGGAACCCATTCTTCATCGGAGAGATATTCTCCTGTTTCAAGGGACTCCTCCCACTCATCTGTGTAGTTGGATTCGAATCCATCATCGGTGTCGCTGGACTCGTATCCATCAATGGAGAATCCAACTACCGAATTGCAAGAGTATGATGCCTCCTGCATGGGTTCTTTGAATTGAGGTGGCATGAAATCACTGAGAGTGAATTTCCTTACCCCCTTTGAAGTCTCTGGAAGGGATGTTTTTGTTACCTCCAGTGAAGCAGTAGAGGAAGCCTCTGCCTTTTCTTTGACCTCTAGTTTTGGCTGGGTCTTCTCTTGCCGTTTGAGCTTGAGGAGATGTTTCCTAGCCTGCCTTCGCTGTTGAGCTGTAGGCTTTGTTTTCACGACCTCCCAATTTTCATCTTCCAGGAGATCGGGATGTACCCATATCGGTTGTCCGTTTGGTGTCGGGTAAGGAACCAGTTCCTCAGATGCTTCGATTGAGTTTATCACCTTGAAGGAAGTAGTGATCTTCTTCTTCGGTGATCTTGATGTTTGTCCACATGTCACCATGTTGACGGAGGCAGACCCATAGTTTTTGTCAAAGGTGATGACTCCGTTTTTCCTCATCTCATTTATTTTCTCTCTCACAACGAAGCATTGATTGAGAGGATGCGAGATCATCTGGTGGTATGGACAGTACCGAGGATCGTTGGTTTTGCCAAGTTCAGGCAAGGTGAGCTTGCCGTTTGCCACAAGAGCCCCGAAGATTTAATCAACATCTTCATCAAACAGGTATTTCTTTTCTACTCGTTCTTTGAAGGCATCAGAGAGTTCAGGTTTCTTACCAACAGCTTTGTTTTTAGCTTTCTTTGGTGGCTGAGGAGCTGACTTGGTTTGCACATTGAGGACCTATTTCTTCTTTGGTTTTGAGGTCGTAATGGCGGTTGGCTCTTTTCTTGATGATTTCTGACTGTTGAGGTCCTTAATCACCGTTTCAGCTTCCATAGAAGCTTCTAGGAGTTCTCCCAGGTTTTTTGATTTGTTGCCGATGATCATGGAGCGGATTCTGGCTCTCATGTTGTTTCGGCAGATGTCGACTAGCGACGCTTGTGGCAATACATCAGAGCATTTGTATGCCATTGCTTTCCACTTGTGAATGAAGTCATATGTTGACTCATTCTCCCCCTGTTTTAGGCTGCACAGCTGAGCCATAGTAGCGGGATGATCTTCACCTTTGAAGTGAGTCAGGAAGCGTGTCTCTAGCATGGCCCAGTTTTGGATTGAGTCCTCCGGCAGAGTGGAGTACCAATCGAAGGCCGTACCTTTTAGGGTACTTGCAAAGAGGCGGATCTTGAGTGCATCTTGATCCGCGATAGCTCCCGTCAGGATCTTGAAGTGGATGACGTGCTGTCTGGCTGATCCTTTCCCCGTATATGTTTGGAGAGTAGGATGCTTGAATTTGGTGGGGAACGGGACCGAGTCCATCCATAAGGGATATGGTGGCTTGATCCCATGCTCCTTGAGTATATCCTCTTCTTTTGCTTTGGCGAGGATACCGTCTACGTCCTTTTTGGTAAGGGCGCGTGACTCATTTTCTTCTCTATTTACCTCGTCGTCTTGAAGATTCGGAGGAGGTTCATTGTTCGCCTGATTTTGGAAGGCGAGGAGAAGGTTTTCCATCAGAGTTTCAATCCTCTGCTGGCCCTGTTCCAACTGCTGCATGCGGGTGATCGCATCTTCTGGAGGTGGATTGCGGGGTGGTGGCTAAGAATTTGTAGCCAAGACATTCATCCTTCGTGATTCGAACGAAGAAACTGTCCTGGTGACTGAGCTGGGGCTCATTCTTTTTGAAGAAGAGCTTGAGGAATGATCACTCTGTTGTCTTTTGCTTGAAGGAGCAGGGGATTCTTCTGAATGTCTTCTTGTCCTGGAGACGCTGCGGGTCATCGGACGTCGGACATGGATTTTTGTTGCTGATTTTTGGCGCCTTCTGGTTTTTCCAACCATATGGACGGCAGTAACTTGGTTGGGTCTTTCTTTTTCGACCCATTTGGGAGAGACTTGAAGTGTGGGAGGCTGGGTCCTTTGCTTCTCTAGTCTCTTTTGTCGGTACGACGCGCGGCGGCGTATACGACGAGCAATTTGAGCTTCGGTCAGCTCTGACTGGGCTTTGACGATGAAGGATGTGCTCCCTCGGGCGCAGCAGCCGAGCCTGTCTTCTTTGCAGCTGGGCAAGGACAAGATGCGAACCCTGTCCTTCGCCTGTTGCAGCGAAGCTTTGAATTTTTGAAGTTCGGCCCCTGTAGAGATGAAGGGTCGAACTGCAGGTTTGTAGGCCTTAGCAGGTGCTTGTAGAGGCCTTGTGATGCATGACTTGATTTTGGGCTTGTAGGAACAAGCCGGCTCATGCTGGGATGACTTGGAAGTCAAGTCGGAGATGGGTCTCTCCTCTTTCATGTAGGCAAGAGGATAGAACTGGTTCTCCTTGAGTGGGGCCAGGAATGCTGGCTTAGTGGATGTCTGGGACCTTCTCTGTTTTGGTGAAGGTCTTGGGCACCAAGTCTTGGGGTAGACCTGGTTGTTTGCAGGTCGAGGCTTCGTGGGGCTACCACGGGCTTCAGGCCTTCTGGTGCTCGCCTTTGGTGTCACGGTAGTGACACGTTGAGAGGCGAGTTTCTGCTTCTTGGAGGGAGCAGTTTGTTCCTCAGGAAGTGGGAATGGTCCCAGCGTCCCAAAGACGATAGTCCGGGGAGCCGAGGTCGACCCGGAGTTCAGAGAGTTGCCGAGGGAGTTGATGCTTCGGCAGCTGATTGGGCGCTTGTAGGTGCGCGTGGTTTGCTTCTGTTGAAGCATGAGTTTGTGCTTGTTTTCATCGAAAGTAATGGTTAGTGAAGCTGCCATTAGTTAGTTTTTGAAAATTTCTGAAACAAGACCACATTCATTAGTAATCACGAGAATATAATGATCATAAATGGGAAGTTCTATGGTTTCGTCTTTTCAAATTGCTCGAGGTAGATGACCCAAGCAATATGAGGAAGGCAAAATGCCATAGAAGGTACAATTGTTCTGATCGCAGGTATGGTAAGCCCGGAATGGGCATCCCAGTGACTGCTAGAAGCAATTGTGAACTTAAATTCGACTTATCGAGAAGCAGAGCTTGCTCGAGGTAAGAAGAATATAAAGTTGGAGTTACAGATGTGCCGGTCGCAATACAGTAGACCCTGAAAGGGCGTACTAGTACCGCTAGACACAAATGTTTTGAGACCCCATCCATGAGATGAGATTCTCTGTTTTGAAAGGTCAAGATTGGATTCATCAAAGAGAGCAGATGGTATTCCGATCTGAACACGGGCTCAGCGATTTCCGCGAGCGCCAGTGCTCAGAAAGAAATGAACCATAATTTCTCGGATCTGAATCTAAAGATGACGAGTTTTTTTTTTTTGAAAAGTCAATATTGGGTTCATCAAAGAGAGCAAAAGGCATTACAATCTGAACACGGTCTCAGCGATTTCCGTGAGCGCCAGTGCTCAGAAAGGAGAAGACCAAAATTTCTCCAATCTAAACCCAAAATGACGGAAGTTTTTTTTTTTTTTTTTTTGAAGATTTTGAAGATTTTTTTTTAAATCTTTTTTTTTTTTTTTATTTTTTTATTTTTTTATTTTTATTTTTTTTATTTTTATTTTTAAGATTTTTTTTTTGAAAAAAATTTTTATTTTTTATTTTTTATTTTAAAATTTTTATTTTTTTTTTTAAAAATTTATTTTATTTTTTTTAATTTGTTTAAAAGACGAGAGAGTACACATAGGCCTCCTAACCCGGTCTTATGAAATCTTGATTGATAGAATTGCCCCCAGGTAAGGGTAGGATTACTTAATGAACCCGTTTGGAGGACCCTTGCCTAGAACAGTCAAGCTGTCTCCACCCTCTGGACAAGGCTTTTCTTTGAATCAACCATGATCAAAGAACACAGTTGGTTTAACCTTAGTGGTTTATGTCTTTTTTTTTTATATTTTTTTATTATATTTTTTTTTATGAACTCATCGAAGAGAAACAATGGCCCAACCCCCGATCCGAACACGGTCTCAACGATTTCCGTGAGCGCCAGTGCCCAGAAGGGAGAGGATCAAAGTTTCTCAATTTTGAATCCAAAATGAGAAATCTGATTTTTTTTGTTTTTTATTTAAAAAAATTCTTTTTTTTAAAAGAGAAAGAATGGAAATAATTTCAAAGAATTAGAAATTTCCAAACAAAAAATCTCATCTCATTTTTTAGGTGCGGAATTCAACATAGGCCACCAATTATAAAGTAGCCAAGGAATCGAGAAAAGAAATATAAGCATAGAGCAAAATATATGATGTGCAAATATTTCATTTCTAGCATCGTGTTCTCAAATAAACGAGTCCCACCGGGTGGAGCCAGCTTGATGGACCGCGCTCCAAATGCTCGAGTTCCTACCGAGGTCGGCGGACGTGGGAGTCCGTTTGGTTCCGACCCTTTCGTAACCAGGGGGCAAGGGCGTGCATCAACATTTCTTTTTTTTTTTGTGGGTGTGCCAGATTTTCTATTTTTACTTGGAATTGCAAGTGGTGATCCGGAGAGCAACCTTCGCAAGTAAAAAGGAAATCAGCTTCTTTCAAGTTTTCCATTGCACATATATTTAAGAAAAGAGACATTTTTCTTGGTTTGCCGTAAAGGCGATTTTTTTGGGCATTTATAGCCGATTTTTGGCATTTATAGCCGGTTTTTGGCGTTTATAGCCGATTTTGGCATTTATAGCCGATTTACAATCCTTATCAACAATGAAAGACAAGAGTTGTGATTTTTGTCTCTTTTAAAAAAATACAAACTACAATGAAAAGCAAGAAAAGGAGGATCTAACTTCTCAGGAGATTGTGGGGGACTCGTTTAGATTGACGGTCGCAAGCCATATGTGGGCTTCGCCATCATCCATGCAGATGAGAACAGAGGATGCTATTGATTCGCTTGGCTTGGCTATAACCTCAGGTTTTTAGAGGACAAAGACCAAAAGAAGGTCCTATGTCCAATAAAAAGCCGAATAGACGGGCTGAAAAGCCATATCTAAGCCATTGGAGGCAGGAGGAGAAGGCAAGGACCTTGGGGGGGGGGTACCCCCCAAGGGACTTTTGTCACCTTGTTGCGGTGGCCGGTGTAGAACTTCCGCAGAGTTTTCTCTCTTTTTCCTTTCTCTGGATTTCTGTGCTTCTGTCTGTCTGTCTGTTTGTGCTTTTTTTCTGATGCCTTTCGATGCTTTGTTCTTCTTGGAGAGCTCTCCTATTTATAGGCTTTTAGGTTGCCATTTAGGAGGGTTTATGAGCCTTGATTGTCATAAAGCTGCATAATGGGAGGAGTTACAAAATTGAATTGTTTATTTTGTAACTCCTTTTTCTTGGCTTCTGATTGGCCGGAGGAGATTGAGGGCATTTAATCGCCTTTAATCGCCATGATGGGAGGAGTTTCATGGGTTAAATGCCATGAATCTCTTGACTTGTAACTCCCGAATGCTTGCTTCTGATTGGGCCGTCCAAAGAAATGGATTAATGACTGTAATAAAGCTAGTCAATTAATCGCATTAAGTGGTCGCCGAGCAGCTGAAGAGTCGCGGGCCGTGCCACGTCTTTTGGGATTCTTCTGTCAATGATCATCGATGGATCTTCATGTAGATCGACATCAGATGACCATGTAATTTCAGGTGTTTGTTGCCAACAGCGGGTCGGTGCCATCTGTCCTGTCGATTTCTCGATCGGTCGGGTAGAAAGCACATTTTTTTTTGGTTGACCGGGTGGCAATCAATACTGTTTTCGATACTCTTGATGATTGACCCGTGTTTTGGACGGATGTCAGAGGACTTGGTGTCTCAAAAGCATGAATTTTGGAAAGTACCAAAGGCTAGGCTCTTCGAATCGCGAAAAAAACGGCGAAAACCGGGGTTTCCGGGGCCTTCCCGGCGACCCCGGGTTCCAAGGTCGCCGGCGACCCTTGTTGGAATTTGAGATGAATTTGAGATGACTTGAAAGTCTTTTGAAGAATTTGAAGAATCAGTATCTCAAGTATTGTTTTGAGTTGGAATTCTTGTCAACACATTGTCACAAACATGATGTTAATAAGCTGGTATTGATAGAGCTGAAAAGAAGAAACAGAATTGAAACTGTCAGGAATTCAGAATTCCTGAAGCAGAGCACGCGGTCGACCGGGCTCTTCATGCGGTCGACCGAGCAAGAAGAAACCTGCAGAAAACAGATTCAGGTAGCTCTCAGTTATTTTCGTGACACAGTGTGTCTTCGGTCGACCGGGACCCCAGGATGTCGACCGAGCTCAAAAGTTGTCTGTTTCCAGTCAGTGTCTTCGGTCGACCGAGCAAGCCAGGATGTCGACCGAGCACGGGAACCAGAGTTGCGCAGAATTAGAAGTTTTGCACGAAAATTCAGCACTCTTATCTAATTTGTTTGGGACTCTTTCTAAACGAATTGTAGCCCGTTTTAAATACAATTAAGGGTTATCAAAACCTATATAAAGGCATGTATGGGTCGTTCTAAAGAGACACCAGAAGAGAGAAAGAATAGAGAAGAGTTTTAGAGAGTTCTTGAGAGAAAGAAGAAGCTGCTGGTGTGTGTTGCTGTGTGCTGATGTGGTGACGTTTTCTACAGCAATTGTGGACGAGATTATGCTCTAGAAGATGGTGATTCGTCCATGAGTTAAGTGTCTCTCTGTTTATGCTTTAATTTTCAATTTGTAAGGGATTGAGAGAGAGAGAATTGTAGAGGGGAAGGGCTGTAGACAGAGTTAATATTCTATTCTGTTTATACATCAAGTTGGTGCTTGGTGTTTAGGGTTTGGTGATCCTATCTGTGGGTGCAGATAAATTGTAAAGGGAGTCGGTGCTTCCTAGATAGTTGGTGCTATCTGAAACTAAGGGTTGGTGCTCTTTGTCGTTGGTGCGACTAAATAAGATTCAGATCTGTCCCGGATTGGTGTTCGGACAGTCTTTGAACCGTGGACGTAGCCTTTCGGTGAACCACGTTAAATCTGGTGTCATTGTGTGATTTGACTTGTTTTGTTGTTGAATTGGACCTGTTTTTAGAAATCACTGATTCACCCCCCCCTCTCAGTGATCGCGGTATCCAACAATTGGTATCAGAGCGAGGTTCCCTTGATCAGTTTAATACACTAAGGGTGATCTCTTGTCAAATCACATGGCAGTCAATACAGGGAATATGAAAGCACCTCTGTTTGATGGTTCTAATTACTCCTTTTGGAAGATTAGGATGCAAGCCTTCATCAAATCTCTTGGCTATGATGTTTGGGAGGCTGTCAGAGCCGGTTACAATGCAACCACCGTACCCAATGATACTGCATCGAAGAAGTTGGCAGACAATGACTCCAAGGCGCAGAATGCACTCTTTAGTGGCCTTGTGGACAGCGAGCTTGTCAAAGTAATTGCATGCAAAACAGCCAAGGAAATTTGGGACAAGTTGCAAAGCATACATGAAGGTGATGAGAAGATTAAAGAAGCCAAATTGCAAACTCATCGCTCTCAATTCGAGTCTCTTCGCATGGAGGAAAGCGAGAATGTTGACTCGTATATGCAACGAGTGAATGAAGTCACGAATGACATTCGTGGACTAGGGGAGGAGATTAAAGAGCCGGTCATCGTCAAAAAGGTTCTAAGATCTCTTCTTCCCCGGTTTGATTCAAAAGTCTCAGCCATCGAAGAAGCCAAAGATCTGAATGCATTTTCCATGGATGAATTACATGGCTCTCTAACTGCCTATGAGATGCGCATAGGAAAGACGTCTTCATCTGATAAAGAAGCGGCCTTCAAAGTTCAGAAAAAGGCAAAAGAGACTACTGGTCATGATGTTGATTCTGATGATGATGAGCTTGATGCTCAATTTGTTAGAAAGTTGAAGAAAGGAAGCAATGGAAAGTACAAAGGGAAGCTACCCTTTAAATGCTTCAATTGTGGCGGTGTTGGTCACTTTGCTGCGAAGTGTCCCCTAAAAGAAGACAATGATAATGACTCTTATGCTGAAAAGAGTAAAGGAAAGAGAAATTTTAGAAAAAGGGGCAAAGCTAAAAACTTTCTATGTCAACAAGATGACAGCACGTCTGAAACTTCAGACGATGATGAATCAACCGAAGCTCTCTTCATGGTCACTGTTGAAGAAGAAGAAGAGCTAGATCCGGAAGAGGATGAGGAGGCTGAAGTCAATCTTGAAGAGGAACTCATAGCCGCACTTGAGGAGCTTAGCATGGAACGCAAATCAAGTAAGAAAAATCTGAAACTTCTCCATGAATCTGAAAGTTCTATTATTGCTTTGAAAACTCAAGTAGAAGAATATAAAAGAATGGTAGAAGTCCTTGAAAACCAAATAAGTATCAAAAAGGAAGAGGCTATGAAACTTGAAACTGAGATCGCTAGAGCAAAGGCTGAAAATTTGGAAAATAGCAAAAAACTCAAAGCGCTCCAAGCGATTGAAGGGACTATGAAACTCAATGAACTACTGAAAGTTCAAAGACCTGCCCACTTCAGATTTGGTCTAGGATTTGAGAAAGGTGAATCCTCTAAGATTGCACCTCCTAAAAAGAAAGAGCTTGTGAAGCAAGTCACTGCACCTTCTAACTCTATGAAGCCCACTCAACCTAGAAAGGAGTCCATTCCTGTTAGAAAGGTAATGAAGACTAACCAGCCACAAAGAAGATACAAATTCTATGGTTATTGCTTTCATTGTAATATGTTTGGGCATAAAAGAGCTGATTGCAAATTCTATGTAAGAAACAGCCCATTTGTGACTAGGAATCCTTTTTCAATCCTAAGTAGCCACAAAATTGAGTGCTATATGTGTCATAATTATGGACACTTGGCTAGGGATTGTAGGTTGCATATTGCTAACAAATTTCAGGTTGAAAAGAAACCCAAGTTAGTCAAGGCTTGGAGAGCAAAGCAAAGTGCAGAAAGTCTCAAAGAATCTCTCATTGTGCAAACGGCATTCAATGCACAAAAGAAGACAGCACCATGGGTCCTTGATAGTGGTTGTTCAAGCCATATGACTGGTGATAAAGAGAAATTCATCAAATTACAGCACTATGAAGGCGGTTCAGTGAAGTTTGGCAACAATGATGGTGCCAAAATCTGCGGAAAAGGTGTTATTCAGCTTATGGCAAACAAGATCAGATCGGAAGAAGTCTTATATGTGTCTGGATTGAGACACAATCTGCTTAGTGTGAGCCAGATCTGTGACAAGGGTCACGAAGTTATCTTCACAAAGAATGGGTTCGCCATCAAGAAGAGTAGCAACGGCAAAACAGTGGCAACTGGATCAAGAACTGCTGGAAATCTCTATACATTGTCAGATGGAGCAGAAAAGACCTGCTTGATGAGTCGGACAGAGGAAAGTTGGTTGTGGCACAAACGCCTTGGGCATCTAAGCTTTGATAACATGTCAAAGATTTGCAATTCAAAGGCTGTAAGAGGCATGTCTAAAGTTGAAAAGCCTTCCAATCCCATTTGCGACTCTTGCCAAAAGGGAAAGCAAACGAGGGTTATGTTCAAGTCAAAGGAGCATCATTCCAAGAAACCTCTTGAGCTAGTGCACACTGATCTCTGTGGACCGATGCGAACTCAAAGCACCAATGGAGATAAGTATTTCATGTTATGCATTGATGATTATACTCGTATGACATGGGTATTGTTTCTTAAGCATAAGCATCAAGCACTTGATCGTTTTAAAGTGTTTAAAGCACAGGTTGAAAATCAATTGGAAAAACGTATCAAGATTTTAAGGTCTGATCGTGGAGGCGAGTTCACATCTGAAGAGTTCACTAAATATTGTGAACATCATGGCATTCAAAGACAGTACTCAGCCCCTAGAACTCCACAGCAAAATGGAGTTGTGGAACGGAAGAATCGCACCGTACAAGAGATGGCTCGTACGATGCTAAGCGAAAGCAAGATGGCTGACAAGTATTGGAAAGAGGCAATTCATACGGCTGTATACATTCAAAACCGATGCTTGATCAGGCCACATGAAGTCAAAACTCCCTATGAGCTATGGTTTGGAAGAAAAGCAACAATCAAGCACTTCAGAGTCTTCGGCAGCAAGTGTTACATCAAGCGGCTCGAACAAAATCCGGGCAAATTTGAAGAAAGAGCTGACGAAGGTATATTTCTGGGTTACTCCTCTACTAGCAAGGCATATAGGTGTCTTAACAAAAGAACCAGAAAAATCATAGAAAGTGCTGATGTGAGAATAGATGAGAATATTGCACCAAAGAATGCAACTCATAATGACAGTCCAGTTTATGAGGACTCGAGTGAGATTGATGATGAGATGGCTGAATCTAATGATTCTGAGAAATCAAAGGATGACTCAGAAGTTACTACACCTAAGAAGCACAGCACTTGGGTAGAGCAACACCCTAAGGATCAAATCATTGGAGATCCTAAGGCAGGCGTTCAAACTAGACAAAGTGTAGTTAGCAATTACTCACTTGTGTCCACCATTGAACCCAAGACTGTGGCTGAAGCCAGTCTCGATGAAAGTTGGTTGAAATCTATGCATGAGGAGTTGGAGCAAATTGAGAAGAACTCCACATGGGAACTTGTTCCTAGACCTACTGATAAGAATGTTATTGGTACCAAATGGGTCTTTCGGAATAAGCTGAATGAAGATGGTCAAGTCATTAGAAACAAAGCAAGGTTGGTTTGTAAAGGCTATGCTCAAGTTGAAGGCATAGATTTTGAAGAGACCTTTGCACCGGTAGCTCGTCTGGAAGCTATTCGTATGTTTCTTGCATTGGCAGCATACAAAACCTTCAAGGTATTTCAGATGGACGTAAAGTCAGCTTTCTTGAATGGTTTACTTGAAGAAGAGGTCTATATTGAGCAACCTGATGGTTTTCTCATCAGCAAAAATTCAGATCTAGTGTGCAAATTGAAAAAGGCTCTTTATGGACTGAAACAAGCGCCAAGGGCATGGTATGCAAGGCTGGATCTCTATCTCCGCAAGATCGGTTTTGGAAAAGGACTTGTTGATAGCAATCTATATGTCAAAACTGAGTTAAGTAAACAGCTGGTTGTCATTGTTTATGTTGATGACATAATCTTTGGTGGCAATGATGAGGAGATGTGCAGGAATTTTGCAGAAAAGATGAAGAAAGAATTTGAGATGTCAATGCTTGGAGAACTAAAGTCCTTTCTTGGTTTACAAGTTCAGCAGCTGAAACATGGCATCTTCATATCACAAATGAAGTACATTAAGGAAATGCTGAAACGGTTCAATATGGAAGACAGCAAGCCAGTGAGCACACCAATGTCAACGAACACGAAGCTTAGCAAAGATGATAAGGCCTCGTCCGTTGATCATACCACCTATCGCTCTATGATAGGAAGCTTGCTCTACTTGACTGCTACAAGACCAGATCTTCTACAAGCAGTATGTATGGTTGCACGTTTTCAAGCAGCACCAACTGAAACGCACCTTACAGCAGTGAAAAGAATCTTTCGATATCTGAAAGGTACTATGGAGCTTGGTATCTGGTATCCCAAAGGAAAATCCTTCACTCTTGTTGCATATTCTGATGCCGACTGGGCTGGATGCGTAGATGATCGCAAGAGTACTAGCGGCGGCGCATTTTATCTTGGAGAAAGATTAGTTGCTTGGCATAGTAAGAAGCAAGACTCAGTATCCCTTTCGACAGCGGAAGCGGAATATATTGCAGCGGCAACTTGTTGTACGCAAGTGTTATGGATGCGGTAAATGCTCTCTGATCTAGGAGTTCCTACAACGGATCCTACGCCGATCCTATGTGACAACACGAGTGCAATTCATATATCTAAGAATCCTGTTCAGCACTCTCGCACAAAGCATGTAGCAATTCGTTATCATTTTCTTAAAGATAAAGTTGCTGATGGAGAGGTCAAGTTGGAGTATGTTCCAACAACTGAGCAAGTGGCTGATATTTTCACGAAACCTCTGCCAAAGGAAGTCTTCGAGTATCTCCGGAAAAAGTTAGGAGTTACTCACTCTCCTAAACCGTAGGAGTTGTGCTTGAAAGGGGGAGCAATGCATTCATTGAATATCCTATTCGCTCCTCGGTTTGGTCCCTTTGGACTTGTTGTCAAAGGGGGAGAGATGTTATGCTATGATAGCAAGGAGAGATGTTATGCTATGAAAGCTAGGGGGAGATTGTTGAAAATGCATGGTTGTTATTTCAGAATTTCAGAATTGGTTCCAAGTGAGTGTTGAAAAGAACTTGGAAGAGCTGCAAGCTGGAGTTGAAAGTGTTGAAGTTCCAATAGTGTTGCCAACAATTCCAAAGGGGGAGATTGTTGGAATTTGAGATGAATTTGAGATGACTTGAAAGTCTTTTGAAGAATTTGAAGAATCAGTATCTCAAGTATTGATTTGAGTTGGAATTCTTGTCAACACATTGTCACAAACATGATGTTAATAAGCTGGTATTGATAGAGCTGAAAAGAAGAAACAGAATTGAAACTGTCAGGAATTCAGAATTCCTGAAGCAGAGCACGCGGTCGACCGGGCTCTTCATGCGGTCGACCGAGCAAGAAGAAACCTGCAGAAAACAGATTCAGGTAGCTCTCAGTTATTTTCGTGACACAGTGTGTCTTCGGTCGACCGGGACCCCAGGATGTCGACCGAGCTCAAAAGTTGTCTGTTTCCAGTCAGTGTCTTCGGTCGACCGAGCAAGCCAGGATGTCGACCGAGCACGGGAACCAGAGTTGCGCAGAATTAGAAGTTTTGCACGAAAATTCAGCACTCTTATCTAATTTGTTTGGGACTCTTTCTAAACGAATTGTAGCCCGTTTTAAATACAATTAAGGGTTATCAAAACCTATATAAAGGCATGTATGGGTCGTTCTAAAGAGACACCAGAAGAGAGAAAGAATAGAGAAGAGTTTTAGAGAGTTCTTGAGAGAAAGAAGAAGCTGCTGGTGTGTGTTGTTGTGTGCTGATGTGGTGACGTTTTCTATAGCAATTGTGGACGAGATTATGCTCTAGAAGATGGTGATTCGTCCATGAGTTAAGTGTCTCTCTGTTTATGCTTTAATTTTCAATTTGTAAGGGATTGAGAGAGAGAGAATTGTAGAGGGGAAGGGCTGTAGACAGAGTTAATATTCTATTCTGTTTATACATCAAGTTGGTGCTTGGTGTTTAGGGTTTGGTGATCCTATCTGTGGGTGCAGATAAATTGTAAAGGGAGTCGGTGCTTCCTAGATAGTTGGTGCTATCTGAAACTAAGGGTTGGTGCTCTTTGTCGTTGGTGCGACTAAATAAGATTCAGATCTGTCCCGGATTGGTGTTCGGACAGTCTTTGAACCGTGGACGTAGCCTTTCGGTGAACCACGTTAAATCTGGTGTCATTGTGTGATTTGACTTATTTTTTGTTGAATTGGACCTGTTTTTAGAAATCACTGATTCACCCCCCCCCCCCCTCTCAGTGATCGCGGTATCCAACAACCCTGGCCCAGGGTCGCAGGGGTCTGCGACCCTGGGGGGGTTTTCCCCCTTTTGTGTCCGTTTTTGCTGTTTTTCGATTCTTTTTTCTCCTGTACTTTTCCTTGACATTTTGACCATTTATTGGCCTGATTTCTTTGTAGGAAACCTGATGAGAATCCTTGCATTTTATTTTGCAAAGTTTCCAATTTCATGAGAAAGCCGAAGACTTTGTCGCGCAGAGCTGCCGATTTTCCGTCAGAAGCTGAAACTGGGTCAAACGATGTCGGAATGACCTGAAATTTGGTGTGAAGCCTCCTGAGCAATAAATAAGACCAACCATAGGCTTTTGTTTGAGTTTTGAAGCGTTTGGGGTCCTATCACCAGTAGACTTACTTTTTGTCGCGATGAAGATGTCGCGGTTTGATGTGCGGTCAACCGATGTCCGATTGACTTGAAATTTGACAGGGAACCTATTGGAGTCATTTTAAGATGATCCATAGGCTCTGTCTTGGAAACCATGGTCCCGGAGAACTTTGCCGCCGAGAGGCCTGATTTGGCTTCCGAGCGTCAAACTATGGTCAAATGTTGTGGAAATGACCTGAAATTTGACGTGTAGCCCTTTATAAGCATTTTGAAGCCATCCATGTGCTCTATCTGATGAGTAATGGCCTCGGTGGTTCTCGCCGCCAAGAGGCTTATTTCGCTGTTCAAGGGTTGATGTACGGTCAAACGTTGTCGGTTTGACTCGGAACTTGACGTGGAGCCTTTTGGAAGTATTTTGAGACCATCCATCGGCCCTGATCGAAGATTTGGTGTCCCCGATGCTTTTGCCGTCGAGAGCTCCTTTTCGGCTGTCGGAGAAGCGAAGTTAGGCCAAATGATTTTGAAATGGCCCGAAACTTCTTGTGTACTCCTTTTTTGGCTGTCTGGAAGAATCTTGCAGTTTTTGTTTGATTCTGACAAGATTTGATTTTTTGGAAGCAGCATTGCCTATTTATGGCAGGTTGCGACTTCATGTAGCTCTTTGGATCTTGAAGAGGCAAAGTGACATTTTTGGTGTCAACATAATCAGACTAAGTTTTAATTGACGTTTTCTAAAAAGGAGTAGGCTGGGCGCCCAAGTGGTGGTGCCCAAGTGGTTTTGACAGGCTAGGCGCCCTGGAGGTGGTGCCTAGGTGAATTGTCTTAAGGTTTTGTAGTTTCTTGATTCTTAGTCAACTCAAGTTTGAATTGACTCAAGGACTTAGTGTATTTGACTCAAGTCTTTTAAGTTAAAAGTATTTTAATGTGTTAATTGGGGTTAGTTAAAGTCTTAAATAATTAGATTAAATTTTAAGTGGATCTTCTTAGGGAATGAGTAGGCTGGTAGTTACCAGGTGGACTTGTCAGGATGGGCACCCAGGGGGTGGCAACAGATGGATGCGTTTTAGGTTTTAGATTTTTATACTTCTTAGTTATTTTGAATCCGAATTAATTAGGGTCTTAAGGTATTTTGGATTAAAGGAGTTTACTGTATCAATTGGTGTGAGATTAGAGTTTTAATTAATTATGTTGAATCCTCAATTAGGGACTTTTAGTGAATAAGCAAGCTAGGCTCCAAAGGGGAGGAGCCTATCCTAACAGTTTGGATTCCCTAATCAATCTTAGTGACTCCTTAGTCCAATTTCAGCCCAAATTAATTAAGATTGTTAATTTTAGGTCTCTCAATGATTTGATGGTCCTTAAGTTAATTAATTATGATGTTTTAGCTAATCTTAGGGTTTATCCTACTTAGGCATGAGATTTGATAACCTAGACTATATACCTACTATTTTTTGGTTAATAGAGAGTAAGGAAAGAGAAGAAGTAATTTTATGTTTTATGATTTTTTTTTTGGCTTTAATGACTCAAATGATATAGTGTGTGAAAGAAGCGATAATTCGAAGTTCAGAACATATCAAACAAGCAAACATATCGTTGTTATGCAATTTCTAAATGAACTAAATGCGAAAGATCGAAAATTGTGCGCGAAAGTGGAACAGTCCACCTGGGTTCCAATCCTGTGGTGCCTACCCTGTTCAGTCAGGGTTTTCAACAAAACATAACAAATGCACAATAGTCTTAGGATTTTCAACACAATTTTCGATATTCAGCAACTGATGCGAATGTCCTAATGCAAACTACTAATGTTGTAATTAACGAATCTACGTTAAAATGATGCGAAAAGTGGAGATCTAAAACCCAGACCCTGTCTTGGAAGTGTAGGCGCCCAGCCAATCCGGAGAGGGTAGGCGCCCAGCCTTTCTGTTGGGGGCTTTTTGCAATCTTCTCGATCTAAATGATGATGGTGATGCTATAAATGCGAGATCTAACCTAGTTATTGTTGGATATCGCGATCACTGAGAGGGGGGGGGGGTGAATCAGTGATTTCTAAAAACAGGTCCAATTCAACAACAAAACAAGTCAAACCACACAATGACACCAGATTTAACGTGGTTCACCGAAAGGCTACGTCCACGGTTCAAAGACTGTCCGAACACCAATCCGGGACAGATCTGAATCTAATTTAGTCGCACCAACGACAAAGAGCACCAACCCTTAGTTTCAGATAGCACCAACTATCTAGGAAGCACCGACTCCCTTTACAATTTATCTGCACCAACAGATAGGATCACCAAACCCCAGACACCAAGCACCAACTTGATGTAAAAACAGAATAGAAGATAAACTATGTCTACAGCCCTTCCCCTCTACAATTCTCTCTCTCTCAATCCCTTACAAATTGAAAATAAAACATAAACAGAGAGACACTTATCTTATGGACGAAACATCATCTTCAAGAGCACATCCTCGTCCACACTTGCTGTAGAAAGATGCAGCACAACAGCACACAGCACCAGCACTCTATTCTCACAAAAACTCTCTCTCTTTTCTCTTCTCTTCTTTCTTTCTTCTGGTGTATCTTTAGAACGACCCATACATGCCTTTATATAGGTTATAGTAACCCTTAATTGTATTCAAAACAGGCTACAATTCGTTTAGAAAGAGTCCCAAACAAATTAGATAAGAGTGCTGAATTTTCGTGCAAGACTTCTGTTTCTGCGCAACTCTGATCCCGTGCTCGGTCGACATCCTGCCTTGCTCGGTCGACATCATACACTGTCTGGAATCAGTCAATTATCGCGCTCGGTCGACATCCTGGGGTCCCGGTCGACCGAAGACACACTGTGTCACGAAAATAACTGGGAGCTACCTGAATCTGTTTCTGCAGGTTTCTTCTTGCTCGGTCGACCGCATGGGGTGCCCGGTCGACCGCGTGCTCTGCTTCCGGACTTCTGAATTCCTGACTGTTTCAATTCTGATTTCTTCTTTTAAGCTCTATCAACACCAGCCTTTTAACATCTCGTTTGTGACAATGTGTTGACAATAATTCCAACTCAAGAACAATCTTGAGATACTAATTCTTCAATTCATCAAAAGACTTTCAAGTCATCTCAAATTCCAACAATCTCCCCCTTTGGAATTGTTGGCAACACTATTGGAACTTCAACACTCACTTGGAACCAATTCTTAAATTCTGAAATAACAACCATGCACTGTCAACAATCTCCCCCTAGCTTTCATAGCATAACATCTCTTCTTGCTATCATAGCATAACATCTCTCCCTGCTATCATAGCATAACATCTCTCCCCCTTTGACAACAAGTCCAAAGGGACCAAACCGAGGAGCGAATAGGATATTCAATGAATGCATTGCTCCCCCTTTCAAGCACAACTCCTACGGTTTAGGAGAGTGAGTAACTCCTAACTTTTTCCGGAGATACTCGAAGACTTCCTTTGGCAGAGGTTTCGTGAAAATATCAGCCACTTGCTCAGTTGTTGGAACATATTCCAACTTGACCTCTCCATCAGCAACTTTATCTTTAAGAAAATGATAACGAATTGCTACATGCTTTGTTCGAGAGTGCTGAACAGGATTTTTGGATATATGAATTGCACTCGTGTTGTCACATAGGATCGGCGTAGGATCCGTTGTAGGAACTCCTAGATCAGAGAGCATTTGCCGCATCCATAACACTTGCGTACAACAAGTTGCCGCTGCAATATATTCCGCTTCCGCTGTCGAAAGGGATACTGAGTCTTGCTTCTTACTATGCCAAGCAACTAATCTTTCTCCAAGATAAAATGCGCCGCCGCTAGTACTCTTGCGATCATCTACGCATCCAGCCCAATCGGCATCAGAATATGCAACAAGAGTGAAGGATTTTCCTTTGGGATACCAGATACCAAGCTCCATAGTACCTTTCAGATATCGAAAGATTCTTTTCACTGCTGTAAGGTGCGTTTCAGTGGGTGCTGCTTGAAAACGTGCAACCATACATACTGCTTGTAGAAGATCTGGTCTTGTAGCCGTCAAGTAGAGCAAGCTTCCTATCATAGAGCGATAGGTGGTATGATCAACGGACGAGGCCTTATCATCTTTGCTAAGCTTCGTGTTCGTTGACATTGGTGTGCTCACTGGCTTGCTGTCTTCCATATTGAACCGTTTCAGCATTTCCTTAATGTACTTCATTTGTAATATGAAGATGCCATGTTTCAGCTGCTGAACTTGTAAACCAAGAAAGAACTTTAGTTCTCCAAGCATCGACATTTCAAATTCTTTCTTCATCTCTTCAGCAAAATTCCTGCACATCTCCTCATCATTGCCACCAAAGATTATGTCATCAACATAAACAATGACAACCAGCTGTTTGCTTAACTCAGTTTTGACATACAGATTGCTATCAACCATTCCTTTTCCAAAACCGATCTTGCGGAGATAGAGATCCAGCCTTGCATACCATGCCCTTGGCGCTTGTTTCAGTCCATAAATCAACTTGCACACTAGATCTGAATTTTTGCTGATGAGAAAACCATCAGGTTGCTCAATGTAGACCTCTTCTTCAAGTAAACCATTCAAGAAGGCTGACTTTACGTCCATCTGAAATACCTTGAAGGTTTTGTATGCTGCCAATGCAAGAAACATACGAATAGCTTCCAGACGAGCCACCGGTGCAAAGGTCTCTTCAAAATCTATGCCTTCAACTTGAGCATAGCCTTTACAAACCAACCTTGCTTTGTTTCTAATGACTTGACCATCTTCATTCAGCTTATTCCGAAAGACCCATGTGGTACCAATAACATTCTTATCAGTAGGTCTAGGAACAAGTTCCCATGTGGAGTTCTTCTCAATTTGCTCCAACTCCTCATGCATAGATTTCAACCAACTTTCATCGAGACTGGCTTCAGCCACAGTCTTGGGTTCAATGGTGGACACAAGTGAGTAATTGCTAACTACACTTTGTCTAGTTTGAACGCCTGCCTTAGGATCTCCAATGATTTGATCCTTAGGGTGTTGCTCTACCCAAGTGCTGTGCTTCTTAGGTGTAATATCTTCTGAGTCATCCTTTGATTTCTCAGAATTATTAGATTCAGCCATCTCATCATCAATCTCACTCGAGTCCTCATAAACTGGACTGTCATTATGAGTTGCATTCTTTGGTTCAATATTCTCATCTATTCTCACATCAGCACTTTCTATGATTTTTCTGGTTCTTTTGTTAAGACAACTATATGCCTTGCTAGTAGAGGACTAACCCAGAAATATACCTTCGTCAGCTCTTTCTTCAAATTTGCCCGGATTTTGTTCGAGCCGCTTGATGTAACACTTGTTGCCGAAGACTTTGAAGTGCTTGACTGTTGCTTTTCTTCCAAACCATAGCTCATAGGGAGTTTTGACTTCATGTGGCCTGATCAAGCATCGATTTTGAATGTATACAGCCGTATGAATTGCCTCTTTCCAATACTTGTCAGCCATCTTGCTTTCACTTAGCATCGTACGAGCCATCTCTTGTACGGTGCGATTCTTCCGTTCCACAACTCCATTTTGCTGTGGAGTTCTAGGGGCTGAGTACTGTCTTTGAATGCCATGATGTTCACAATATTTAGTGAACTCTTCAGATGTGAACTCGCCTCCACGATCAGACCTTAAAATCTTGATACGTTTTTCCAATTGATTTTCAACCTGTGCTTTAAACACTTTAAAACGATCAAGTGCTTGATGCTTATGCTTAAGAAACAATACCCATGTCATACGAGTATAATCATCAATGCATAACATGAAATACTTATCTCCATTGGTGCTTTGAGTTCGCATTGGTCCACAGAGATCAGTGTGCACTAGCTCAAGAGGTTTCTTGGAATGATGCTCCTTTGACTTGAACATAACCCTCGTTTGCTTTCCCTTTTGGCAAGAGTCGCAAATGGGATTGGAAGGCTTTTCAACTGTAGACATGTAGTCTACAGCCTTTGAATTGCAAATCTTTGACATGTTATCAAAGCTTAGATGCCCAAGGCGTTTGTGCCACAACCAACTTTCCTCTGTCCGACTCATCAAGCAGGTCTTTTCAGCGCCATCTGACAATGTATAGAGATTTCCAGCAGTTCTTGATCCAGTTGCCACTGTTTTGCCGTTGCTACTTTTCTTGATGGCAAACCCATTCTTCGTGAAGATAACTTCGTGACCCTTGTCACAGATCTGGCTCACACTAAGCAGGTTGTGTCTCAATCCAGACACATATAAGACTTCTTCCGATCTGATCTTGTTTGCCATAAGCTGAATAACACCTTTTCCGCAGATTTTGGCACCATCATTGTTGCCAAACTTCACTGAACCGCCTTCATAGTGCTGTAATTTGATGAATTTCTCTTTATCACCAGTCATATGGCTTGAACAACCACTATCAAGGACCCATGGTGCTGTCTTCTTTTGTGCATTGAATGCCGTTTGCACAATGAGAGATTCTTTGGGACTTTCTGCACTTTGCTTTGCTCTCCAAGCCTTGACTAACTTGGGTTTCTTTTCAACCTGAAATTTGTTAGCAATATGCAACCTACAATCCCTAGCCAAGTGTCCATAATTATAGCACTTATGGCACTCAATTTTGTGGCTACTTAGTTGAAAAAGGATTCCTAGTCACAAATGGGTTGTTTCTTACATAGAATTTGCAATCAGCTCTTTTATGTCCAAACATATTACAATGAAAGCAATAACCATAGAATTTGTATCTTCTTTGTGGCTGGTTAGTCTTCATTACCTTTCTAACAGGAATGGACTCCTTTCTAGGTTGAGTGGGCTTCATAGAGTTAGAAGGTGCAGTGACTTGCTTCACAAACTCTTTCTTTTCAGGAGGTGCAATCTTAGAGGATTCACCTTTCTCAAATCCTAGACCAAATCTGAAGTGGGCAGGTCTTTGAACTTTCAGTAGTTCATCGAGTTTCATAGTCCCTTCAATCGCTTGGAGCGCTTTGAGTTTTTTGCTATTTTCCAAATTTTCAGCCTTTGCTCTAGCGATCTCAGTTTCAAGTTTCATAGCCTCTTCCTTTTTGATACTTATTTGGTTTTCAAGGACTTCTACCATTCTTTTATATTCTTCTACTTGAGTTTTCAAAGCAATAATAGAACTTTCAGATTCATGGAGAAGTTTCAGATTTTTCTTACTTGATTTGCGTTCCATGCTAAGCTCCTCAAGTGCGGCTATGAGTTCCTCTTCAAGATTGACTTCAGCCTCCTCATCCTCTTCCGGATCTAGCTCTTCTTCTTCTTCAACAGTGACCATGAAGAGAGCTTCGGTTGATTCATCGTCGTCTGAAGTTTCAGACGTGCTGTCATCTTGTTGACATAGAAAGTTTTTAGCTTTGCCTCTTTTTCTGAAATTTCTCTTTCCTTTACTCTTTTCAGCATAAGAGTCATTATCATTGTCTTCTTTTAGCGGACACTTCGCAGCAAAGTGACCAACACCTCCACAATTGAAGCATTTAAAGGGTAGCTTCCCTTTGTACTCGCCATTGCTTCCTTTCTTCAACTTTCTAACAAATTGAGCCTCAAGCTCATCATCATCAGAATCAACATCATGACCAGCGGTCTCTTTTGCCTTTTTCTGAACTTTGAAGGCCGCTTCTTTATCAGATGAAGACGTCTTTCCTATGCGCATCTCATAGGCAGTTAGAGAACCATGTAATTCATCCATGGAAAATGCATTCAGATCTTTGGCTTCTTCGATGGCTGAGACTTTTGAATCAAACCGGGGAAGAAGAGATCTTAGAACCTTTTTGACGATGACCGGCTCTTTAATCTCCTCCCCTAGTCCACGAATGTCATTCGTGACTTCATTCACTCGTTGCATATACGAGTCAACATTCTCGCTTTCCTCCATGCGAAGAGACTCGAATTGAGAGCGATGAGTTTGCAATTTGGCTTCTTTAATCTTCTCATCACCTTCATGTATGCTTTGCAACTTGTCCCAAATTTCCTTGGCTGTTTTGCATGCAATTACTTTGACAAGCTCGCTGTCCACAAGGCCACTAAAGAGTGCATTCTGCGCCTTGGAGTCGTTGTCTGCCAACTTCTTCAATGCAGTATCATTGGGTACGGTGGCAGCATTGTAACCGGCTCTGACAGCCTCCCAAACATCATAGCCAAGAGATTTGATGAAGGCTTGCATCCTAATCTTCCAAAAGGAGTAATTAGAACCATCAAACAGATGTGCTTTCATATTCCCTGTATTGACTGCCATGTGATTTGACAAGAGATCACCTTTAGCGTATTAAACTGATCAAGGGAGCCTCGCTCTGATACCAATTGTTGGATATCGCGATCACTGAGAGGGGGGGTGAATCAGTGATTTCTAAAAACAGGTCCAATTCAACAACAAAACAAGTCAAACCACACAATGACACCAGATTTAACGTGGTTCACCGAAAGGCTACGTCCACGGTTCAAAGACTGTCCGAACACCAATCCGGGACAGATCTGAATCTAATTTAGTCGCACCAACGACAAAGAGCACCAACCCTTAGTTTCAGATAGCACCAACTATCTAGGAAGCACCGACTCCCTTTACAATTTATCTGCACCAACAGATAGGATCACCAAACCCCAGACACCAAGCACCAACTTGATGTAAAAACAGAATAGAAGATAAACTCTGTCTACAGCCCTTCCCCTCTACAATTCTCTCTCTCTCAATCCCTTACAAATTGAAAATTAAACATAAACAGAGAGACACTTATCTTATGGACGAAACATCATCTTCAAGAGCACATCCTCGTCCACACTTGCTGTAGAAAGATGCAGCACAACAGCACACAGCACCAGCACTCTATTCTCTCAAAAACTCTCTCTCTTTTCTCTTCTCTTCTTTCTCTCTTCTGGTGTGTCTTTAGAACGACCCATACATGCCTTTATATAGGTTATAGTAACCCTTAATTGTATTCAAAATAGGCTACAATTCGTTTAGAAAGAGTCCCAAACAAATTAGATAAGAGTGCTGAATTTTCGTGCAAGACTTCTGTTTCTGCGCAACTCTGATCCCGTGCTCGGTCGACATCCTGCCTTGCTCGGTCGACATCATACACTGTCTGGAATCAGTCAATTATCGCGCTCGGTCGACATCCTGGGGTCCCGGTCGACCGAAGACACACTGTGTCACGAAAATAACTGGGAGCTACCTGAATCTGTTTCTGCAGGTTTCTTCTTGCTCGGTCGACCGCATGGGGTGCCCGGTCGACCGCGTGCTCTGCTTCAGGACTTCTGAATTCCTGACTATTTCAATTCTGATTTCTTCTTTTAAGCTCTATCAACACCAGCCTTTTAACATCTCGTTTGTGACAATGTGTTGACAATAATTCCAACTCAAGAACAATACTTGAGATACTAATTCTTCAATTCATCAAAAGACTTCTCAAGTCATCTCAAATTCCAACAGTTATGGAATTAGAACTACGGAATCAATGTAGATCTACACCACTAGTATGAATCTAAACATGTTACTAATATGATGATGCAGTAATACCATTTTTATCAAAAACTAATATAGATCTATGAATTCCAAACAAAAATGATGATAAGCATGCAAGCATGTTTAGATTTATTACTTTGTGTTTCTAGAATGATCTTAAATGATCATAAGCATGTTTCTAAACAAAGATGATGATAAAATGCAATAAAATAAGAGAGAGATCTAGGAATACCGGTATATGGTGTGTTTTTCAAGTTCCAAGAATGAAGCTTTCATGAAGACCCATAGCTCCGGTTGAAAATATGGAAGCCTCCTCCTTTATTTCCTCTTCTTCTTCTCTAGATCTTAAGCTCTTTCTCTAATGGTGGCTACCTTTCTCCTTCTTGCTTATTCTCTATCTTTTCTCTCTTCAAGGGTAGCTCCCTTATAAATGAGGTTAAGAGATCCTTAAATAGAGGTTTGCGATGCGTTTAGGAGGGCTAGGGCTTCATTACGTCGTGTTTCTAGAAGGTCCCACGCATCCCAAGGCGGCATAAGTATTTTTAGGATAAAATTGGGTGGTGCCTAGGTGGCTGCGTAGGGTGGGCGCCCAGGTGGTCCCTGATAGTGTGGGTGCCCACGAGGTGGAGCCTACATGGTTTGGTTCATTTTCAGAGTTTGGTCCCATTTGGAATCGGGATTAAATGGATAGATCTTTAGCTGGGGGACCTAAACTATCACTTAATTGACTAGGCGCCACAAGGGTGGTGCCTAGGTGGACTGGATATGGTGGGCGCCCACCATAGGGTGCTTACGTTGACGAGGGAGTGTAGGCGCCACAAGGGTGGTGCCTGGATGGAACTTCATCATCTTGAAGTTGGGTCCCTATTTGCAGTGATCCTGGGCAATTGTTAGGCCAAACTAGTGATTTTAGAGTGTGGGTGCCACACATGGGGTGCCTAGGTAGTCACGGCTAGTGTGGCCGCCACACATGGGGTGCCTAAGTGGATTTGAGTATGGACACCACACATGGGGTGTCTAGATCGAATGATGTAGGGTGGGCGCCACACATGGGGTGCCTAGGTGGTCACAGCTAGTGTGGGCGCCACACATGGGGTGCCTAGGTGGAGTTCCATCACTTTAAAGTTGGGTCCCTATTTGGAGTGGTCTCGGGCTTCCCTAAGTTAAATTGGTGGAATAGGAGGGTGGCTGCCACACATGGGGTGCCTAGGCAGTCACGGTTAGTGTGGGCGCCCACCATGGGGCGTCTAGATGGAATGGAGTAGAGTGGGCGCCACTTGGGTGGTGCCTAGATGGATTTCCATCACTCTTTCTAAGGTAAACTTTGAAAACTCATAACTTTTGATCCGCTTATCGGATTTGGACGTTCTACATGCCGTTGGAAAGCTCTCGAAGTGAAGAATCCAAGGGTCCAACTGTCCTAATGATTAGGGGCTGAAAAAAAAGGAGGACGTCTGGATCAATGGGTTTGGCTTCCTAACTTAGGGTAATCGGGTGCAATTTGGGTAAGCTACGTGTAATCTTCGTAAAAATTTGCCTAAGCATGTCTTAAGTGGTCCGGAATATGTAAAATTAGTGTAGTGGCCCACTCCTTGTATGAAAAGTGAGTTGGACTTGAGATCTCGACGCGATTTGGCTTTCCTCTCATGAATTTCTAGAAGTCGTTGAATTAAGTCTAAACTATCAACAAGCATCTTCATTGTCATTAATTAATCTGATTTATGCCATTAATCATTCAATTATAGGTGAAATGGGGGCACCGTTATATATGACAGGTATTTAAGGCTATCATAGGGGCCAAATGAGGTGTCTACAGTGGAGACGCAATATTTTAATTGATATCCACAACCCAAAATTCAAAAAAAAAAAAAAAACAGAGGTCCAAAAAACCTCAAATTTCAAAAATCACGAGGAAGTGACATTTCATCGATACTCTCAATCGAATGGGCAAGGAGGTGACATTTCATCAATACTTATAAAACCATTTAGCAAGGAAACGACGCTTAGTCGATACTTGCACCCAAATTCGAGAGGAGGCGACATTCCATCGATACTCACAACCGAATGACAAAGGAAGCGACATTCCATCGATACTTGCAAAACCATTCAGCAGGAAGGTGACTTTTAGTCGATACTCGCATTTTTGAAAACCTAAACCTAGCTTTCATGCCAACAAAAAAAACTGGTTCCCATGCCAAAACAACCATTTTACAAAAGATTTTCACAAAATGACAACCCTTTTGATCAAATTTTCAAACAAACAATCTCATTTAACTCTTGCTTAAATTTGTTTCCATAAAAAAAGGATTTAAGTGAAAGGAGGGAACACAAAAGAGAGGAAAAAGTGCTAGGAAGAAGAGAGTTTGTTACAAAAGTGACCGGGAGCTCAGTCTCACATGGCCTCTAGCCAAAGATTCAACTCCTCAAGCAACCTCTTGGCCTTAGCTTTTAAAGATTCTAGGCCACGCTTCTTTAGAAGTTTACCATAATATGCGGCAGAATGCCGTGACCCGTCTTCGGCACGGGGAAGCTTTGCCCAAAGAGTTTGCCATCGCTCGTATTCTCGAGTCCTCTCCTTGAGAACACTAACGGCGGTTGCAACCTGGCGAATCAGAGTCCTTTCCCTGGCATGAGGCTCTGCTATGGCAATCCACTTGGCCGCAACTTGCGCCTCTAGTTGATTAAGAAGCTGCCTGGCTTCGGCGACCTCCCCATCAAGGCGATCAATGTATTGTATTAGCCCAATGAAATCCAACTCGGTGATGTTCCTATCCCGGACAAACTGCTTCCCAGATTTCAACCCAGTGCCTGTGGCAAGCTCACAGCTAACCAGGAAGCTCACAGTAGAAGACTCCATGGCTAGCCGTAGAGTGTTTTGGTTTCCTTTTTGAAATGGATTTTCTTCCCTAGTTTGATGACCTAGGTGGGACTTTTGGTTATACCTTTGATGCCTACTTTGGACTTGATATGTGGAACGTTTTCAGCCGGCGCTTTCTCATAGTTTTTCTGGTTTTCTCAATTTTTAACTTATCTTAATCTTGAACGGTATGGGACAACAGGATACCCTCCTTTATATCTATGCACGAAGATGTTTCGTTCGCGTATCGCGAACCTTAATTCCTTTCGTGGACTGAGTAGGGTTGTACAACACTTCGGGAATAACATTATACTTAGGATTGGATTGTCTATTGCTTTTGATTCTGAATTGTACCATCTGGTACTTTGTCTACATGTCACGAACAAATTCATTAGCTTCATTTACTTTGTTTTGTTTGGGATCACATGGAGAACTTAGATGATGGACTTAGGATCCCTTTTGCTGCTCCGTTTGTTCTGATGCTTGACTTAGGTG